>OZ022416.1:15032767-15383393 GCA_963989365.1 Rhimphoctona megacephalus
CTAAATTTTCATATTGGCTAGCGTTTTAACATCCTTCGACTTCCTCCCTCTCTTTCACTTATTTACAAACGTGTACACACCAGTTTTATACGCGATTTTTTATACTCCAACGCTTTCAACCTGCTATACAGTTCTGTTATTCTAATTTACCCCCAATGCCACAAAAACAACATTATCTTTACGACTCGTGAGTGCTCGTGCGTTGTGTGTGTGCGTGTGACGTTAATCCCGACCACGTATGCTTTTTTGTATTTGGGTTAAGGAAAAGCGGAAGTTGTCACGTGATTCATTTTTTCACATCAGATGTTGAAGCTTCGCGTGTAACAATACTGCATATGTGATAATTACAATAATAAAGGTTTTTTTTCTAATAATCAATCGCGTTAATTGTTAAAAAAAAGTGAAAATTCGATAGTGAAGTTAAATTTCGATAAAATCTTTCGGAATCATTTGTAGTAGAAAAATCGATTGATGTTTTTCCTGGAATCCTTTTTTCATGTTATATCAATGTTTATGACACAAAAACATTCAATTTGCACTATTTCCAGACCAAATTTTGAATGTTCTGTTCTTTTTTTAAAATCCATGAGTACTAATATTTCCACTATGTAATTTATTTTCTGGATGGTGTGTTTTGTAAATTTTTCAGTGATAAATGTTTAAAGCTCCATCACGGTTACTCCGATAAACAAATATGTTTGAACGCTCGCCACGACTGCGAGGCCTGAGGCCTCGCACGCAACAACGTTCTCCTCAGACACCTGATCGCAAAAATCAAATGCCTGAGGTAAATGAACCTGAAGATAACGTTAATAAAAGCACCGAAGATCAAGATAGGGACGCAGACACTTCGGAGACTTTGAGCGACGACGAGCTTCACATTGCCATTCGAGATGAACAGGAAGAACCAGTGTCGGATGAAAAATCTGAAACTGATAAAAATTACGAGTGCAAGACTTGCAAAACCCCTGTGGCGTTTCCTACTCTTGTCGAATATCTTCAACATCTCAGAGATGAACACAAAGAAAAGGTTTGGGTTCTTTTGATAAAAAATATCGTTGAAATATAAGTAATTTGTAAAATAAAAAAAATTATAAATTCTTTGCAATGTTATTGTTTTTTATTTTTTGTTATCCATTTTTTTTTACCATCGCGGTACTGAGATTTAAAGATTTTGAAGTTCAAATACATTTTTCCGTCAGGAAATGTGTTTGTAATAGAATAAATTTGTACTCCGAGAGATGTAGCAAAAACTGAAAGGTTCTTGGAGTTTGAAAACATTTTTCCAACGGAAAATTTCAAAAAAATGGGAATTATTAAAATAATCGAATTTCATATACCACATAGGGGATGTTTTTCAAATTCAACTATTTCTTTTTAATAGAAATCAAAACAATAGCAATTTTTTACAATTCTCACATTATCAACCGATAAGGTTTTTCTACATTTTATTGAATTTGGTATGGAACTCAATTAGTTACCGAAATAAAAAAAAACGTTATTGAAATATAAGAGAAAAAAATATGTTCGCTTTAAAAAATAATTTTTTCGAAGTATTTTTCGAATAAGCACACACTGTGAATAAAAACAAAAACTTATTACAATTCTACAATTTTTTTTAATGTTGTAAAAATGTTTTTAGAATAAAAAAAATTTCCTCACAAGAGGAAATAGTCGGAAAATAAAAAATGTTTAAAAAATGGAAATAATGAAAAAAATGTTTGAAAAAAATATACATTTCAATCAGAAACTGTGAATTTTGATCATATACAAATTTTTCACATTTTATTATTTTTTGGATAACTCGTGGGTCCATTAGGGTCGAAGCTACGATTGTCCACACTGCGATTTCGTTTGCCAGCATCCAAAAAGTCTTCAAGAACATTACAACTCGGAGCACAAGGACATTGACGAAGCACCCGCATCCGAAGAGCCCACGTCCAATCAATGTACAATGTGTCCTTATGTCGCAACGAATGCGAGCGAATTGGAGACGCATCAACGTGTGCATCATCTCAAGAGACGCTTTTTTCGTTGCACAAAGTGTACATATATGACGCACGTTAGATCACGTTACACGAAACACGTCAAGTATCATTCAATGCCAATGATCAAATGCGACGATTGCGACTTTCGTACACCTTACAAAGTACGTAGATTTTCTTTTCCAAATCGTTTCGAAAATTTTGTATTAGAACATAAAAGTGTTTTCGATAATCGACGTTTAGTTTTGGGAACAATTTTTTATTCCGATCACTCGAGGCTTTATAGGCAAACTTGGAGATTCAAAATAAATCGTAACTTTGAATATTTATTGCGAGTTTTTAAATTGCTTTATGAAAAATCTGTTGCGAGAGCTTTTTATGCATATTTTGTGAATTAAAAAACAATTTTTTCATTTTTTATCATGGATATAAAAGCTGCAGTTCTGAGCCATTTTTCGAATCTTTTTTTTTCAAATGCTAAACGCGGTCCAACACTTTTTAACCATGTATGGTTGATTCTCGAGCAAAGTGAAAAAAAAAAAGATTATCTAAAAATGTGTTGCAAATACAGCCTTGAGCAAAAGTATTACGCACCCTGCAGCTGTTTGATCTGCACAAAAAGTTAAATATCTCGGTCAAAAAAACCATTACTCAATTTAACAAACGCGATTTTAAAACAGATAATTCTAGCTTCATTTTGCTTTTTTTGATTAATTTATGCGATTTTTTTGCGCCCGGTACGTATCTTTGAAAATGGCTATTTTTCGTGATTTTCTCACCTTAATAAATCAGGTGCTAGGCTCCTAAAAGTTAGTAAACTGACTTTTTGATCAGGAAACCTTAACGGGAGAACCTCACCTTCTATGAAATTAAATTTATCGCATATCATTCTAATCGTTATTCAAAAATGAAGAGATTCATATGGTGGCAAGTTTCTTTATCTCTGTAAAAACGATTTTACGGTCAAAAATACCATGGGGTCGAAAACGACCCTAATCATACGTTAGAAGATAAAAAATGGGGTATGAGTTCTAAAATTAATTTCAGGACCAAGTTACCAGTTTAACGGGAGAAACCAGTTTAGGAGGCCGAAATTTTGGTGTTTTTCGTGAATTTTTTTAACAGGGAATGAATAATCAGAATTTGTTTAAACTTGGTGGATACTTTATTCATGTTTTGAAGTACACTTTGTAATTCTTTCAAGTCATTTCCGCCGGAAATAGTGGAGTTAGAAGCTGCTGTCCATGGACGATCGCCATCCGAGTTTTTTGCTGGTGGGCATTCCCGAAGTCACAATTTTTATCTGTAATCATTACAATTTTTTTTTTCGTTAACATATTTCCTAAGAATATGAACCTAATTGTGATAAAAAAAGTTGAAAATTGCATGTTTTTGAGGTGTTTGAACGCAATGTCATGTTTTTATACCATGTTTTTTCACCTTTTTTGCATTAAGAAAAATATTTTTAATAATAATATCATCCCAGAGTTAGGTTCATATAGATTGTAATTGAATAAAGAATATTTACACAAATTTTTAGAACGATTGGTCAATAACTTTTTGAGCTAGAATAACGCCCACCAGTTGAAAAAAGTCGTCCATGGACAGCAGCTTCTAACTCCACTATTTCCGGCGAAAATAACTAATGCTCCATGGGGAATTTGCCCAGCGCAAATTCCCCATGGAGCATTGATTGATTCTAATGAATAAATTAATCAATTTAATGAATGAATGAATGGATGAAATCCGATGAACCATTTAATGACTTCAGTAAATGAATGCAATAGTTTAATACAATTAATCTATTCTCGATAGACGATTTTTGTTCTCTGTTGGGAATTTGCACAGTTCAAATTGCCCATTGAGAGTTAATTAATTCCAGTTGATTAATTAATTAATTTAACCAATACACGAATGAATAAATTTAAATAGAATTAATGAATTTATTCATTAATGTAATTAATTATGATAGATCCATCCCCCTCCCTCCTTCGCCCTTCCGCCAGCAAAACCGAATACGGTTTGACTTTCGAGAACAAAAAATTAAGATTACCTGCCATTTGTGTTAAATCGATGATAATTTCAGATTAAATGATAAAACAGGGACAAGATTTCAACACATTGTCATCTACAAATTTGTATGGTTTACGTCAATAGTACCAACGTAAAACTTTAGTGGGCAATATGCACCGTGGGTAATTTGCACCATACCCCACATTATCTTTGCATTTTTACCACACATTACATTTTTACAGTCCCTCAGAATTTTATCTAACAAAAATAACGAGTTGAATCGATTTTACACCGTTCGGAAGACACTCATGTATTGGTTGACGGCTGCCATGATTCTGGAGGTTTTGCTCATCTGAAATAAAAAATCAAACGGCATTTTAATTTGTGGACCTGAGGCTATCGTCGGAACTAGAATAAAATAAAAATATTAAAAATTGAATTTTTGGCACGGTTTTAAAAGTTAAGTTCCAAGTTTCATCGTTTTTTTTCGACTTTTAAAACCGTGCCAAAAATTCAATTTTCAATATTTTTACTTTACTCTCGTTCCGGCGATAGCCTCAAGTCTACAAATGTAAATGCCGTTCGATTTTTTTATTTCAGATGAGCAAAACCTCCGGAATCATGGCAGTCGTCAACCAATGCATGAGTGTCTTCCGAACGGTGTAAAGTCGATTCAACTCGTTATTTTTGTTAGATAAAATTCTGAGGGACTGCAAAAATGTAAATAAATGTGTGGTAAAAATTCAAAGATAGTGTGTTTTAATGATTCATCAAACAAAATTCCCAAAAAAAAGCGAAAAAGAAAAGCTGTCACATGGG
Organism: Rhimphoctona megacephalus; assembly: GCA_963989365.1. Lineage (NCBI taxonomy): Eukaryota > Metazoa > Arthropoda > Insecta > Hymenoptera > Ichneumonidae > Rhimphoctona > Rhimphoctona megacephalus. The sequence continues at coordinate 15,037,585 of OZ022416.1, forward strand.
ATGATCCCTTAAGGCACTATCGCATCAAAATTTTACTGTAGAATTATTTGGGTCATTTCTATAACTAAAAACTAATGAACCTGGGAAATAGAAAATGATTTTTTCGAGCGTCAGATAGATTAACTGACTTCTTCCAACAATTTTTTTTTTTTCATTTCCAGAAAATTCGCTTAATTATTGCTTAATACAAAATTGTCTGACATTCGAATGATAATTTTCAGTGGAATTTGGATAGGCATACGCGAAATCACGGCGGAGGTGGAGCCTTTCAGTGCCGAGCTTGTAGTTTTACTGCTGATATTCGTCAAAGTCTTACCGTGCATGAGACGAATCATCATGAGCCACCGGTCGGTCAAGCTCATCGCAGACTGAACACACCTTTCGATCGAAAATTACGAACTGGACCAAAACGATATAATCAGGTATTGTAACAAATTTTCTAGTACGTTAAAATTTTAACAAATTCTAAAGTTTCGCAAATATTTAGAAAAGAGGTCCAATGGACCGCGTATATTCGGTTGAAAAATTGAATGATGATGAAAAATGAACAAAAAATATATCGTTCTCCATTTTTTGCAATGGAAATTCTATTTTCGTTAAAACATTCATCAATTTTTGAGAGTTCGAAAAATTGATGAGATATTTCATTTTTTCAGTTTGGGTTTGTTAAGGTATTACTATCACAAAACGACTTCATTTAGGGTCCTTGCAAAATTTTGCATAAACGTTCTTGGCACCAAAACTAACGGTTTTCTCCTATGAAGGAAAATTTTCTGACGTTTAGAATTTGAGATATTTAATTTGCAATTTTTTATTTTCTCCATCTAAACGCGTGTAAATTAAAGTCGCATTTCATTAAAAAGTTGCAAAAATCGAGTTGCAAAAAAAAATGTATTTAAGATTTTTCTTGCAGATAGCCAGAAAGGCCATGAGCCGAAATTTTTAAAGAAAAATCCTAAACACATTTTTTTTGCAACTCATAAACGATACGCGACTTAAATTTACACGCGTTTAGATGGGAAAAGTTAAAAATTGGAAATTGAATATCTCAAATTCTTGACGTCAGCAAATTTTTCTTCATAGGAGAAAATTGTTAGTTTTGGTGTCAAGAATATTCATACAAAATTATTAAAGAATCCTAAATAAAGTAACTTTGTGATAGTAATACGTTAACGCCTTACATACGCTAAAAGAAAAACTGTTTTTAGAAGAGATAGCAATAGAAATTAATAAAAATAATTTTTACACATTGTTTATTAGTATTTAAGCTTTATAAAAAAATTTATTTCATTTTTTTTTTTCAAAAATTACAACATAAAAAATCACGTTTCCCGAAGCACTATGAAAAAAAAGTTGCTCCACGGTCTGCATCATTTCTTCTTGAAATGCTGATGGATCTGCAAAACGTAAAAAAATTCTTGTAAAATAAAGTTGTAGTTATAGTCTGTCGAGCCGGATTTTTGAAATTCGAAAAATTTTGGCAATTTACGGCAGTTAAAAAAAAGTGTGCATTTTGTGTCATAAATGTCACACTTTAATTATGTTTATAAAAATTTTTAATCACAACATCAAAAATCCGACTCGACAGACTATAGAGAAAACAATTTCGAATATTTAAAAAAAAAAGCATAAAAAAATATTAAAAACTGTATGAGTTATCATGTAGACCGTGTCAGAAAAAGTAGTTTTGAGAAAAATGCATTTAAAGTTTCAAGTGCGTTTCGCTCGAGACATCTACCTGCGCGCATCAGACTCTCGTTGGGCAGTCACGTTTTCTATAATAACTTTCGATCTATGGGGAATTTGTACAATCGACTTACACAGAAATACGCCTAAAACTATAGAGAATAATAATCTGTAAAAAAAAATCGATTTTTTGAAAATTCTGGACGTATGTAAGGCCTTAAAGTACTGTCATTTTTCAGGTGATTATTGATTCGACGTTTTTGCTCGTTAACAGGTAGGAGCTAGTGATTTCCGGGAAAATGAGCAGTCAGAAGATCCTGCGATGTTGAAGGATCAAAGTCCTGGAAAATCGCCGAGCTCCGATGTCGAAGGTAATTCGATGGAGGATAGAAGAAACGCGATTGCCGGGGCTGAGTGCATTGCGTTAAAGTGCGAGGAAAAAGGTTGCCAATTTATTACAGCTTGGGATTCGGAGATGCAGCGACATTTGGCTGAGTCACACGCGCCCTCGTTATCGCCAGTCAAACGTCGTAAACCTATGCCGATGCTTATTCCGCTGAGCCCTGATAGCGACTCGGGCGCGAAGAAAACTGTGACGAACGGACCACGTACTACGCCTCTCAAAGTACCGAGGGTACGCGTGAGACCAGAACTCGCACGTATAGCACGAGATACTGAAATTGCCAAACTTTACAACAATAGAGAGGTGCGTTAAATATAAATAAACTATAAATTTAAATAAATATTAAATTTTTTTGTACATTTTTTAAATACAAATTCGTAGAAATTTAAAAATATTTAATTTCATATTAATCAATGAAAATTGTTATGATTATTATTAAAGTTGTGCTAATTTTTTATTTATTTTTTCAATGCGTTATTTATGTATATTTGAAACTTTTTACGAAAACGTCAAAAAATCCCAATTTCTTATTCATTTTTCGGAATATAAAAAAAAATTGTTTTTATTTCTAACTAAATTCTAAATTTTAATGAATTCATTAAAAAAAAAATTGGATTTCGATTTTTTGAAAAGAAACTAGAAATAGTGTTGAATGAATTTGATCTAAAGTCGATTTTTAATTCTTTTTACATCGATAGTCCGGTGGAGGAAAAAAAGAAGCTGTGGCTGCTGATTCATTTGAGAAAAGGAATGCCTCGTTCTTCGACAAGCTGAAGGAAAGATTGATGACGACGAGCGCCAGCGTCACGGGTGTATCGCAAGTGGCCGTAAGTAGCCAGAACGATTTAAAGTGTTGGTGTACCTACAAAGCTAGTAGCCAAGAGGAATTGGCGAGTCATAGTCAGACCCATCACACAGCACTGAGTGTATCAGTCGGTATATCGCGCTGCCCTAAGTGTAGAAGGCGTTGTAAGAGTTCCAACGATCTTCAAATGCACATGAATATTTGTCAAACAACGAGCAATGATTTAACGACAGTTGATAGTTGCCTGGAAAATTCGGCAAATAGTACGAATTATGAGGCCCAATCGTACGGTGGTGATTTTGAGTTTCCGTTTCAAGTGGACTGGGACGGGAGTTTTGGAGGACTGAATTCTTCTGGATCGTCGGTACGGGTTTTATTTTGAGTTTTTTTTCCTTAATTTCAATTTAACAAATTTTTGGTTGATAAATTTTATTTTTTTATCAATTTTTTTAATCGAGTTTTTATTATCTTCGTTTTTTCTTTATTTTGGGTTTTTGGTTTCAATTTTTCTCTTTGCAAAGAATGAAAGAAAAAAAAAAGAAAACGCGCCCACGTCCGAGAATCCGTGTAGAAATACGTTTTGCTTTTTTGTTTCCTTTTCTCAATGAGGAACCCCAATAATTTTGGCAGGTCGAGGGCCACACGATCGGACGTCGGGTATTCAAGTGTCCTCATTGTCCATTCTGGGCGTCAACGGCCAGCCGATTTCACGTACACATTGTGGGTCATTTGAATCGTAAACCGTTTGAATGTTCGCTCTGCGCGTACAGATCAAACTGGCGTTGGGACATTACAAAGCACATCAAGCTCAAGGCGGCTAGAGATCCGGCTCACTTGACCGCCAGGGTGCTTATGACTGACGAAACTGGCCGACGTAATTATTCCAAATACAACAAATATCTTGCCCAGGTCAGAAAAGCCTTAGTCATAAAGTTATTACGATTCGTTCGTTACAACTTTTTCAGAGTTTACTTTTTTTTCGTTTCCATTCATTTTTTTTCGTTAGTCACACTTTGTCAATTCGATGTTTGAGAATCATGTCATCCTGGGCCAGTTTTGTTTTTTTTTTTTTTTTAATCTCACAGTCGAGCGACTTGAACCCACAAAACATATCGTAGTATCGAAAGTATGACCAATCGCTTTATGTCACTTTTGGTTCAAGTTTTTGTTTGTCTCGTTAACATTCACCGAGATGCCAATTTTTCAAACATCCTGTTTTTTTTATCAAATTCTGCCTCATATTTAGTTGCATTTGTCGTTGGATTTTTTCGTTTGAGCCACCGTGTCATACGCCCATGCGTTTCCCTTCGCAAAAAAAAAAAAAAATATTCAACCGAAACATTGTCGTTTCGGTCAAAAAATATTTGCACCGATCCGTGGAAATTTCCTATGCGAATTTGCACTGCATCATAGGTTTTAAAATTCGGAATTTTACATACAAAAAATTCTCTACACCACCCTTGTTATGCGAAAATGAAATTGGTTATCCGTCTTTCGCCTAGATCCAATGAAGACTCTACTTTCGCTACTTGGAAATAGAAAATGTGAATGAGACATAAAACGTGTTAGAACTTATATAAATAATCCTGGAACGAATGTCCTGCATGTTTCCATACTTAAAAAGATGAAGTATTAATTTTATCCCGAAATACAATGATTGAAATCCAACATTGATGTTCAAAAGGCGATTGGTAAACGGGCGAGGAAAAATGGGTTTGGAAAAGTCGCTCGTCTATCATTGTTAGAGTATCGATAGATAATTTATAACTTGTTTAAGCACGTCGTACATTTTGTACGAAGAAAGTTATTCTATTAACGTTCGATTGAAACAGCAGGGCACCGAGGAAATTGGATTGGAAGAGGGTCCAGCTGGAGAAGCGCAGATCGACGAGCCACCGAAGAAGGTTTTGATAACTGGTGAAAATCAGGATTTTTCTGGTCCACCGGAACTCACACCCGCTCCAGGTATTGTCGAAAACACCGAAACCAATTCGATGAGCATTTTAACAGCACTGAATCTTCGGCCACCACCTCCACTCAAGTCCGCAAGTAGAAGTCAAGGTCAATCGTTGCTCAAGACAAATCCATCCGCGACAAACGCCGTATCCATTCTGTCGAACAATTCAGTGTCCTCAATCGCCAATGCCAACTCGCAAGAAGAAACTAAGCGAACCCTTTGGAAATGTAAGCGATGTAACTTCCGTTCTTCCCACAAGGAAACTGTACTTACTCATGTCAAAACTCATTACGAGTCGACCGAAGAACTCACCGAAGAGGGCGAAAAGGTGAGCAATCATTTTGGAATAGTTAAAAAACACACTTTTGTCTACATCAATTCACGAAGCAATAAATAAAGTTGGAGAGATGAGTTTTTTAACCGTTGTTTACGTTTTCTATTATCTTTAATTTGGAAAATAAAAAATTGTGGATGACTCAATCAGCAATGAAGTTATTACACGAAACGTGGTGGAACCACCGTCCAGTGGTGTAAATTAATTCGACTTTATTATCCGCAAAGAACGTTGGATTATTTTATGGAAAAAAATTCTCAAATAATCGTTTTTACGTCATAAAAATTACCATCGATGAATAAACGTATGAAAATGTCAAAATATTTTTTGTAACGAATGTATTCTTGAAAATGTGTTTCAGAACGAGTTCACTTGCCCAGATTGTCCATACATTAGTAACGATCCAACAGCCATGGCGATACATCGAATACACCATCGTCCAAATCTCGAGGCGATTTTCAAGTGTTATTTATGCCCATATTATGTCAGTACAAAAAAGTAAGTAAAAAAAAAGCAGATGAAAAGTAGGAAACAGTTCGGTTATTGGGCGATATTAATGCGAGCTATTGTTTGCAGAGAATTACTCGAGCATGCGAGACTTCACGGGGAAGAACTTGCAGTCGTTCATCAAAGAAATATCGATTCCATTCCCACCGGATCTAAACGAAAAATGTCACAAGCGCAGTCGAAAGATGATGGTAAGATTCCTCAATTCTTGCTATCACAAAATTCTGCATCTTTTATATTGATTTATATTTTGAATTCTATTTCTGATTTCTAATTTTACCAATTTTTGCAAAAAATTTCAAAATTTGGTAAAAAGATATTGATGGCTGTTCGAAAAAAAAGAATTTTCGCAAAAAAGGTTTGAGTTTTTACATTACAAAAATCGTACTAGATAAAAATTGAATGTTTTTTGCGCAAAATCATTTTTTTAACTAGACATCAATATTTTTTTACCAAATGTTGAACTTTTTTCTGAAAATTGGAAAAATTAGAAATTAGGGATAAAATTCAAACTTTTTTGCGCCAATTCATTTTTTCGAACAGTTATCAATGTTTTTATATCAATCTATGGAATTCTTTAAAAGGGAAAGCCTTTTCCAGTGATTTTTCGTTTCAGGCTATAAAATTGCATTTTCCTAAATAAAATAACTTATATTTTTAGTATTTACTGTTAGAATGATTTCTAACAAATGAATGAACTGTGATTTCATTTTATTTTGTAGAAAATAGTTCAAAGTCCGAAGTAGCGATCGAGGAAATAATTCATTCGCCAGCATCAGTGAGTCCTTCAGAAAATTCAACTCCGGTAACGAGCAACATGAATAATTTAACGAGCAACAACAAAAATGGTGGGAGCAACGAGAACGAAAGTATAAGCGCGCCGCCGCTTTTGCTCGATACACGTGCTTTACCAGACACGCCATTAGTCTGGGTTTCACGATCGGATGGAACGTTGGCAAAGATGTTGAAATGTCGTCATTGTCCGTACGTTTCATCAAGACGGGTCGAAGTCCGTGATCACGAAACAATGCACGTGAATTCTTCGAACGTGGGTCCTCTGGTGGCGTGTCCAAATTGTAGTTTTTCGTGTTCACGTCGTGACGTGATGGAAGCTCATGCCGATATGCACACGGGATCATTGGGTACGGTGCACTGTTTGGTTGACGATGGTCGTACGGACGCTCAGCAGCTTGAGGATCTTGCAACGTTACTTGGACTCACGCGAGCGCCGGCTCTCGGTCCTGAGCCCGATTTACGTGATTCTCGATTGGTCTATTGTTGCTCAAAATGTCCAGCCCGTTTCCTGTGTGACAAAGAATTACGAATCCATCTTCGTTACCATTCAACCGAATTGGCTTATTCGTGTGAATGGTGTTCGTACGCAGCGAGACAACCGGCTCATTTGTTAGCTCATCAAAAAGCACATTCCTCCGAGTATCAGGATCACACTCGTTATTTATTGTCGATGTATGGAAATTCACAGCGATACGCACCGCCGAACACAGCTTGTGTCGAGTCGACCGATACGAGAACGCGAGAAAACACGGATGCTTCGAAAAACGAAGGAAACTGCGGCAAAGTCGCCTGGATCGTCGTCGATAACGCGACCAATTCGATTTCGAACGGTTCACAAAATTATTCTACTAACACAACCGAGAATCCAGAAAATCGTGGTGGACATCAAGTGTTCACGTGTGCGAAATGTCCAGCTCGTTATTTCAAGCTCGACGCGCTTGAGTACCACATGACTCTGCATGGTTCGAACAATTGTTTCAAATGTACCGAGTGCGATTACTCTTCGAAAACGGCACAGAATTTGATGAAGCATCAAGTTGTTCATCGTCGACATGGTGAATCGAGCGAACCTTCTGCTAACCGTTTGCAGCAAGAGCAAGATCAGCAACAAACGCAAGGGGGCCAACAGGAACAACATTTGTTGGATCCTCAATTAGGAGTTTCCATAAGGGGTAATCCGAATTTCGTTTATCCGGGAAGTTTGAGGAATGGACGTATCAAAGAGAAGCGTTACAAGTGTCACAAATGTCCATCGGCTTTTGAAAAACGTGAACAATACCGAGTTCATCTTACGTTGCACGGAGCGAAGCAACGTTATCGTTGCGACAAGTGCGACTATTCGGTTAAGTATTATGCAAATTATTCTCAACACGTGAAAAAACATCAGGCGAATGCTCAAGCCCAAGCAGGACGAAGACAAGGTGAGCCTGAGTCGATAAGTATCGATAGTGACAGCGTGGTTGATTCGGATACTCCGGAGAGTCGAAAAGCGTTAAAGAATCGTCGAAAATCGACGATATCCTCGACACCAGCGACGAGCCAAAACCCGGAAAATGGCATTTCCGCGAGCACATCTGTAGGACTGTTGCAGCCTTCCAATCAGGACAAACAAACTGTGCTCCTCATGCAAAGAAAAGGAGCTTGCATCTCGTCCCTGGAAGATAATAGCAAAATTTTACGTTGTCAAGATTGTCCGTTCTCCAATTGTGACAAAGATGCGATGGACTCACACAAACGTCGTCACGGTATCGAAAGAATAACCCCCCCGTGTCCACACTGCAATTACGTGCACCGAAAAGACGAAAACATCGGGGAACACATTAGATTACACTTTACAAGACTCTACAAACCGGAGTCTTATCTCATTGTCGAGTTACTCACCCTCACGATGCGACCATTATTAGACGATAAAAAAGACTCGAAAATTCGTGATAACGAGATTTTGTTTCGGGAATGTAAAGACGGCAAATATTTGCCAACTACCGAAAATAATTTATTGCCGCCCTCAGGATCATCCAGCGTCAATGGATATCAGGAAAGAGTAATCGTCGATCCGAATACAGGTGAGACTAAGCATCGTTATTCCCCGTAGTTTGACACTTGTATTGTAATTACATATTATATATGTATATATATATAAATACATATATATATATATATTATCGAATTGTTACATAATTTATATCGCAAATTTCATTCGATTATCAAAGTTGTATCAAATTTTTGTAGTTAAACGGAGCGTTTGTAATGACGCACGGTCAAACTGAAAAGCTCATTGACAACAAAGAACCTGACGAGACGAAGTTGCCCATTCGCCGAGTCGGCGATGAGTAATTTAAACCCGTTCATCGTAACTTTCACAAAAATATGTAAATCTCCTTTTCTTCCTTCTCCATTTTGTCTATCTCATTCTTATTTTTACTTCTCATCTTTCCTTTCCTCTTTATGAAATTCTTCATTATTAATCATTCTCATCAGATTAATTATGTGTATGTATAGATGAAAAGCATTGTGTGATATACATAAATATATATATATATAACGATTAAATATCATGCACAGCTTATGTATGTAAAATAAATTTGTTGTTGCCACTAAAACAACTGCTGGTTTTGTTTTTGTTTTTTTTTTTCATTTATTTTGTTACAAAAAATTAATTTTTATTACGAGGACAACTGTGTTCTTCTTTTTTTCACTAAATGATCTAGACATGAATTATTTTATAATCGATCTATACGCCTCACGATCGAAAATTTATGAGTCTAAATCACCTGTATAAAATTTAACGAACGTGTCAAAATAAAAGAAAAAAGTAGCTAGCTGAGGTTTCGTTTTTCTTGCTGAAGTATTTACAGACACGGTTGATCGATAACACAGTTACAAAATAGTTTTGTTTTCTTTACATCGAAGACTTAAATATCCTACGTAATACCTAGTTTCATCATAAACGGAATTGCGCTTAATTGGCATGGCTACGAACCTTTGACACGACAAAATTCGTCCATTCGTTCGCGAGGTTTTACTTTTTTTTAATATTCTCCTTCCTGTCCGCTTCGAAAAATAGTGAAATTTGTCTTAAAATAACACAACGTAGTCGCCGCGTTAGAAAAATTTCGTAATTCCCACAAATTGTTCCTTCAAATTGAAATGAGCGTCTTGTTTTTTTGTTTCTTCCTTTTTTCACCACTCAGTGTCAAAAAAGATTTCAATACATATTACACAGTGAGTTTATACCGCACTATTTTTGACAGTTAATTTCATTCGTTCAATGACTTATTACTTCGTTCACGCACATATTTATTATTGGCCGTAATTCTTGCTGCGCATAATCCTCCGGCAATGGCAACTGCGAGACAAGATGTACGAGAACACGAGCCGTTGACCTATTTTCATTCGGCTGCAACAGCAACAGACTTCGTGCTAGATGCAACGTTCTTTTGGCGATTTCGGCTTGGCACAATCTGGAAAATTTACGAATTCGTTCAGATTCGTGAAGACAAATTCATCATTGTTTTATTTGTTTGCTCACTAATATAAATTAGGATTCATAACGGATCGAAACTTAATCTTTTGACAAAAAATTCTATAATGGGTCAAATTTTTACGAAATTAGACAAAAAAATCGATAATGCAAAAACTACGACTGCAACAAGCACTGAATGTTTAATGACTGAACGTGAAGTTTTTGCGAGAATTTTTTTTTGTCTTAAATCGATTAAAACACGTTTTTTTTTCTTGGTTTACAATAAACGTACCTAAGTTTTGCAGTTGGACAAGGAAAGTGGTTTATCTTAGTGCACAGCGAAGTGAGCTGGGGCTGAAGAAGTTCGAGCTTGTAACCAATCTCAGCGAAATCACGGTTTTTCAAGAATGTTTCAATCTCGACCGCAATTTCCATGTAATCCCATAGCAATTGTCCCTGGTATGCCCAACCGTTCACGAGGGTGTTGCATTCAGCCGGCACGAGTGGGCTTAGCAGAGATCTCAAATATTCGTAATTTTCTGTTGGTTAAAAAATTAATTAATTTATTTAGAATCCTGTATCGTTATTTATTAAGTAATATTGTCACGAAAATTTTATTGTTCCAGACTAATTTTCTCTTCTGACTTTGTTTTGATTGTGTCAAATAGAAAATATCGAAAAAATTCAAGAAAAATTGAATTTTCAAATGGACCACAAATTTTGAGACAGCGATGCCTGCAGAAAAAATGACTATTTGAATAATAATAATATATTCAAAAAATACCATGATACGGTTACTCGAATACCGCTTCCAGAAAGCGCGGAAAATGAGAATGTCGAAAAGGAAAAAAATTGCGTAAAAATTCATAAGTATACTAAAGAGTCAACAAATTGATTTCTTACAATGAAAATCAATTCGTCTGATTATTTTTTCTCGAAGAATTATGTTTAATAATCGTTATTTAAAAAAAATGTACTCCTCTTACCATTAATTACTGCATCAGCTGCAAGATGTTCTATGATGACTTCGTGAGCTTTGTTCCATAGTTCGGCTTGAATGAGATACCACGCAGCTTCACCGTACCGTCGCATTGCACAACCTTTAATAGCCTTAGCCTCGTTTATCCACATGGAAGGTATGCCGAGTTCTTCCTTCAGAAATTCTTCACGTTTTACGTATTCCGGATCATCGTCGATCTCGACGTGTCGGGAAAGTAAATCAAGCACAGCTTTCCTGCGTATGCCAGTATCGCGGAGATGTAACACAACGAAAATTGCCCAGTGCCAAAGATCGTAAGCTTCTAGTTGAGAGGCGAAATTTGTGTGTGTTAGTGCTGCCACGTGTTCTGATAAATGATTGTAGCCAAGCCCAACGATCACTTGCTGCACCAACCAACTGAGAAAAATTCATAAAATTTTAATATTTATAAATCATACATAAAAAAATTTATGAGGTATTTCATGTGGAAGTTCTATTCACAAACTCTGACCATTTTTTATTGGTAAGAATGCTGTTTATGTTTTTCTATGCAAACAAATAACGAAATCGTGTTTTTGCCTTTTCCGTTTTAACCATTTATTCCATTTGTACAACCAATTTCGATTTTTTTCATTATTTCTCCATTGATGTGAGTTGAAACTACCATAGCTTTGAAACTGAGTAAAATAACGGAAATATTGCCCCGGGTTTTGTCCCAGTTTTTATGTTTCCTATTCACTCCTTTCGCAAAAAAATTTTGCGAAAGGAGTGAATATGAAAAACTTTGTTTCATTTTTTTCTTGAAATTCAATACAATTGTAAAATTTATGAGTTCAAGCTCAGAGTGGGCTTTTAAACATATTTCAAAATGGAAATCACGTTCATTTGAATTTTTGCATAATGAATTAAAAATTCATTATAGAAATCCTGTATATTTTTCAATAATAACAAATTTTCAAATCCAAATTCGAATGAAAATATCAATAAATAATCATAGTATGAAGGATTCAAATTTTTGATAAATTGATTGAATAAACAGTACTAATCATTTTCCTTTTTACACAATAAAAAATACGACTAATTTTAAATAAAAACAATATTTTCATATCGAAAGTGCAAATTATTTGCCGTTCAGTAGGAAAAAGTTGAATGCAGCGTTTATCCATGAAAATTACCTAAGCCTGTAGTCAAGAGGATCAGCGGTGTGTGTCAATGGATTGAGAAGTTCTTCGAGTGGATGATTACCGGTGCTGTAGAGTTTTAGGAGATGATAGCAAAGATCGTAAGTCTGTCTTCCACTGCTTATTTCGGCGTCGTAATCCTCGTCTTTGTAATCAGGCAGCGGTGCAGCCGCATAAATGTCCATAGGAGCGCCGTTGAACGAAGCGACATAAAGATCGAGAACGTCGGTTATCGAAGCTGTTGGCGACGACAAATACCACAGGTGTACAGCTAAAGCTCTTTTCCAATCGAGATTCTCGCAAACGTTAACGACGTCTTCGCGACACGATATCAATTGTTCACTTGCTACGAGCATGTACAATTTTAATCGACACATTGAGAAATCCGCAACGATATCCGTCGCTTGCCACAGTGCGATTGTCTGTTTAAGTAACTCTTTCACTGCTGAGGCACCACCGAGCTGCGATATCAATAAAGCCAGTGTATAATCACCGATTTTCGCAGCTTGCTCGCAGGCTTCCTCCAATTTATTGGCTGTGAGAGAAAAGAATACAATTTTACAATCGACAACATTACCGAATTTTTGCATTTAAAAAATACCTCAAATGATTTTGGAAGATCGAATTCGGTTATATTATTTTCCTATCCCTTTCTGTTTTGCTCTCATACCATAGTTAACCCGTCAGCAGTCGTGCTATGAGACTTTTTCTCACACTTTTATTAAAACGGTAATTACTCGAAAATTTTAAATGGCATAAGCATTTTAAATTTTTTCTATCTTCTCCAAATGTATTCTTCTGTATGATAAAAAAGTTCATTTTTTTTGTTCAATATTATTTGTTTATTTTTTTTCATTGTTTGTTTTATATAATAGTATCAATTGTCATTGTATTTATGGTTTTTGAACAATACAAATCTTTAAAAGTCACAATTACTGTTGCGACATTGTTTTCAAGTCCTTATTTATGAAATTAACCACTTGACAATATACATGTGAGAAAATCTCTCATTGCACGACCAACGTTTAAAGTGTAAGTAGCGCGATTGCTAACTGGTTAAAAATAGCCCAGATGATTTAAACGTTGCACTGAGATTCCCCATTGAATTTGTTTTGAAAGGGTCCTTTTTCAATTGATTTTCTGATACCAATTACAATCTAATAATTTCTTCTTTCTTACCAGTTAACAATGAAAGTATTAAACGGTCGTCCTCATTGATTTCAGCGATTTCACGTTGAACGTTTTCTTCGACCACAGCTTTGAGCCAATCACCGAAAGCTTCTCGTCTCACCATCACGGCATCATGTTTCTCTTTATCTGAGTATGAAAAAATGAAATAAAAGTAAATTAAAAATTGTCTATTTTCTGGAACATGGGATTTTTGTTGTTTTCGTTAAAAAATCACATTACCTGCGTTTGGGTGTAATTCGGGCAGATTTCCCCACAGAGCAACGCACAATCTCCACACGTCTCTGGAGTAAAATGTGAGACGATCAGGAGCAGCGTAATTCGCAAGTTTTTCAGCCTGGGCACAATGGGCGTGAAGGGCAGCCAGTGCAGAATCACCTGTCGATGCTTCAATCACTGGACAATCACCCTCTTGACCCACTATGCAGTGATTTAATTGGATTCGAAGATGGTCTTCGATGCTCTCCTTTACCAATTATAAAAAAATGAAAATGTCAGAAATGTTTACATCAATTTCAATCATCATTTTCTGTTTTATAAACATGAAAAACTCTATTCACTCTTCGGTTTTTAATTCTTGTAAATTTATAAAACTATGACGAGCGATATGCAGAAACAAAGTTCACACCGAAAGACATGTATGCTCAAAATTATCGTGAGAATCATAGAGATATGAAGAGACACTACAAAATATTTAATATTTTTACTGAACTAAATTCAAATTTTAATGACAATTTAATAAAACTTTTCGTTCATTATAAAAACCTTAAATATTTCAAACATTCAAGATTTGCATCGTATGATTACAATTTTACTGTGCAGTGAATTATTTTATATTTATAATATTTCTTCCAAAATGCTGCGTTTTAAATGATTATTATTTAATTATTTTAGGGTCAAATTTATTTATAGCAACTGAATTAAACATTTTTTTTCATAATTATTATTAAATACCATTTTTATACATTTTCCTACGCTCCTGTGTATCACTATAACTTTTTGACATAAATTTCGACGGAAAATTTATTTTATATAATCTTGTCAATGAATTTTACACTCATCAAAATTTCATTGTTACAAAAATGTACACATCAGTAAATGAATTTTAGAAAAGAGAAACTGTCCAACTTACTCTAAACATTTCTACGTGATCGCTATCAGCGCCAGCACCTCCTAATATCTGAAGTCGTTGAACGATGCTCATCGAGGTTGTATCGTCCATCAATCGACCAGAGACATAAGTTTCGATCTGACTGAAAGTATTGTGAAGTGGAACAACAGCTGCTTGTTCCTGGCTGCTGAGAGAAACAAGAGTCAATCCAGGGCCCCAGCTTGGCCGAAAAGTTCGTCCCATTTGTATGCCAATATCGGCGATACTTTGGAATTTGAGCCTGCTGCAAATTGATTGATGCAATGGAACGACTTCGCCACGAAATTTCAAAATGACCGTAATCGGTTTAACGATCGGTGGTGGAAAGGCTTTGACCAGTTTCGTGAATTTTTCAGACTTCACTTCAACAGGCTGCTTCCTTTTGGCTTCTAAAAAGTAAAATTAAATATTAAAAAGAGTATCTTGATAAAGTAGTTCAAAAAAATCAATACGGACGTTTGCAACGGTACTTTGATGACTCAGTCCCAATTTTCAAAATATGCAAAAGGTGTAAGAATTTATTGTTTATTCTTCATTATGAGAATAAAGTAAGACATTATTACATTAAAATAACAAAAAACCTTCAAATAATTTGTTATAATTAGTATGCCCTTTATTTCGACATAAACCATGACCACTGTTTAATCCCAAATCCAACTTTAGACAATGTATAATTATTTTAAAAATAACTTGTAACAAATATGCGTGGCGTAATAACAATAAGAACGCTCATACTTAACACAGTTGTTTTTCAAGATAACAAGATATTTTAAATAAATATTTTGAGTAATGCATTATTCTGCTAAATTCTACTAATTTCATTTTACGATTAACATATTCCTTAAACCAAGCATATTCATAAAGTACTTTATCTTTAACAACATTAAGTGAACAATAGTTTTTTTTTGGTTTTTTACATGCATAATGTATTTTTTTCTTAAATGGAATATTTTTTAAAAATTTGCTACAGGGCTCGATAATCTTTAAGAATTATTGTGGATAAATATACATTTATTTTCTTTTCGCGTTTTTACAAACCCATGCCACTGCTTTTATCCCAGTTTTATCCTACTTTAGTAACTTAAAATTTCATGCAAGACCCCCCAGGAGCTTTGCCCACAGCCACTCCTTTCTAATGTCCCACTGTATCGCATTTGCACGAGGGCCCAGGGAAACTGTGGAAAACCCGGCCAATACAAGCGGCTGTTTTTACTGAATTTTAATTCACACCATGCGAAACTCAGAAAAACTGCCTTCCGTTCAGCGATCAATGCGCGAGCCGGTGAGGGGTTAAGCGGTCACCCATCCAAGTACTGGCTTTGCCTGAAATTACTTGACCTCGCCAAAGTTACATCGGTCGCGCATCCATCACTGTCAGGCCTGGATAAATATATCCAAATGATACAAAAAATATGTACTTATTCATTAAAAAAGTAACCACTAGCATTAACAATGTTTTTTTTGTTTCTCTCAGCCATCAAGGTTCATCAAGGGTAGCGAAACATCGTCGCTGTCACAAAAGTTGTTACGTCGTGGCTCGTACCTTTAGCATCATAGATCGAATCGGTGGGAGACGCGAACGGCAATTGATTGTGAAGCGTCAGATTCGATCGCAAAGTTGGAAAGTACGATGGTAATGCGGATTGAACCTCGTCCGTTATATCGTAAGCTTTGAAATTATTTTTGAAAGAAGGTTTCTGTATACCTTCGTACATCGTTTCTATAAAATACAAGCAAATATTTGTTATTAAATTTAGAATTTGTTTTTTCTCTGTAAAAAGAATTATGCTTCTCAGGTTTGAAGATCTACTGTGTCAATCTACCGTCATTTTCATCTTCGTTGTCGAAAAAACTAGCCTTCATTAGTTGTAGCTTGTGACTGTCGGTGCCCATAATTCTAGCGTGTATCGATGTTGGACTCAGTGCTGACTGCTGTCTCTCGCCACTGAAATCCTCTGGAAAACACATTTGAGTTTCGATCGTGTTAATTTTCATCAGAACTACGAATTTCCCCGATGATAAGACTCAAATTCGAACAAGATATTGTTTCGAATGCTTTTCTTAGCGTACAAACAATTATTCAAAATTTAATGGGATAAATTTTTATCCCATTGTATCCCATATCCCATATAAAAAAATATTTATCTTTAATATTTATTAAAGACAAATATTTTTTGAGCATTTTTATAAACGTGGCAGTAAGCATCGTAGTTTATAATTTCTGTATTGTTTGGCTTTAATAAAATACACATGGGATTTACTGGAATGGTTCGGCGAACAAATTGTCTTAAAACTCTTGTAAAATTGAAAATATGCTCGATTTTTAGTCATAAATAAAAACGATCAACAATTAAGGAGACAAATGTACTTACTGATGGGAAGAGTTCTATTAAAATAGATTTTAACATCGTCGTTCAAGCTCGCCGTTTTATCCAGATTGGTGGGAGTGCCATTTATCGTTCCATTGAGACCGTTCGACAACTGTAAAGCATAGAATATATTTTTTCAGGCCATTGAATAACGACAAAAAGAATAGATTTTTTGATATTTATTCGACAAGGGTATAATCGGGAAGGCTACATAATTACACTTGATCTTAGTCTAACGCACCTCTTTATCCAATTTTTGTCCATCTACTGAACTCTGTGCCGATTTGAAAGCACTCTGTGATTTCAGTTGAACGGCTTCAGTACCCTTCAGCTTTTTCATGCCCGGATAGAGGGGCACGTCGCTGTCATCGTCGTCGGAATCACTCAAACCATATTTGGAAAAGTGATCGACCTGAAAATACGTGTACGGTTGTAATTTAAAAAATTTGACACTCGATTTCTGCATTTTTGTACATTCAAGCAAAGCTCATTTCCAAATTTCAATAATATAAGATAAATTTATAAAAATTTAGTTCTTTAGAAGTTTTTATTGTGAAGCAAATTTGAAATATGAAGAAAATGAATGAAAAAAAAATTTACCTTGAAAACCCAGGATCCAGTTTCCGGACGATACTCGAGGAAGCGAGTGTCGTGTTTCGCCGAAACTCTGCGCAGTTTTTCCTCGTAATTCATAGTAGTTAGACGGTAAGGATCGGTGATTGGTTCGTGGAGAAATTTGTCATGAGGCCAAACGTGTTCGAGAGTTACTTGAGCACGACGATTCAAGCCTTGTCCAACCGGTGGTTTCTTTTCATCGTCAGGATAGATGATGACTTCTTTGTGACGGAAATGTACTGCAAAACGACATTAGGAATATTGTCAATTGATTATTTTTCTTTTCTATTCAAAAAAATTTACTAATTAATTATTTTTTGAAATAAAAAAACTGCCTTCCGCTCAGCGATCAATGCACGAACTTGAGAGATCGTCAAAACCACACAAAGGTAATTTATTATTTTTTTATAATAACGTAAAGTCTCATCTTACCGATTTCATCAAGATTCAATCCATAGATGTCGAACGAATCTGGGAAATAGACGTTTCCGTATCCTTTGCGACCAATGGTAAAGTTTGGAACGACACAAGTTTCACCGTGAACATAATCCTCGAGTTTTTCGTAAGGAGGAATTGTGTAGTAACCGACACGTCGTAGTACCACTTTCGATTTATTCGGTTCGCAATCTTGCTGAAGAATTGATAATAAACTGTCGTCGAGGTCGTGGGTGGTATCTAGAATTTTGATTAGTTTTGTTTTCAATAAAGAATTTTATTTAAAAAATCGATAATCTAAACATTGAACTGTTGAATTTTCGATATTAATTCATTTTTTTTTAAATATTGTATACGATTTACCATTGAAAACTCCGGGAGAATCACCCGCGCTTTTATCCGCACTCAATGAACAACTGAGACTAACGTTTGCAGATGGACTTTCGTTATTCGACGATAGAGTATGATTGTTTCCATGTGCACGAAATTCTCCAACCGTATTTTCCAATGCCTCCTCCGGAATGTCCGTACTCCCGAGCGATGCACGTTGTCCATCGAATCTAATTCCGATTTGGCGTCTTCTCAACCTATATTACACGTTTATTCAAATAATCGATGTTTCACCATTCATTTCGCGCACTACCACAGATTTAATTATTTCAACTGATATCGAATGGTATAAATTCTTTCATATCATGCTTGAGAATAAAAAGCGTGCTCTATATTTACTGCCAAGTATTTATTTTCCTAAATTTTCTTTTTTATACCTTTTTTGGAAAATCATGAATTTCAAATTGATTTTTTTTGTACAACTTATTGAGAAAGTGGTGTAAATTTTGATGCCTCTGATTCGAGAATTAAGAGTTTTATATTAACTATCAAGTAATATCACTAGTATAACCAACTTTAACACCAATTTTCTATTGATCCATATTTCAACCAAATTAATAATATTAAATTTTTCCAAAATATTATCACAAGTCCCCAATGTACTGCAAAATTTCTAATGTTTTACTGAATTCTTAGAGAATCACTTTGTTTATCGTATTTTTCTTTGAAGTCACAGCTTTTTACAAATAAGCTGGGTATTTTTGTTGATACCTTAGTTAATGAAGGAATAATTTTTATTGACGATATTTGAGGAGGCAAATTTTTTCAATTAAAACATATTTTTAAAAATATGTAAAATGACTGCTTTGCTAAGTATTTTAATCTTTAATCAAATTAAATATGATCATGGTAAAGAAAAAGTGCTGTACAACTCGAAAAATTGAAAACAGTGTGCATTTATATTTGTAAAAAGTTTGAAAAACGTACCACGAATCCGAGGAAATGCGTTCGTTTTTATCCCGCAGAGTTGCTTTTGGAAGTTTTTTCGTGGTAGAGGTTTCCGTGTCATGAGTTTCGGAGGGCGAAGTGCCATCGCCGGTTTCATCACGAGGATCGTTGCTACAAGAAGAAGCGGCGTCGACGCTCTCTTCACGATTTCCGTTGTTCCGTGATCCGTTTACTTGCTCGTCAGAATTAGCTTGAGCACTGCTGGGCGCTTTTGGACGAAGTACCAACCGTTTTGCATTGGGACGTGGCTGGAAAGCCTCCAACAAAGTTGGATCTTCTTCTTCGAGACCTTCGAAAAGCGATTTCTGAAAATAAATTCAAATTTTTATCCGTAAAAAGCTCGTTAGCAATATTCTTTTGCGACAATGGAAAATTTATCATTTATGAAAAAAGTAGTATACGAAAACGTAAAAGTAAGAACAAAGTAATATTTATGAAATAAATAAAATTACGACGAGTTAAGGGGTTACATCGAGAATTTTCAAAAAATTGATTTTTTTCTTATCGATTGTTGTTTTTCAAGCTTTCAAAAATACACAAAAAAATTCATTCACAAATTCCACCAAGTAACAATGTTATAACGATAAATATAACCGCGCGTCGCAGGGCTTGCCCCGAGAAACGCGTTTTTGTCGAACCTAATTGTTGCATCACGCTCGACACGATAAATTGAAATTCTTTTATTAAAATTTCGAAATCGTTTTCTCTATCGACTGTCGAGCCATTTTTCTTATATGTTAGTAGGACATTTTTTACAAACACTTCGAGAGCGGCCAAATTTTTCACAAAACCGCATACTTAAATAAAAAACGCATTAAAAATAATTAATAGAAAATGTAATAGTTCATTAAAAAACACTGTACCTTGGACAATGACACTCCAGTTACAACCCGAGGCTTGACCTTGGGGGAATTGTTGTTCGTGGTAACTTTATACTGTGGACTGTTTAGAGTTCTGGATACTGGATTGGCGGGTTTCAAAAGTTCCTCTGCTTTACCCGAAGCCTATATAAAAACACATTTTCATGAAAAGTTTTCGTGGATGAAGCGAATATCGTAATCGTTTGAGTTAAGTGTTTTGGAATTTGAACGTTTTTTATATAATCCAAAAGTCGTTTGATATGGTTTTTTTTCAGTTATCTTATTGGAAATATTACGCAAAAAAAAAACTCATCGCAATAAAGTATATCAAGAGATTTATAAATCTGAGGAAAAAACACGAAAGACTCGTTCCAGCCATTTTTATTCATTAATTTTTTGTTATATAATTCAAAAACGAATTCACGTAGCGAGATAAACTTTTTTTCAACTAACATGTTTTACGCCCATAATTTTTTATATTCAGTAATAAACTTATAAGCCAGTAAAGTTAGAAAAACATCTAAAGTCTTGGCAAGATACTTACAGGCAGGAGATTTTTCAACAGCGGTGAATCACCGAATGGGGCTGATACGAGGGCCAAAATTTGTTGATGTACTGCAACGGAACTTGAATTCTGTTGATTTTGATTTGCTCCCATTCTGCAAAAAAAGATTCAATATTTATAAATGTGTGAGTGTCCGCTGAAAATACGAATGATTATTAAAAACGTTTTATTTGCAGACGTTTTTTTTAAATAGACATTGTTTGTGATTTTACTGTGGCAAGCAGTTCACAATAGACATTTTCGGAAAAGGAAATAGGATGTTTAAAAATATTTTCCGAGTAATTATAGCCAATGAGGAACTTTCTCCTAACAGATAATAAAATAAAGTAAAATTTAACTAACAAATTGACTATCAAATGTTCGACATTATAAATAAAATAAACATTCACTTTTATTTGAAATTTTGAAAATTTAAAGATTTATTTGATTAATGCAATCAAAACAGTTAATTTTAAGTTTAAAGTTATTTGTTATCGAATAAATTGTCAACGCAACGCGAATATCTTACCCGCCACCGAGCAAATTCATTCCAAGACCCGTGTTGCCGAGACTCGTGTTTGTTCCGAATCCAGATGTTGAATTGAAAGTGCCTCCAGTGTTAAATGTTGTCCCGGTCGTACCGCTACTGAACAAACCGCCTGGTTTTGGTGGACCGAAGAGAGAACCTCCCACGCCCAATGTAAGCCCTGTATTGGTGCCTATTAAAAAAAATAAAATGATATATTGCATGTTACACTTAGTTTAAAAACATTTTGCAGTCATGTTTTCAATTCCAATACTTTATTACATCAACATTTTGGTATTTATCGAGATGACAAAAATATTTAAAAATTCAGCGATTATTGAATCATTGATTTCCGATAATAATTGCGCTACAAAGTTGTTACATTTTTCTTACGAAAAATTGTCTTCAAATTTTTTTTAATTTTTTGGTTTTTTATAAAATTATTTTCTCTTCTTTTTTAACTTCCGACCGCCCATAGGGCAAAAAGACGGGAGTTATGCGTTTTTTGTTTGTCTTTTCAAACTATAATAAAATATAGACAAAATGAGGTTTTTGTAAAAATGGATCATTCACAATTTTTGACGCATTTTAAAAGAACAAGAAACAATAAAAATTCCGAAATCAAGACACGCATATTTAGAAAAATGAGCAGATTCATTTCACACAATGAAAAAAGTCTAATTGTTTTTTGAACAATATTTGTATGCTTAATTTCTTATTAATTAATCAGCAATATTATCGTTGAAAATTAACGTTGAAGTAGTTGAAATTTTTTAGTTTTTTTTTGCCAAATTGATAAGTACTGAAATTTTGAATTAAAAAAACGTTTGCCTTTGTATAAAAAATTCTTAAGTAAAAATTTGTTTAGTGAATTTTGAATGAATACCGAGTGCGGATGAAGAAACTGGAGTGGCTCCGAAGGAGAAACCAGTATTTTGACCAGGGGGTTTCAACGTGGAATTGAACAACGAGGTGTTTGTATTTTGAGTTGTACCGAAACCCGTGGTATTTCCGAATGAGGGAGTAGTGCCTGTTCCAAAAGACGGTGCTCCAAAACCTGTCGTTCCCATTGGTTTAGGTCCGAACACCGAAGTACCGGTGTTACCGGCTGCTGTTTGGCCAAAAGCTCCAAAGCCCGAATTCGATGTTGGAATATTGAATGCAGATTTATTCTGATTGAAAAGTCCTATGCTCTGTAAAAATATTCCAAGAAAAAAAAAATAATATGAGATGAAAATTAGTATAAAAACGTAGTTTCATTTATTTCAGATTTTTTTTTTTTTTTAGTTGAACAGGAGTATAAGGAAAATTAAAGTACTAGATGAAAAATTTTAATTTCAATACCTGGGTGGGTTGAGACGTGCCAAAAGATCCGAAACTCGTATTTTGAGCTCCGTTCATAACGCCGAATCCAGTTGCGGCGGGTTGGGCTGTGCCTGTATTTGAAAAGAGTGTCGTTGGCGCAGCTGCTGAAGATAAAAAAAAAAAAATCGTGTGAAAATTAGACAAATTGAAATTAAAAAATCAGTATCCAAATTTGTATAACTCTATAAAAAGATAAGTGTAAAAATTTGTAAAATTCCAACAAATCAATATATATCAAGACTAGAGGATATTGAAGTTAAAAAAAAATAACTTATATTTTTACAAATTCCTACATTCTGAGATTCGAATAAAAATCGAAACATACTGCCAAACGGTTTGGTTTGTGTATTCACTCCAAAGAGATTTGACGTCGTTGCAGGATTGAAGGCAAATGCGCTGGTTGTTGTTGTTGGAGCACCGAATCCGGTGACCGGTTTACCAAAAAGACTTCCGGTTGCTGCTGTTTGAGTGGGAGCTCCGAATCCACTCGCGATGGAACCAAAACCTGTGACAAAAATAAAAAAAATACGAAAAAAAATTATGATTTTACTTAACGAAATTTGTATTGTTTTTATTAACATAAAAACAATACAAAAATTATTAACGGTAATTTAAATGAATTATTAATGTTTTTCGCCTTACTGCTGGAACCGGTGCTCGTTATTGCGCCTGTATTTCCAAAAGGTGATTGTTGGGCCGTTGCACCAAACAGTCCTGTGGTTTGACCAGCTATTGAGAGACCAAAGAAAATAAAAGTCAGAGAATATGAAATACGTCGCGGGTCTTAGAAGTTTTAAACTTTTCTTTTCAATACTAGGAATCAAGACATTGCAGAGTCGTAATGATAAATTTCGTTAACCCTTTGAGACATACATTTTTCCTTACGTACGATTTAGTCGAAAGTTTGCATGCATAGGTTTTTCGGGTCGCCGATGACGAATCTGAACTAAAAATTCGATAATAATCGAAACTTTTCAGTCAATACTATTGTTAATTTGGATCTAGTACAGAAACGATTGTACCTTTAATTTTTTTTATAAAAACCACAGACGGGAACATTTTCAAAAAATTCTGAACAATTCTTTGAAGCGTATTGAGGTTGTGAAGAAATTGCCATCACGGTTTTCATTGTACATTAGTAGAAAATGCATTTTTTCATGAAAAAGTACGAATTTTGACTATTTTTTTATACATGGTATTTATACAATTAACAAATAATGAATGTACATATTTTTTGTACATTCATGAATGACCTACGGACCATGTATAATCGAAAAATCCGGTATTTGTTGCGGCAAAAGTAATTAAATAATCAAAAACTGTAAACAAAAGTGTGGGACAACGTAAGTTTCACCATGGATTAAAGATAAGTAAATAACAAAAATATTATTAAGAAGAAAAGGCATATTTTACGTTGAGCGGGTCCTTTTAATCCAGCGGTGTAATCTTCCAGACGCAGTTCTTCGAGTGATTTGGACTCGTATTCCTTCATGCACATAATGCATTGATGTCGCGTTGAAATATTTTGTGTCACACCATTTTTCACCATCGTATCGGTGCCGGTGAGAGGATTGAATTTCACCACGGTCCCGGTAATGCCTGTCGCAGTTGTGTTACTTCTGAATCCTATTCGAGATTTATAATATCTTTTGTTTCCTATGCATTTTACGTATCCAAGCGAGCGAGTACCCAAAAGCGTACTTACTGGCTAGATAAATATTATTTTTCTTTAAAAGCGACTAAATTAATCATAAGCATACCTCCCGTGTTACCAAAAAGACTCGTATTAGCAGCTGTATTGGTTTGGCCGAACGGTGTTGCTTGCTGCAACCCTTGTTGAGGCTGTCCAAACAGATTGTTGCTTGCCGGAGCTCCGAATCCAAAACCAGCTGGTTTATTTGCTTGACCAAACGCGGATGTAGTCGCGCCTGTACCGAATAAGTTTGTGTTCGCATTTTGTTGAGTACCAAACAGGCTCGTGTTTGTTCCAGCTCCACCAAATGCTGTAACACAACGACGAATTAATATTTCGGGTCTATTAGAACACACATCCATTTAACATTGCCAGAATTTTTTATGCTTAACAGAAAACAATGAGCCATATTCTAATTAGCAACACGATGGAATATGATTAATGCGGTTTATGAAAACATCACAAAACATGTGAGAATCATAAAATTTGAAAAATGTGACAAAATATTAGAAAATATCGTAGGATAAAGAGTTATAACACGAGATTGTTAACAGACTAATGTAATGCTCCAAAAGTGGAGTACATTTTGAAAAATATGTTCAAAATTCAAATTGAAGTAAAAAAAAAAAACAGGAATTTTTGAGTAAAATCACGATCTTCAATTTGAAGTTACATTAGAAGTAGTACAAATATTCAAGAACATTAGCATATAGATTGGAAGTATCTGGACTGTAAATTGTTTTTCTATATTTTTTGTTCTTCTTATTTGTGATAGTTCGTAATGCAAACGTTCCAGTATTTGAAAATATGTAGTAAAACATTCCAATATGTATATTCTTTTCTTGAGAAGTGAACCGTCAAATGAGAACACCACACTTTGATGGGAAAATTTGAAATGAATTCGTTCAAGAACATAGTCCAGCATGTATATTGTTTTCTTTTAATGGAGTGAATTTTTTCAAAATCAATTCTAGAACCTTCACATGAGAAAAGTCTGAAATGAATTTGTGTAGTAACAAATATAAACATGTATGCTGTTTTTTTTGTGAAGTCAAATTTTCCATTATTAATTTTGGCACCTTCGAATAAAAATTTTTATTTATTGAAACAAATTAAGAATTCATTTACTTTGTAACATATTTAAGAGCTCATGCTGTTTTTGTTATGAAGTCAAATTTCTCAAAGTCAATTTCAATCCCATCAAATAAAAAGAATCTAAAATGAATCTGTTTAATAACAAATTCAAACATGTTTGACGTTCTTTTCATGAAGTAAATTTCTGCAATATCACTTCACTGTTTTCTAATAAGAATACAATCTTAATGCGAGAACTTTAGAATGAATTCATTTCATAATAAATTTCATTTTGTATGTTTGTTTGTTTTATGTAGTACAGTTCCTCTAAATCAATTTCAGCATCTTTACAAAAAGAAAAGTGACATGGATTTGATAATTAACAGTCTACTTTTAATTAACTTTTAATTAAGTTAATTTAATTTTAATTACTTTTAGTTAGGTTGTTTTTTTATGGAGTGAAATTCCTCAAAAACGATTTAAACGTTCCTCAAAGGAGAGAAATTTAAAACGAATTTGATTATTAACAAATTCAAACTTGTGTGTTGTTTTCATCATGGAGTAAAATTGTCCGAATGCAGTCTTATCGAGAGAAGTTTTGAACGAATAAGTTTAGTAACGAATTGAAATGTTCATTTTTTTAAGATAAAATTCCTTAAACTTAATTTTAGGTCCGTAAAATAAGAATATCCCCTTAATGAGACGATTAAAACGATTGGAATGAAAATTAACAAATAATTAACCTCCAAAGGATGATTGAGTAGTAGCGGGTTGTCCGAACGCTGGAGCAGCTGTGGTATTTCCGAACAAACTGTTGGTGGTTGCACCTGTGGGTTTAGCACTAAAGAGTGAGGTGTTGTTGCTACCAAATACAGGAGTTGCCCCAGTACCAAAGCTTGTGGTAGAAATTGGTTTACCAAAAGCAGATTGTCCGAAAGGACTGCTCTGAGTTGCCGTGTTGAATCCGCCTTAAAGTAGAAAGCAATCGAAAAAAAAAATGGAGTAAATACAATTTTTTATAAATTAAAATAAACATAAACATTAATCGTTAATTAACTTACCGAAGGAGGTGTTTCCCGGTTGGCCAAACATGATTGTTTATTTCACTGGCCGAACAGTAGTGAAACTGCGGCCTTTGTCTGGCGTTTACGAAAATTCACAATAGCCGGGTTCAAATTTGGTCGAAAAATCGAAAACACTCGATAATGTTTTCTTTTACGTCGATTACCTCATTCCTACAATGTCAAAATACACCCGTTGCACAATTACCCGCAACGTTTCGGAATGTCGGTCGATATAGATACATGTACTCTTGCAGCAAATAATATACGCAGTAGTTATAACGAGAACGAAAGGCGAGCAAAGTGTCGATGAGACATTAGAAAAAATAAACAAAAACGTATGTACAAACGATAAAATTAAAGCCCCCGTTGATGAAATAAATTCGGACACACGGCGATTTCGTTCGATGCTCCAGAAAAAGATTTTCTTAGCAAAATAATATCACTTTCACGAAAATTTGACTCGTGAAATCGTCCGAATCGTGGGCAACCGTACAATGCGCGCTCCAACGACGTATTTATAACCTCATTTCCGTAACGGTTTTGTGCGCACGCTAGCCAGCGCCACTCCGTCAATCTTACTAACTAAAAAGGTGTCGATTTTTTCGAAAATTTATTCTTATATAATTATAATTAAATACATTATCGTATGTTTTGTCATTAAAATTTCCTATTTTCATAAAGAATAAAGAGATTTTTAATGAAACGATATGAAGATACATCATTTTTTTTGTTCTACATCTCATGGGCTCTTTTTCCACTGTCGGACAAAAAATTTTGTAGAATGAAAACTCCCTAGGTGAAAGCCAATCAGATTCATCATTTTCCGAACCCAAAAAGTCCCTAGTTGTGTCAGTTTGCAGTTTTTTTTTGCACCCACGACGTACCGATAGTCGGCACCCGTACAACTCACTCGAAAAAAAACTCCATCAGGAACATCTCTACCAGACCAATCCCAACCAAGGAAAATCTCCACCAATGACAATCTCCACCGGGAACATCTCAACCAACCCAATCTCCATCATTCCCAACTCCACCAGACAAAACTCACCCAGGAAAATCTCTATCGTAGTTAAACTCCACCAGAGGAAAATCTCCATCAGGAACATCTCCACCAGTCATGAAGATCAATCTTTACTGTCGGTATGGAAAACTGCAAAAGTTATCTAGAAATCCCATAGATGGTGCACCAGTAAGTGTAAAACAGTGAACACATAACACATAACCAAATTTTGTTACACAACGAGAGAGAAAGGACCGTTTGGAGCTGAAGATTTTTGTCGCTCGCGGATCACAGTGTTTGATTGATCGATGAGTTTGACGACAAAACTCTTCAGCTCCAAACGGTCCTTTCTTTCTCGTTGTGTAACAAAATTTGGTTATGTGTTATGCGTCCACTGTTTTACACTTACTGGTGCACCATCTATGGGATTTCTAGATAACTTTTGCAGTTTTCCATACCGACAGTAAAGATTGATCTTCATGACTGGTGGAGATGTTCCTGATGGAGATTTTCCTCTGGTGGAGTTTAACCACGATAGAGATTTTCCTGGGTGAGTTTTGTCTGGTGGAGTTGGGAATGATGGAGATTGGGTTGGTTGAGATGTTCCCGGTGGAGATTGTCATTGGTGGAGATTTTCCTTGGTTGGGATTGGTCTGGTAGAGATGTTCCTGATGGAGTTTTTTTTCGAGTGAGTTGTACGGGTGCCCCGATAGTCAAAGTTGAAACAACCTCAACCTTCAACCACGTCAAATCAATTTTACGTATTTATCGCGAACCATGTGGATTTATGAAAAATTTGGGACTTATAACCACGTGACATAATAATAGTAAGAACAATCAACATATTAAACAATAGGAATGAGAAAAAGTAACACGAAATAATGAAATTGTATGCATAAACATTGTCAGAATCAACATGTAGCGTTGTTTTCCACATTTGGAGGTTATGTTTTGCCCAAACGATTGACAGTTTTTCCTTTAGATTAAATTATCGTTGAAAATTACAGTCTGACGTATGATTGATCAAAGATTGAGTTTTCTTGTGGGGCTTTTCAAAACGTTGATTATTCCTCGATATTTCACGAAAATAAGTGCAATGAGTTCTTTGATGGTTCCTCCCGCCTCTGTACGAGGCATGACTCGTCTTGATCGTGATTCTTTCACATCAAAAGTTCTCGTGCCTTGTTTCAAATTGGGGCCTGCAAAACTCTCCGAAGTAACGCCAACTCTTAAGAAATATATACTGAAGCTTAAAAATCTAAAACCCATCCAAACGAAAGAAAATCAAACGATCGTTTATTTAGATCCGAAAAAAGTTGTAAGCATGAGTGACATCGACTCTGCGGACATTGAAATTTTGAAGAAATACGTTAAGGACATAGAAAAATTGGAATTGACCTTGAAATACGAGAATTGGCAATCGGACGATATCTTCAAAGCAGTTTTGCCTGAAAACATAGAAATTCCAACGTCTTTTAGCAAAATAGGACACATAGTTCACTTGAATCTCAGAGATTCTCAACTTCCATACAAACAGCTCATTGGAGAAGTTCTTCTGGATAACGTGCCTCAAGCTCGCACAGTGGTCAACAAATTAAACGTCATAGACACAACCTACCGGCATTTTTCTATGGAGATATTAGCCGGTGAAGACGATACTATAGCTACAGTCAAAGAGAATGGTTTTACATATAAATTCGATTTTTCAAAGGTTTACTGGAATCCTAGACTGTCTACCGAACATGCCAAACTTTTGACGCTCATGAAAAAGGGTGACGTTCTTTATGATGTTTTTGCTGGAGTAGGACCGTTCGCGGTTCCTGCTGCTCGTAAAGGTATCAAAGTTTTGGCCAATGATTTGAACCCGGAATCTTACAAATGGCTCAAATATAACGCGGCGAGTAACAAAGCTCAAAATTTTCAAGCATACAACAAAGACGGTAGAGATTTTCTGTTGAACGACGTGAAAAATGATATTTTGGAGAGACGAGATAAAAAGTTAATGGGCTGTGAACATATAGCTATGAATTTGCCAGCTTTGGCTATCGAATTTCTTGATGTTCTTCGAGACTGGTTTGACGATCAGGATACAAGAAGAGTTTGCAAAAATCCACCAATAGTACATCTTTATTGCTTTGTTAAAACTGAGAAAGGCGACGATCCGTCGAACCTTGCGAAACTCCTCATTCAGGATAAAATCAGTTGCTCACTGAACGACGAAGCTTTGAGAGTCATTCATCACGTTAGAAACGTTTCGCCCAATAAAGAAATGATGAGAGTCTCGTTCGCAGTTACGGAGAGTATGATCAGAGAGGAGGAACCATCAAGGAAGAGGCCAAAGATTAACATTTCTTCGGAATCATTTATTGACAATGGTATTGCAGGCTGCGATGGGAAAGAACAAGAAAAATGTAAAGACGAAAAACGTGTTTAAAGTTTCGTCACAACGCTCTGCGACGACGAACTCTAAAGGATCAGCTGTAACAAAAACTGCGTCTATGAAAAAGGTAATTTGGAGGTATTAAAAAAATAACGATGCTTTTTATTCGTGATCAATAGTGAAAAGTCCGATTAGAAAGAGTTTTTCGTGCTGTTTGTATAAAAAGTTATCCATTCTAAATAATTAAATAAAATGAATGAAAAAAATATAATTAAAATAAAAATAATGCAAATTTTTTGTTTCTATACAGACGACCCTAGAAACTGTATCCAAGAGAAACAAGGAGAAGATTAAACACATAGATGAACAGTTGCAATCTCTGCGTCCTTTAGTTAACGCGAAAAGACCCGTTTTCAAATCACAACCGATAACAAAAGTTAACAAATTGTCTGAAAGGTCAAAACGATCTAATGTGAAACCCGACGTTGCCACAAATTTGGTGAAAAATCTCAAAATTTAAGAAATTCAACGTATGTCTCAATTACATGAACTCAATGTAACATTTGTATATAAGTGAAAAACTTACAACAGTTGAAATGCTTGTACAGGCAGTGGAGAAGGCTTTGTTGATAAGGAACGAAAATATATAGATTATTTTAAAATTTAGTTACAAGGTTGTCAAAAGTCGATTATATTCCAGATACAAATGTAATGAGTGTAAATTATAGAAAAATACTACAAAGTTGTTCAATTTATAATGATTTTTTTTAAATAAATACAAGAATAATATATAAAATACATTTACCATTTTTTCACGTAAGAGTGCATTTAAAATTTTTTTTTTTCGATCAAATCTTTATCTCTGTTGAAGATATAGTTGAAGTTGGCGAAAGAAATTATGTTTGTCAACATTTTTTATCGAAATGGTGCCTTAAATTCAATAAAAAAAGAGGGGTTTGAAATTGACGCTCTACGATAGAATAACATGCCAGGGACTTTTTGTTTTATTGCACATTCTTGATATTATCACATTACAATAAGTTATAATTACAGAGGATTTCAGTAGCCTACGTTTCAATTGATAGATTAGATTCATTTCGAGATTTCGTTTGCCGTGTTGAGCCTAGCTCGAGGCTGGTGCATTTACAGCTTCGGTTGTCGTGCTCACTGTGTCATTTGCTGGTGCTGATTCTTGCAATTCCAGCCATGGAAGTCTCTTTTGAAGTTCCAGCCTGTTTTTGAAATAAATAGAAATTCGAATATAAATACACGAAAAAGTAACTATTTTTGCTTACAGTTCGCGATCTGATGTTCTTAAATGTGGAAATTTTTCATCGCCTTGAGAAAAATAAATTTACGTAACATCCGTACAGCCTTGGTTGAAAAAATTGAGTATTGAAAAAAACGAAAAATTATAAATTTACATTCAAAATATCAATCACACTTATTTTTCATTTCTGATTTTCTTTTCTATCAAGGGAAAATTCGATCCACTTGAAATTTATATTTTTGATTAAATTTAGAGCGAAATTACAAGAGAAGATTTTACCAAAAATATGATTTGCGTTGGAGTTGAAATATCCCCGATGGGATTACACTTAGTGAATTTGAACTTAATCGGAAACAATTTTTTTTACATCAAATGTAACGATAGGCAGAATGATCGACGTAGGCTACTTTTGCACAGTAGTATAACGTTTTTTTTATATTATAATAACTTTTTAGACTTGAGTTCTAAAAATACGTCAAATATTTTCATAATGAATATGTTAATTTCTCACTAGGCTACAATTGCTTTTCTAATTAACGCATAATTTATTGAGAATGTAAATATTGCAAACCTGTATCTCGGATGACTTATAGCGTAAACATATGGATCCAGACAGGCAACAAACTTGCAGGTGCAAGCTGGTATCATCGTGACTCCAGGTGTGAGTAAAGATTTGTTACCAAAAGCTCCGATAAGAGCACAAACACCATAGGGAGTCCAGGAACACACGAAGAGGAAACAGATTGTAATGGCGGCCTGTGATGTGTGAAGAAATAGTAAAAATCCTTGGTAGTAAATATTTACAAAAATCATTAATGATAATTTTGAAAAATTTGAAAAAAAAAACCAATGCTAAAGATAATAACGAGAATGCATCAAAAAATGATGTTGAAGATAATGACGAGAATATATAAAAAAATAAAGGAAAATGATAAAAAAATAGACGGACCTTTGCGATACGAACTTCTGCAGATTGGGCATTAGAATTTGTATTACTTCGCAAGCTCTCAACATTCATTTTCTTCGCCTGTTCACGTAATGCTTTCTCGTGATTAAAGACATGGCTAACGATTTGACTATAGTAATAAATAATTAGGCTCATTGGTAAGACGTAAGAGAAAGTAAATATCGTCCCCACGAAATAACGGGTCTCCGGAGTATCCGTGAGATAATCAAAGGTACAAGATGTCAAAAATCCTTCGGGCACGAATCTACCCCAGACACCCATCAGCGGCATCAAAGCCCATGGAACAACGTAAGTCCATATAAGCGCGATGAACAGCATCACCTGACCTCTCGACAGTTTTCCATCCAGAGGGTGAGCGATTGTACTAAAAAAAAAAGGAAAATTGTAAAAAAGCGTATAGAAAAAAATATTAAATAATGGTTAATGTTTTTACTATCAGTTAAGAAATTTTGGAAGCTTTTCTTTAAGGCCTTACGTACGTCCAGAATTTTCAAAAAATCGATTTTTTTTTTATAGATTATTATTCTCTATAGTTTTAGGCGTATTTCTGTGTAAGTCGATTGTACAAATTCCCCATAGATCGAAAGTTATTATAGAAAACGTGACTGCCCAACGAGAGTCTGATGCGCGCAGGTAGATGTCTCGAGCGAAACGCACTTGAAACTCTAAATGCATTTTTCTCAAAACTACTTTTTCTGGCACGGTCTGCATGATAACTCATACAGTTTTTAATATTTTTTGATGCTTTTTTTTTTAAATATTCGAAATTGTTTTCTCTATAGTCTGTCGAGTCGGATTTTTGATGTTGTGATTAAAAAATTTTATAAACATAATTAAAGTGTGACATTTATGACACAAAATGCACACTTTTTTTTAAACTGCCGTAAATTGCCAAAATTTTTCGAATTTTAAAAATCCGGCTCGACAGACTATAACTACAACTTTATTTTACAAGAATTTTTTTACGTTTTGCAGATCCATCAGCATTTCAAGAAGAAATGATGCAGACCGTGGAGCAACTTTTTTTTCATAGTGCTTCGGGAAACGTGATTTTTCATGTTGTAATTTTTGAAAAAAAAAATGAAATAAATTTTTTTATAAAGTTTAAATACTAATAAACAATGTGTAAAAATTATTTTTATTAATTTCTATTGCTATCTCTTCTAAAAACAGTTTTTCTTTTAGCGCGTTTTAGGCGCTGCTGGACGTATGTAAGGCGTTAAATTACTGATAAAAATAATTCATCCAATTTAATTGGATACAAAGATATAAATACCTGATAGCAAATGGTCCATTTTCTTACCTGTATCGGTCGTAAGCTATTGCAGCATTTGTCATACTCGCCCCGATGCCTGTCAACGAACCAATAAACGCAAATATTTGACATCCCAAATGTCCAAGTGCGAATCCCGTGTTGAATGAGTTGTAGATGAAAATAGGCGCCTTGATCATCATGAAAAAATCACAAATCGCCAAATTTACCACGAACATGTTCGATGGTGTCCGCAACGATTTGGCTCTGTGTGAAATCGATAATAATAATATATTTTTAATGTTATTCGTTGTTGAAAAATAGGAGGGAATTTTTTTTTCAGACATATCAACGCGTGAAAATTTTAAATGCTCTGAAAGTTGGAAACATAAAAAGGAAAGAATAACAGATAAAATATTGGAGTAAGTGATTTAAATTGATAATGGGAAGTTTCGAAGAAACTTTCTATTTACTGTAAATCCGAAAATTGGTCGTGGAGTGTTCTAAAAATATCGATAAATCGTAAAACATAACAATTAATTAATAATGTAATGAATTTAATATTTTCATTTGTTTTCATGCACAACAGCAACAATAATACAAAATTTGTTTTTCTTTAAAATTCATCACATTAAGGGAGCATTAATAAAAGTTCAATTTTTTATTTTTGAAATATTACTACGACATCCAAATTGAGACAATATCGAAAATCCACTTGAAAAGCACAAATAAATTATTTAAACCAAGTCTGATACATTGACTAAAAGTATAACACAAATGAATTGCAAAATTTGGAACATTTCATTGCTTATTGTTTTAAGGAAAAAAAATTTCTTCTTTCAATCTGGAAAATCAAATCTGAGAAAGTGATTTAATGACAAAAAAAATGTAAGCGAATGAAAAAATGTTTTAAAGTTTCAAAATTCATATAAGAGTAATAAAATGTAACAAATTTATATAAAAAATATAATAAAATAAATTTAGATTTATGTATTTTTAATATAATATCGAATAACAATGAAATATACATTTAAAAAAACGATTAAAAAAACGAAATTCTAAAATAAAAAAGAAAAAAAAACAATTGGAAAACTTACGCGCAAAATATCCATAGGACGAGGCCATTGCCAAGGAGTGCTACGAACGTAAAGACAGTATATAGCAGAGCTAGTAAATAGTGAAGGGAGGGGTTTGGCTCAGGATAGACCAGCCAGTGCTCCGGTATGTGAACAAGTTCCTCGGCAGGGACGTTCCAGCCAAGCAAACGTGGTGGTCCTGCTGGCAAAACTCTCGCCTCCCAGTGGACGCTAGTGTTCGACATGTTGGTCACCACCGTCCGCCAACACCCCTCACCTTGTTCGCAATCAACCAAGTTCCAAGCTTTTATACCATTCTATAACTAGGGGTTGTCTATTTATCTCCCCTTCTCTTCAGCCATTTCCCCCGGCTAAGCTTCGTTAATTCACTTATTTTGAGGCTTCGTGCAGCTTATCTAAGGGATGATCTCGTTATTTCCCTGGGTCAGCAGAAAAAAAGGAGGAAAAAAGTCATCTCAAAGTCAAAAACAATCCAACGTCGGTATGTGTGGAAGGGCGGACGAAGCTTCGTTTTTTTTTTTTTTTATCATACATCAAGAAGGGACGTGAAATCACGACGGAAAAGAAAGTCTTTATCGACGTTAGTAAGAGTGTTGACGTGAACGAAGCGACCGGTTCATCACGTCGTATCGTTACACAAACGAACAAAAATCAGTCAAACAAAGACGAATAAAAACAGAACTGATCCAATCAAATTTTTGATTGTGGGGTGCTACCGAAATATACGATCATTAAAATGCTGTAAACCATCAAAATTTTATTGAATTCAGCAACATAACTTTTGTTTTTCAACACGTTGTTTTCCCCGATTTGCATTGTTATCTTAATAGCATATTTCTCTGCACTGAATACACGAATTCAAAAGCATTTACATCTTTATTTTAGGCTTAAAAATCAGTGGACTCGACTTCATTTACTTTTATTGTTTTACTTTATTGGATTAAGAAATATTTTTAACATCGTTATGCTTTGAAAAGCAATCACACTGTTTTTGAGCCCAATTTCTTTTTTTTATTGAACCTTTTTTTTTAGTGACACGAAAACTAATCATTTGAGAATTGGACTTTGCTCAAATTGAATTTTTAAAATTTCTTTCTCGGAACGTTTAGACAATTTTTACACGAAATAAGCTCGTAACAGTAAATATAAGTAGAATCACTAATTATTATTTTCTATAGCATCCGTTATTCGGACGCGAGATACATTTACATATCACTTTTGCTCTGTACCATTAATCCATACATTATTTTTTATGTACTATATACCATCAGGTGAATTTAAACGTTGGTAGTTAAAAAGAAGTTACACTTTATAAGCGTAGTGGTCGCACTCATTTTTTTTTTATTTTCGGAAGGTGTCATTTAACGATTATTTATTCGTACGATGCTCAAATGCGATAAAAAAGTTCGTAATATTAATTTGTGTCAAGAAGCGTAATTTATTCTTCTATGCTACTGTTTTCCAGCTGCTGAAACTCGACCATCCACCTGTAAAACATGTGATTATTATTTACAGTAAAAAGCAACGTTTTTAACGATTGGAGTAAATGTCAAATAATCGAATAATTCAAAATAACTAATAATAATGAATGCAAACAACGTATGTTGATAATAATAATTAAAATGATTAAATAATGTGGATTTCATAACTCGAAGATTAATTTTTTCGGTAAGTTATCTGCATTGATGTTGATAAAATTGTCTATTTAGGAGAAGATTTATTACTTTTAGTATTTGTGTAAAACTGTTTTTAGAAAAGCACATTTATAAATGGTGCTTGAAAAATGGAAACGGTTCGTCTCTAATTCTGAATGTAAAAAAGAAAAATAATAGCAATTATTTTCAATAATGGGTTCGTAAGTTATCATAAATTTAAATGATTTTGAGCAGAGTACAAAAATCAACTCGTAGCTATACAAATACCAATTTACGTAGCTTTGATATCAATAACTATTGATACATAGGACCAAAAGATTAAAATATAAATAAAAAAATAATTACATTTTTGCTCTGAGAAAGTTGGTATTTTTTTTTTTCATTATTATTACTGCTGGATAATTATTGTTTGTATCTTACTATTAGAAAATTATTTTTGTGGTGTTAGAAGCGAATGGATAATTATTATAGAGTTGAGTCTCTAATTTGTTGTCCTCAATCACAGTATTTTGTCGAATCTACTTTTTTTAACAGGAATAAACCTGTAAACTGAATTACCTGCCCATAAATGATAAAGAATTACAGAAATAACGAGAACGTGAGAGTGCTTCAACATGGAAGAATTCGCGTGTGGTCCACCGCCAAATAAATCTTCATCGACCTCGCCCCATTCAGGAATGCTTCGCGTTTTCTCCATCATCCAGAAAAACGTTTTTGTTCGTAAGGTCCTTTTCAATTCGGCACCAACTTGTTCACGAATTCGCCGGTTATATTTGTTCAGCCACCGTCGCTGTTAAAGTGCAATAATTAAAAAAAAATATTCGCGATTTATTTAACTCAGAAGCCCGTAAAAAAAAAAATACATTATCTCCAAAAATTGAAATATTTTGAGTGTAATTGAAGCTTCGATAAATATTGGAGAAAAAAAATGATTCAGCAAATGGAATTCTTAAGAAATTAGTGCATTTCAAAACTTAACACTGTAATAAAAAAAAAATGCAAATTTCAAAAAATATGAAAAAATCACATAAGTGACGAAAATATTAAATTGAACTTACGTGGGCAGGACTCAACATTTCAACGTCTATTAATTTTGGCTCGTAAGGAACGAGCGTCACGTCGTTGAACTTTAAGAAAGTTTGTCGTCCAAAACGCTGTAAAATAAATTATACGAGATTTAATAAAAATATTGAAAAATAATAATCGAGGTTTAATTAGAGATTGAAATAAGCAGGATAGGAAATGTCATCGAATATTGTGACTTTCCAGTAAAATGACAATGATGTACCGGCCTATTGGCGTCCACTACTTCGAGGATGTTCTCCAATCGTACACCAAAATCACCCTCTTTGTAATATCCTGGCTCGTTCGAGAAGAAGAAACCTGGCCTCAGTCGTACCGCATTACAACGTAAATTTGGAGGACCTCCATCCACATAAGATATGCTTATTGGAGCTAGAGTAAAATTAATCGTATTGTAATAATTTTAACCCTAGCTACACACTACGGGGTCCAATGGACCGACAGCAATATTACATTTTCACCTTTTTTTTACCACACGCCTTTTTATAAACGTTATAACTTTTTATCAAACGACTTTTTGGCTTTACCGATTGCTTCTCCGGATTGATCAGAGTCTGGCGTTTTGATTTCACTACAATTAAACCTCAATAGACGCGTTTGTTATAATGTTATAGAGCAATAAACGTTGTCGGTCCAATAGACCGATAGTGTGTAAGTAAGGTACTAAAAGTTATAGTGTGTAGGTTAATCAGTACAATACATAGTATTTAAAGACTTATTTAATTTCGCAATATTTGAGGATTAAGGTAAAATAGCTGATACAGACTAGTCAAATGAGTGCTAAATTTTCAAAATGCATTTATGCAAAGTTTAATGCACTAATTAAATGAATTGACAGTTGATTAAGAGTCGCGGCAGCGTCTCGAGATCAGTACATTTACAAGGGAGTGCTACAAGACAGTTTTACAGGAAGCAGCACGATTCTACGTTTTCAAAAATAGTTTCTTTAATATTTATTAAATAACAACGTTTTGGAGGATTATTAAAGTTTAAGGAGGATTATTAACCTCGTAGCTTAAAACGTATTGATAATATTAATTTTTTTTTTTTTAATCGTTGCTCCCAAAAATTGAGCATTTTTTCGCACACATTTTTGATGCTCAACTGCTTTTTTCGCAGTTGCTGTCTAGTGACACTAGTGATATTGGTATAAAACTCTGGTGATATTCAATTTTGTATTACAGTATGTCTTATTAATCTAAAAAAATATTAATAACAATATATTTGCAAAACCGTCAACTGATAAACGCAAAATTCCACGATGTCATATTTTTATCGAGATTTTTCAAAGAATCATCCGTATTTTTCAATCGATTTTAACGCACCACGTCTTGTTTTGTTCCTCAAGAGATCCATTACGTATTCACCGTGTGGATTTTTTTCTGAGTTTCATCGTTTTACTGTTGCAGCCAATTGTTTAATTGGCTAAAAAAATGGTCATAAACCAATTGTTGTAATTTTTATATTAACAAGATTGGAAAAAAGCCTACGCGTCGAATTGGTAGAGGATCTCTTAAGGAACAAAATAAGACGTGGTGCATTAAAATCGTTTAAAAAATACGGATTATTCTTTGAAAAATTTCGATGAAAATATGACATCATAGAATTTTGCAGTTATCAGTTGATGATTTCACAAATCCATCATTATTATTTTTTTTTGGTTAATAAGACATGCTGTAATACATATCAACCTTCGATTCATTTAATTAGTGCATTGAACTTTGCATAAATGTATTTTGAAAATTTAGCACTCCTTTGACTAGTGTGAAGCAGCAATATTACTTAAATTGAACGTCACATAACATTTTTTCATAAATTTATATGAAACTAATTCTATCCCCGGATTCAAAATTTTTCGGTTTTTGGGAGATCGAGTTTGGAGAAAGGACATTTATTCTGCGTCGTTAAAAATGCTGTCATTTGATCGAAAATTATAATTTTAGATGAACGCTATTATTTTCGTCTCTTGATCAACTTTTTACGGAATTTTCGAAAAACAATTATTATACATGCAAAAAGTATCTAGAAAAGTTTTTTTTATTATAGTTTTCTTACGGAAATTCTCAATTAATAAAATTGGTGTTTGAAATAATCAAAATGCGACTTCGATTTTTTTTAAATTCAGAGTTGCAACTGCAATATTGACTCTTTTTTTCTTAGTGTTTAAATGTTCTTTGAAGTAGCGGATGGTTTACATAATTATCTTAATTTTTCGATTTTTGGTGAATTTTTAGATTGATCTATTTTTTCAAATTTGTTCAATTTATCTTTGCAACTACGTGATGAATATTGCAGAATGGTCTAAATCTTGTTTTGGATTATTTTCTATCCGTGAAATATTTATGGCAATCGATTTTCGCTATATCTCGAGTTATTGGTCAAGGTACAGAATGAAAATTTTTTTCCTTTACAGATTTTACGTCGATAGAGATATACAAAAAAACGTCAAGCAATTATTGTGAAAAAATGAGCAATAAAATTTAAATAATATCGAAGTTACATACGTTCATGAACCGAGCCAAAATGACCAATTCCATGACCGGTACCGTGCATATAATCGTGACCAGCGCTCCATAAAGGTCCTCTCGCAAGAGCATCCAATTGATCGGTCCTCAGGTCACTTGGAAAGGTCAGAGAGGCGAGTTGTATCGAGCCTACGAGTACCCTCGTATAAGCTTCTTTTTGCTCCGGAGTTGGTTCTCCATAGTGCAATGTTCTCGTCACATCGGTCGTT
This sequence comes from Rhimphoctona megacephalus, assembly GCA_963989365.1. Taxonomy (NCBI): domain Eukaryota; kingdom Metazoa; phylum Arthropoda; class Insecta; order Hymenoptera; family Ichneumonidae; genus Rhimphoctona; species Rhimphoctona megacephalus. The sequence continues at coordinate 15,077,354 of OZ022416.1, forward strand.
CCATCTGTATCAAATTGAAATAGATATTTTAACTCTAGACCCCACAAAATCTATTTTTTCCAATGTAAACCCCCCACTGGGGTAAATAATTACCCGAATTTTCTCTTTAGCATAAAATGTTGCTCGTATACGATAATAAGGTTTAATTATATACCATTCTCTTCGTTTTTTGATAACGAAGAAAACGGCGCATGATAAAGTTACATTGGTTTAAAAAATGGTTTAAAAAATGGTTTAAAAAAATGGTTTAAAAAATTGGTTCGAGAAGGAAATTTGACATTTTCGTGGGGCAACTAATAACCCCGTTGTGAGGTTTTAGGGCTAATAATAATAATTTTATTAATAATTAAGTATGAATAAACTTCTAAATTTTTGTGGGTTGTATATCAAATTAAGAAAGTGTAGCAAATATTAGTTCGTCGCCAATAATTGCATACATTTGAGCCTTAGAAAAAAAAATTGATTTTTATCCAAATTTTAGTACTTAGCGATTCCGAAAAATTGGTTTAATTCAGCCATCTTCAAGCTATTATGATAATTGAATTTTAATAAAAATAATATAGAAAATTATGAATTTTCGATACAGAATGTGAAAATATACTTTCTTCGATGGTGAGATTTATATTTCCAATATTTTATTTTTTTACATTTTAAAAGTCTAAAAAATAAGAAAGACTACATAGTTTTGAATAATTGTTACAAATTATTAATTTCATGGAAACGAGGAGATTATTTTAAGAAAAAGAAACGAAAATTCAAATTTTTTTTCAGTTTTTTACATGCACTCTGCTGAATATTTCTTTGCGATATTCGAAAATTTTTTCAACGTTTCGTTCGCATGTACAAAATCCGTTCATTTAAGTTATAAAAACATCAAATACATAGATATATGTTTTTGCTGATTAAGCATATAATTTTTTTTTACCAAGGTACTGCCCCCCGGAGTCAACGATTAAAGTCGAAGTGGTGCCGATTGGGACGCTCGATTTTTCGGAGGGCATATAATGTGGAAGAGCTCCATGTGCACCGTATCCAGCAATTGTTGGAAATGCAATGCCTCTGCTGAGATCCTGTTCGAGGCGAAATTCGTTCGCAACTCGAGCGACCTGCATTTCGTCCCAACCGGCCGAATCGAGTCTTATTTGTTCCTCCATGTAAGCTAAAAAGTCACACATTGCCATTGCATCACGTACATGAGATTTTCTCATGCCCTCGATCTCAACGTCATTTTTCTCGGCCCGGAGATCTATTACAGGCGAAGCTTTGGCCAGGCGTTTTTCAACTGGAATCTAAGACATAAAAAATGGTACATTTAGAAGAAAAATCAGTTTAATCAATGTAACAAAATGTACAATTTATTGTTTCTCATGGAAATTATATAGATTCCGATAGTACTTAATTCAAATAGTAATCAACTCCGAATAATTAATAACTAATTGCTTCAAAAACTCAGTTTTATAAAACAAAAAATTTGATTTATAATTAGTATGTAGAATCATTTTCATCACGAAAATGTAGAAACATTTATGGATTAAAATAATATGAGAAACGTACTCGTATCTTAGTATTAATGTCAAATTAATCGATTGAAACATTCATTTTTTCCTTGCCTTGGAAAAAAATCTTTTTCATGAGAAACAAACTCGAGAAGGAAACTGTTCTAAGCAAATTCTAAGGACGATTGTGTCGCTCCTGATTATCATAGGAGATTTTTTTTTTTTAATTGCAGCTCTGAATCTCCAGTTTTGAGAAAACTACTTTTCTTCCAAATGATTTCATTTTTTCTTACAAAACTGTAGGCTTAAATGCAAAAAAAATGAGTCGAATTTCGCGAATTTTTATCGCCTCAATTCGGACCAGTGTATACTTTCAAGAGTTAAGTAATTTGTTAATAAAAATGTGAGTCCGAAGAATCCTTTTCAAATCTTAAACAAATAAATAAAAAATTAGATGAAATTATTACGAAAAATGAAAAATTACGTTGATTCTGATCAATAATACGAAATATAAGTTACTGTTGGTTTTATAAGCTTTTTTTTTTTTACTAATGATTACAAATAATAATTTATTATTGCTTGTAATTTAAATAAAAATTAAATTGCGTTATTAAAAAATGCTAAAAATTGGATTTCGCTGGAACATCGCAGATTTTGATGCCAACATATGTATGTATATTTCGGAGCAATGTGCTCTGGTGGTTTTCGATGTCGCGGGCGCCAAGGCGTCCTATCTCTCCGGGTATAATCACGATGAAGAGGTTTACGTAGAAACGGATTTGCGCGACGAAGCTGCGCGCACCTTCGACTTTGGTCGATGGACCAATGGGCCATTTTTTCATGAGAATTTCCTCTTTTCCTTTCTCACTCTTTCTCTCTTTGAACAAAATCGTCGAACAATCTGGTTCACATCGTCTTATCGTATTCCAGTGACGAGATTATCCTCTCGTCGAGATAGAGAAATGCCTGTAGCGTAACGCGTTGTAAAACCCGTCACGCAGCGATCAAGCTAAGCTGAACGAGCTACCGTGTCACAGGATAGCATAGAGTTGAAGGTATATTCTCAACTAGGATTATCTCGTACGTATCTTGTTGCTTCAAAGTCTCGTTGAGAGATTCTCTCTCAACGTTGGAGAATCCAGTCGGAGATGAACAGACCGCAGGAGGAGAGACCCGAGTGAGAGGAGCCCATGAGACAGAAAGGTGCACATCAAACCCATACTCATCTGTTTATCTTTTTCTACAGTATTAAAATTTACTTCGCAGACTGATAAAAAAGTTTTGTTGACCGAAACAAATTTTGTTTCTTTCAAGCAAAATATTTAGTTCGATATGAGCGACAAAATATTTTTGAGATAAGACAACATAATTTGTGAATGCTGAAACAGGTTATTTCATTAAATATTTCATTAAAGCAACTGAAAAGTATGCGGAAGCAAATAAATTGTAGCAGTTGTTCGAACAAAATCATTTGGCTCCGGTGATTTAGTTGATTAATCTACAAGAAATTTTCATGATTTAGTGGAATGAACTAAATCGTTTGTTATTCAACAAAAAAATTCTTGAATCTACCATTTTTCGTCCAACAAAATTGGATTTAGTTCAACGACTAAATTTCTTTTCTTAGTGCATCACGCCAATTTGATCATTGAGATTCAAACAAATATTTCATTAAAACAACTGAAAAGTATGCGGAAGCAAATAAATTGTAGCAGTTGTTCGAACAAAATCATTTGGCTCCGGTGATTTAGTTGATTAATCTACAAGAAATTTTCATGATTTAGTAGAATGAACTAAATCATTTGTCATTGAAGAAAAAAAATTCTTGAATCTACCATTTGTCGTCCAACAAAATTGGGTTTAGTTCGATGACCAAATTTCTTTTCTTAGTGCATCACGTTTCAATTTGTTACCAAATTATATTTTTACGTTTGCAATTAAATTTCATTGATTCTCGAAAAAATAGGTTCAATCGGATACAATGAATTATAAAAATATTTATAACCAAAAAATATAAACGAAGAAAGGAGCATCTGTTAATATTTTATTTATTACTAATTGTTAATTTTTTTAGTTCAAAAATATGTGAAAATTCATACGCAACATGTGCGAGAATTTCTACTGTGATGCTCAATTACAATTTGTAAACGCATATCGTGAAATTTGTAAGACATCGATTATTATTTAAAATAAAATTTTCTCACAAAGATTTGTATTTAAAATATTACGAAAACGAAATTCTGTATACAATTTGCTGAGATGCTCGATCAAAATTTGTAAATACACATCGTAGAATTTGTAAGACAGCAAATTTGATCGAAAATAGATTTTATTCATAGACGTCTATTTAAAATATTACAAAAACGAAATTTTGTACACGATTTGCTAAGATGCTCGATCAAAATTTGTAAAAACACACCGTGAAATTTGTTAGACAACGAATTTTCATTGAAACTAAATTTTACTCATAAAGATTTTTACTTCAAATATTACGAAAACGAAATTCTGTACACAATTTTGAAACATTCAAAATTTGATGTCCTTATTGTTGTAGCTGAAAATTTGTTGTTTTATTGGTTATTGTTATTTTAGTGCGTTTTGAGGAATTACTTACGGACATGTATATCTCCCTGGAAGCACCTTGAGTGTATCCACATGGAGCAGGTAACCAAACTACGTTCCAAGCCTGAGACATCGTTCTCAAATCTTCCCATACGGTCGTATAATTGTGCCATCTGCAATAAATCTCGTTTTTTTGAATTTTGTTTTAAAAGATGTACTTCAGGGATGAGTCAGGGAATTTGATCGTTAATTTTGAAACACGAGGAACGAAGAAAAATTGAATTTTCTTGTGAATTTCCATTTTAATTAGAATGTTTTAAGGGGACCGTATGGTCTAGAAATTTGAAAAAATCGATTTTTTTTTTTTTCGATATGTCGAAAGTATAGTATCTCAAGAATATACTGTGAAATTTTCATGCGGAAATTCTCAATATTACAGCTTCTACAGCCCATAACGCAGGTAGAGAGCGGTCCGCGACACGAAAACGTTCAAAGCCTTATTGGACACAAAGCCTTACGGGGATGATTTTTTAGTTTGCAAAAAAGAATGTGTTTTGCATGTTAAAAAACGTTTGTACAAACGTGCTGTTGATGCGAAAAAAAAACATGCACAAATAAAGAAAGCAACAAAGAAATTGACAGAAAAAGAAGAGGGAAAAAAGACACAGCGGAAATCGATAAATAAAACACCGAAGCGTCAACAATTGACGAATAAATTATTGCAAGAGCTGTCAACTTATTACGGTCTAGCAATTAGACGTAATTCAGATTCGACTGAAGGGATGAGAAGTGAAATATGGGCAGCATATTATCACAAAATTTCAACAGATGAAAATCCGCAACACTCGTACTGTCCTCCAGGTTCCGAATCGTGGTGCAAGTGGCGTCAAAGTGAGGCTGCAGGTACTTTAGACACCTACGAGCACCCACCTGCTCTGTGCGATGAAGCACAAGAGATATTAAAACCAATTTATGAAGAATTGACAGCAGAGACTTTATTGGAAAGGTGTATTGGCAGTAATACGCAGAACAATAACGAAAGTTTCAATGCTTGCGTGTGGCACCTTGCGCCGAAACATCTGTTTGCCGGAAAAAAAATCATTGATATTGCCACTCACATTTCCGCTTGCATATTCAATGAAGGATTTGCATCCCTATTGAAAATAATGGAGACCATGGGCATAACAATCGGGCCACAAGCGGAGCAACTAGCGCAAAACCGAGACGAGCTGCGAGTATCGAGCGCCAACCGTAGGAGCACGGACAACTCCAAAGAGGCTCGGACAGCTCGAAGAAATGAAAGGAGTGAGGAAATCTTGAATTATGAACGTTCCGAAGGAATCCTATATGGTGCCGGAATCGCGGATTAACTGTAAGTATTCAAAATTTGCTCAATTTTTGAAAATATCTGTACCTCAAACTTTAAACTCATTTATCTCGAAACGACTTTTTTCGGCACTGCGCAGGTGAAAACAAAAAAACTATTCAACCGAATCACTTGAAATTTGGATATGTTGTTCACAACATGTATGGCTATCGTCGGAACTACAATCATAATTTTATTTAAATAATTTCTTATTGTTTATACTAAAAAACTAGTGAAAAAAAAACCCGATTTTACGAATTTTTTTTCAAAAGCGCGCCATTTTGTCAATTTTTAATTTTTTCGATTTGTTCTAGTCCCGACCATAACTGCACTCTTTCTGATTAAGAATCTTCTTGAATTTTGTGTTTCAGATGAGTAGAAGTCTCGGATCGATCTTCACCGTCCGGGTCGGATTTTTCGAGAGGGTCGTCTTCAATGCCAATTATATGATAATAAACACTGTTTTTAAAATTAAAAAAAAATTTTTTTGTATACTTAATAAAGGTAGTAATAAACCCGAAAAGTTAAAACATCGATTTTTAAATTTTTTAAGGCAAAAAAAAAATCGTGAAAATAGGTGAAATTTTCGTGCTCTAGACCATACGGTCCCCTTAAAAATAAATATCTCGATTGTTATGCACGCTTCGATTTGATAAAATCTTGATAATAGAGCTAGTCGCTTAAAAAAATGGAGCGAGCTTGATGCAAGGTTGGTTTTAAATATCGAATGAAACGCTGTGAAAATAATTATTTTATTGAATTTTATTTTATTTTTCCAAAATTGTCCGTGCTCGATATAAATTGAAAAACTTAAAAAAATACGGGGAAATTTGTTTTCTATAATAACGTAATTTCGTGGCAGGAAGGTGAGAATTGATTTTTGTAAAGTTGTGCAAAAAAAAGGCTACCGATTAAAAATTTGCAAGTTTTCTTTATCGTAAAAATAATTAATTGGTTTGTTTTTACAGATCAGTTATGATTTTTTTAACAATGTCAATTTTTTCAATTGAATGGAAGTATTTCAAATCCTTATTTTTTTGGAAAAACTATTCAAATATTCAAACATTTTCACATCAATAAAATCATTTATTTTCAAGTGATTTAAGGGAGCTTTCCAGTGTGAAATTTTCAAAAAATCGATTTTTTTTTTTTGCTTTATCGAATAGTATACACTCTTCCGAATATTCCCTGAAATTTTCATGCCGAAATTCAGATTATTTCGGTTACTGTACAGCATTTCTTGGAAGAAGGCAACGGAGCGCTACAGCTGCCGCGTCGGCCGTCTACGCGTTTTTCTCGAAACAGCATTTTTCAAAACGGTGTCCAACTTGGAGGGCAGAGTTTTAAAGCTATCGAGTTGAATTTTTTACACAATATTCTTAACGTCATTGTTTATCGTGCTATGGAAGCTTTTTTTTTTTTGACATCTTCCTATTTTTTTGTAAAAAAAACTGCCAAAAAAAAATGCTAAAATCGATACTTTTTGTTCAAACCGGCGCCATTTTTGCAAAAAAAAAAAAAAAAAAGCCTCCATAGCACGAAAGCCAATTATATACCGATCAATAATCTTTTTGTGTTTTTTGTTTCAGATCAAAATTGTGACCCCCAACGTGGACACTACATCCAAGTGCATTTTCTGCAACAATTGTTTCATCATTTTTATAGATATTAATTAATAAATAAATCGATCTTTAAAAAATTGTTTTGTATTCTTCAATACCCAATTAATATACAAAAAAAAAACCAGACCGATTAGATTATTTTTTCTTTAAAAAAAAAAATCGCGAAAAACAGCGATTTTTCGGGCTGTCACACTGGAAAGCTCCGTTAAATATATTTATCGATTAATTTTTGACATGCTTACTTGACACAATCGGCGTGAAAACACGAGTCCATTTTCAAATGAATATCGACAGCTCGCAAGACTTTTTGTCGCGGTGCATACAGATGCACAGCTCCTTGAGTAACGACGACATAAGACCGTAAAACCGGTGTATTTGGTAGGTCATAGCCGCGTATATTCAAGAGCCATGCAATCTCATCGAGGGAAGTTACTACAAGAGCATCAGCACCGATTATTTCCATTTCTAATCTGACACGTTTGACTTTTTCCTGCCAAGGTTGACCAGCGTATTCGATGGGGAATGGATAAGCTCCGTAAGAATTGTAATTCGGTCGATCGACTTGCCAAATTATGTCGACGAGATTGTTTGGAACTGCGATTAATTTTATTGGCGTAGTTGCTGAAAAAATAATGTTTGTTCACAAAATAAATTATAAATTCATGATTTATTCAGGTCGGTAACGAAGTAAAAAAAAAGTTTATTGTTTACCCAAATCTGTTTCCCATTCTTGCCACGTAGACGCAGGAATTAACATTGGATCGGCGCCAATTCTCACTTCCGTATGATTCGAAAATTCACGCTTCAACCATTGTGTTATAGTTGGCACCTGCAATCTCAAAATAATTATAAAAGAATTATAATTGCGACTTATTAATTATTTTCGTAGATAACTTTTTCATAATTAAACGGCTATTGTTATTAACCCCTTTAAAATTTTAAAGAATTACTTGAGCAGAACATAATTTTCAATTCATTTTTCGAAAGAATGAAACTTTTTAATAATTCATTGGTTCAGTCTGATATAATTCAATGACAAAAAAATATGTGACCAGAAGTTGAGGATTGTTCTTTTCTTTTTTTTTCGATAATTGCGATCTTAAATTATGGTAATTTAACACGAATATTTAACCTCGTAATGTTCACAAATTGATCTGATTATTCATTTGAACAAAATGATTCGATATTTTTAAAATAATATTGTGATAAATGTATATTTCATATATCTGTCGGTCCCCATGCATCTAATAATTTATTTTGTTTAATCCATAATTATACAAACTAATGCACTGAAATCAAAATTTGTTGAAAAAGTCGATTATTTTGTTGTGTACGGAGAACGAAATATTATTGAAATTACAACAAATTTTTTGATATTTCAACAGTATATTTGTTGGCAGTCCGTTGAAATTGTTGAAATGACAAAAATTTTGTTGGTAATCCGATAATATTTTGTTCGCCGTATTTAACAAATAATAATCGACCTTTCCAACAATTTTTTTTTTTCAGTGTTCTTTATTTACTCCCCCACATTCATCAGATTTTTATTGAATTCAATAGAAAATGTAATATTTTTTGGAAAGATATAATAAAAAATCATTTCGATTCAACTATCGAAATTAGTTTGATTATGCATTTTTTCGCCTGACTTACGTGACTGGTAATTCCCGATTCAATTAAAAATAATAATTTTTACATTAAAAAACTCCATTATAAAATAATAAAAAAATGAGCTTAATGTTTTTTATTTCAAGAAAAGAGATTTTTGTTTGATTGATAAATGACCACTCAGAATACCCGCTTTCCATGCCTCTCACGCAGAGCGTAAAAGGTGAACGATCATCGATGACCGGAATTTCAATATAAAATTGAATTTCCGAGTCGTTCTCACGCTCAGGAAAGAGAGTTATGTCTCTTCATCATGGCTGCATCGACTCCACTATTGAGTGAAGAGAATGTGAAGATATACTACAGAAATGATCCTGTGAAGTATGATCTTAACAAACACGAATTTACTCCGCGAACTTATAACGGCCCGGGCTATACTGCGCGAGCGAGAAACTTGGAACGCGAAAGACATCTGACGGGCTGCGGATGAATTAATGAGACAGTTGGCGTGGCGCGGTACGAGGCGGGGGGAATGACGTGAGACGATTGTCGACGCTCGATAAAGACACATTGAACAGTGGCTCGTGGCTCTCTCATTCGTGCGTTTGCACTTTCATTATTAATACGATCATTAATTATGCTAGTTTCAATTCTTTTATTATTCTGTCTATAAAATAATGATTCTTATTTCTATCAATAATTATTATAAAATTAGATAAAAATAATAGAAATTAAATTAATAAAATATTGTGAACAATAGCAAACGATATGAATAAATACGTCATAATAATGATTATCGCTAATTGATTGATCTATTATTATCAATAACTAACGATAAAAATAATAATAATAAATATTGTTAACTGAGTATAACTAAAAACGAAATTGCGCTGATCGTAATAATATTGCATAACAATATTAATAATTATGATTATTGATATTAATTATTATTGTTAATAATGGTAACGTACATCTTCGCTGCCTTGTTTCATGAGAATCCAGTTGCAATCAAGTTGTTGATCAGCTTGAAGATGGTATCGACCATCTGTCCAAAGAAGAGCTTTGTGCAAGGTCACAACAACCTCCCCGGCACTTCCGTAAAATCCTGTGATAAATTCTCGTCTCATGTCGTGGGGCGCCACAGACTCGCTCTATATTCAATAATAAAAATACCGTTTTTATGTAAAGACGATATGAAATATATATTTTTTTTTAAACGAAACCGTATTGAAAAACGAACTCGTAGGCCAAAATTCATCAATCTGTTAGGGCGCACTTCATTCTTTTCATAAATAATAAGTTATCGTATTAGGAGAAAAAAAAAACAGAAAATTATACAAAAAACGTAATGGAAATAAGATTGTTATAAGAATGAAAAAATATAGCGAGGGATATTGTACGAGGGGGAAAAAAAATACCTCCGAAGGACCTTCGCGGCCATGTCTTACGAATCCTGCACTCTGAAAATGTGAATTAAAGACTTCGTAATGTAGAACAACGTTGAGACATTGAAATATTATTTCTATTCGCATCCAAAGTCCTCTTCCACGTTATTATTCATATTCGTAAATAGAGGTAAAAAGAAAGGTAAAAAACGCATAACTCCCGTCTTTTTGCCCTGCGGGAGCAGCCGGGAGTTAAAAAAATATAATAGCAATAAAAATTGCTCACTTGATGATCGTCGTCCGATGTAACAATGTATCCATCCAGAGGTGGACCTTGCACAGAAGTTATTCGAACCATTTCAGATCGCAGCTGACGTAATCTCATCGAAGAATCGATCCGGTCTCCCGGTTGATTTCCATCTCGTGATCCACCTAAACAGCCTGTTCTTTTCGAACCATTGTAATTGAGAGGTGGCTCAGAAATTCCGTAACCACCACGGTTTGCTGTCAAACCTGGAATAAAAAAAAATATTTTAATTTAAAAAAAAGTCATTTTTGATCGTTTTCTTAACCCTAGACCTCTACAATTTATTTTTCCGAACGTAAACCCTATAACGGGGTCGAAGAGGACCCCAATCCTTTCTTTAACACAAAATGTTACTCGCATGCGATAATAAGGTTTAATTACACACCACTTTCTTTGTTTTTTAATAACGAAGAGAATAGTGTATGATAAAGTCGCATTTGGTAAACATTTAATGATAAAAAATCTATAAAACCAAAGTTTCGGAGAAATGAGAAAAAGAAGTTTTTTACTAAAAAAATTGGGGTCGTTTTTAACCCCGTTTCACGAGTTTATGGTTAATGATACTACGGCCCTATTCCGATATTCACTGCAAGTTACTGTGAGTCCTATGTATAGGTATACCCTACCATGTAATCCCATGTACTGGTAGTGACCGTCAGTGACTATCGGAATACGGCCTAAATAAATAAAAAGACACTTGGAGCTGATTAATCTTGCTGAAATACATGATTTATGTTTTTGTCCACGTGGACAGCAAAAAAAATGAAAAAAAAACTTCTTTTTAAAGTTGGAGGCGCCGGGTATCGATCCCGGTACCTCTCGCATGCTAAGCGAGCGCTCTACCATCTGAGCTACGCCCCCCGATGAAAGAGTTGATAAATAAAGTCGTGATGTAGTCAATTACGAATTTATTAGAAAATTTGACGTGTTAGACTTTTTATCCATACATTTGTATTCGTTGCTGGAGAAGACATTTCTATTTTCTAGTATAGTACATTAGCGATAAAAACTAATAAAAAAATGAATTATGATTACTGGCTGTTCGTGTAAAAGTTTCGACAAAAATATGTACGTCTTTTTCTTATGTAAAAAGTTCATTGGTAGTTATTGTAGATTTTAGAACGTTTATAAATTTTAAAAGGAAGTGTAAAATGTCCCATGAGAATCCAGAGGGTGCGTCGAGTGGTGCTTGCGTAGTAGGCGCGCAGACAACGCGTAGAGGTTGGACTCTCTCTGTTTTTCCCTCTCTCTTTTTCTTCTCTTTCTTACTATCTTTCGGCGTCTCACTCGTCCACGCTCACGACTGGCCGAATGAGACGTCGGGTCAAATATGTTTATAGTACGTCATAGCATTTTACGTTTCTTGCCTGAATCACACGTCCTCGTCGAATTTTTCTATGTACACTTTTAGGACTGTTTCATTTTTTCGCAAAATCATTTGATTCAGAGTTCGAATTTTTGTTAGTTTTCTATTTTTTTTATTGCTTTATAGTCTTTGTTTTAAAATAGTTTCTATTATTTTTTTAAGTGTTGGTGGCTGACAATAATTCGAACAAAAATTAGCGGTTCTTTGGATATTGGGGGTATCGATTTTTAATGAATAAGAATGACAAAAATATGTTAATAAAATGTTTAAATACCTATAAAAGTTTGAAAACAAACGTGAAATTGTTTTTTCGATCCGTAGAATCAATTTATTGATTTTTTCTGCATCCAGGTAAACATTTTTCTCTTTGTTTACATTTTTAAGTTTGCTATTTTTCACTTATTTTGTCAAAATAAACCAAAAAATTCTGAAAAAAATCACAAGTATTTAGAAAAATCAACAAATTCATTTCGCGTATCGAAATTAGTTGTCCGATTATTTGTTGAACAATTTTTCATTTAAAACAGATGGTTAATAACTTTTTTTTTTTTTTAATTGAAAAGTAAGGTTAACGACATTTCAATGATTTTTTTACAGATTTTTGTCGAATTTTCAAATACCCTAAAAAATCCCTAACTGTAAAATCATGTCTTTTCCCAACATTTGATACTCGATTCTTTTTCTTACTGTGGCCACTGCATAAATTCTGTACTTTTCCAAATAATTTTTACACTTTACTTATTGTAAATATTACTAAAACCAATTTCTCGCATATCATCGCGGAAAAAGTGCTCCGTAAATTGTCATAAATCCGAGGAAGTACCTTGCAACTCGCGATGACTGTGCAATAATATTCGTACGATACAGTAGTGATATTTCTATCCTCTGTTACGAAACTTGATCTCTAATACTATGCAACTGCGAGCGGAAAAGTACTATGTTCATTCGGACACGACATCAGGCAATTCGGTATAATGACACGTGTCGATGGGCTCACCACAAGCGAGGATCGTTTCGTGTAATCATGGCTTCACTTTGAGCAATACCCACAAATCACATATGCAGGTCTTACTCATAATGAAAAAAAACAGGCTCGACATCTTGTGAGATAGTTTCACTGTTTATTTCGTTTCAAGAAACAAACCTCGTCTTTGCTTGTTTGCTGTGTTGCAATGTGTCATACTGACTGAGTCGCCCTGAGTACGAGAAAAATAGCTGCAAATTGATGAATTTAATTTCACCAAAACAGCTCGCGATTGGGAGGAAAAAGCTTCTTAGATTATTTTCGCCATTTGTTTGCACAGGCTAATCGCACTTTTCTGCTCTAAATTCGGGGCTCCTTAAGGGCTTACATACACCTAAAGAGGTGAAAAAAACTCGATTTTTCAAAACCATTATTTTTCGATGGTATCACCCTTCGTATGTCATTTATAAAAATTTCCTGGAAATCGATAACATATTGGAGCTATGAGAAAATAATTTTATCTCCATTTGACAGATGCTTAAACACCAAAATGCCTTTTTTCAAAATGGTGTTTTTGAAAACGATAACCATTCTATCTCGAAAACTAAACGACCGATTTGGATGAAATTTGGTACAGAGGACCTTTACACAATTGTCTGGTCTCTGTCGAGTGATTTTTCTTTTACACATCATAGTTTTTGTTTCACAACTCAAAACAGAATAAACGTTTTGGCAAATTCCCGACTTTACGATTCAAACCTCTGCAATTTTGCCAAAAATGCATAAAAAATAATTCGGCCTCGACAAAGACTGTTTTTTTTGTCGATTTTAACGCCTTACATACGTCCAGCAGCGCCTAAAACGCGCTAAAAGAAAAACTGTTTTTAGAAGAGATAGCAATAGAAATTAATAAAAATAATTTTTACACATTGTTTATTAGTATTTAAACTTTATAAAAAAAATTATTTCATTTTTTTTTTCAAAAATTACAACATACAAAATCACGTTTCCCGAAGCACTATGAAAAAAAGTTGCTCCACGGTCTGCACCATTTCTTCTTGAAATGCTGATGGATCTGCAAAACGTAAAAAAATTCTTGTACAATAAAGCTGTAGTTATAGTCTGTCGAGCCGGATTTTTGAAATTCGAAAAATTTTGGCAATTTACGGCAGTTTAAAAAAAAGTGTGCATTTTGTGTCATAAATGTCGCACTTTAATTATGTTTATAAAATTTTTTAATCACAACATCAAAAATCCGACTCGACAGACTATAGAGAAAACAATTTTGAATGTTAAAAAAAAAAAAGCATCAAAAGATATTAAAAACTGTATGAGTTATCATGCAGACCGTGCCAGAAAAAGTAGTTCTGAGAAAAATGCATTTAAAGTTTCAAGTGCGCGCATCAGACTCTCGTTGGGCAGTCACGTTTTCTATAATAACTTTCGATCTATGGGGAATTTGTACAATCGACTTACACAGAAATACGCCTAAAACTATAGAGAATAATAATCTGTAAAAAAAAAATCGATTTTTTGAAAATTCTGGACGTATGTAATTTTAATGCCTTAAGAACAAAATTTTGTTTTATTTTTAGGTTAAAGCGTACAGTCGGAATCGTGGTTACCGCAGGTAGCATTTTGCAAAATACTGTTTTACAAAAGCTACAACCACAGCTCATCTAATTTATTTTTCTTAATGATTGTGCTTTTTTAAATATAAAAAAAATTATTTCAATTGATACATTTTCTCAGTATGAAAAAAATTATTGAAATTGATCCTATTTTTGGCACCTCTACACGGAAAGAAATATTTCAGAATATTTATAAGAAATTCCGGCAAAAGGAACTTTTATTTTGTAATGAGACTTTTTACAGTGCTGTTTCCGAAATTTTACTGTGCCATGTTACAAAAATTCATAGGCTTTTTACAAAAATTCATAACTTTATTTCAAATACTGCGATGCTGATTGGAATCTTTAATTTGTTTTTTTATAAATTGGCCCAGTGAAGTCTTTCGCACCTAATTTGTTGTGCAGAGCACGGTAATTTTTGTGACATTTTTCTCTCCGTGTAGATGTATGTAAGCCCTTAAAGCACCATTGACAAAATTTGAACTCTGAAAATATACTGCTCCAAGCATCAGAAAAATTACATATTGGACATCATTGTCTGACACATTAAAATTTTACTTCTTCTTTTGAGGTTTTTATTTATGGAACAACTTAAGGTAATATTATGGCTGCATCACGGTAGTCAAATGCGAGTGCCAAATTTTCAAAATACATTTATGCAAAGTTCAATGCACTAATTAAACGAATTGAAGGTTGATATTTATGTATTACAGCACGTTTTATTAACCTAAAAAAAATTAATAACGAGAGATTTGCCAAATCATGAACTGATAACTGCAAAATTCCATGATGTCATATTTTCATCGAGATTTTTCAAAGAATAATCCGCATTTTTCAACCGATTTTAATGCACCAAGTCTTACTTTGTTCCTCAAGAGACCTATAAATTCACCGCGTAGGTTTTTTTCTAAACTTGTTAATATAAATATTACAGCAATCGGTTTATGAACATTTTTTTTTAGTCAATTAAACAATTGGCTGCAACAGTAAAACGATGAATTTCAGAAAACAATCCACACGGTGAATTCGTACAGGATTTCTTGAGGAACAAAATAAGACGTGGTGCATTAAAATCGGTTGAAAAATACAGATTATTCTTTGAAAAATCTCGATGAAAATATGAAATCGTGGAATTTTGCATTCATCAGTTGAAGGTTTTGCAAATCTATTATTATTAATATTTTTTTAGGTTAATAAGACATGCTGTAATACAAATCAACCGTCAATTTATTTAAATAGTGCATTGAACTTTGCATAAACGTATTTTGAAAATCGAACATTCATTTGGCTAGTCTGCATCAGCTATTTTACCTTAATGCGATTGCGGAGACTTTTCTTTCCACAAAGAAATTATTTCCGGTTGGAGATTTATGGAGATTTTTTAGGATCGAATGGTATTTATTTTCGTTGCATATTTTAAATTACTCCACTATATTGATATTCAAATGTACGTGCGCTCGATGTAACGCTTCGGGGATGTTCGATGAGTTCGCCTAATTTTTATATCTTGGGAGGATGCGAGAAAATTCGAACAGTTGAAAATGTTTTCTGAATAAGACGAATAGGACGTCGAAGTTTTTGTTCAACTAAATCTTTCATTTGGAACTTTATATCGATGTTGAAGTTGCTTTTCTTTTTTCTCTTTTTTCCAAACGATCTCTCTGACATATAATTCAACACTTTTGATATAATGAATTGCCTCAGTGTCAGCGTTTTATTATTTGTCATCAGAGTGACGTCAAAAATATTCAGGCCAAGATACCACACAGTAAATTTCATAGACAATTTTCCAACATTGAAAATCCAATTTTGTTGAAATATGCAAATATTTTGTTGGACGTATTCAACAAAATTATTTCGTCCAGGCAACCAAATTTTCAATGTTTCAACAAAACTTAGTTCAACTGAAACGAAACTTCGTTGAAACAATAAAACATTTTGTTGGCTAGACAAAATAGTTTTGTTGAACGTATCCAACAAAATATTTAACTGCTTCAACAAAATTGGCTTTTCAGTGAACGTTGCACTGAAAAGTCAATTTTGTCGAAGCAGTTAAATATTTTGTTGGATACGTTCAACAAAACTATTTTGTCTAGCCAACAAAATGTTTTATTGTTTCAACGAAGTTTCGTTTCAGTTGAACTAAGTTTTGTTGAAACATTGAAAATTTGGTTGCCTGGACGAAATAATTTTGTTGAATACGTCCAACAAAATATTTGAATATTTCAACAAAATTGGGTTTTCAGTGTGTATCGAATCGAGAACAATAGTAAATTTTGCAATGATGATACTACTTCCGTGCGGAATACTTGATGAGAAAAAAAGAGTAATATCGTGACATCGTTCATCGAATTGTATTATAAATGACCTATTGTTAAGAATCTGGATGAGAAATTTTCTGTTCAATTTACTTGGTTGAAGAGACGATACATATCATTATGCACCTGTGGAAGGTAGAATGAAAATGGTGCAGGCGGGGATGATAGTTTTCACTTACGATTGCGTAATGTGCTGTTGTTAGGTTCAGTTTGAAAATATCGCTGGTCAGCGTTCGTAAGATATAAAAAGGACAGTTCTCAATGTCAGAGCGACAATAGAACGTGAATCATGTCAGTGGTAAAGTTAGCGTTATGTTGTTGTCTGGTGACGTTGGGCTGGGCCGCGGCGGATGATGAGTTTGAGGTGACCATTCCTCAGGGTACGCTCAAGGGCCTTAAGAGAATGACGGTTTATGAGGGTAAACCTATGTACAGTTTTAAGGGAATACCTTACGCAAAACCTAACGTGGGCCCTGATAAGTTTAGGGTGAGAGAACATTTAAGCCGAGAAAATGGATGATTTTCCAACATTGTTAAGTGTTCGAATAAATGGTATTCTGTGATCCAGGATCCAATACCCGCCGAACCTTGGAACGGCGTGCTCGACGCAACGCAGCATCGATCAACATGCGTTTTTTACTGCATGGTTCGCGATGGTCTTTTCGGTGAAGAGGATTGCCTTTTCCTTAACGTTTACACACCGGAAGTTAACACTCAGGCTGGACGAGCTGTTATGGTATGGATCCATCCTGGTGGTTTCAATGGCGGCTCCGGTGACGACGATCTTTTCGCACCTGATTTCCTTATCGAGAAGGACGTTATTGTAGTTACCATGAATTCCCGGCTTGGTGCAATTGGTAATTTCTTTCAAGTTAATTCAATAAGTTTGATAATAAATTTAATAAGGTCATTGAATTATGACTGGTCCAACCTGAGTCCATTTTGTCTAAGCCTGTTTCACGTTTATATATAAATATATATATATATTTTAGTCTATATATAAATATATAAATAATATATATTTATATATAATTATATATATAATAATATATAATAAATATATATATAATATTATTTACATATTTATATATTATATATTTATATATTTATATTTATATATAAAAATTTCCGTATGAAAATTAATACACATGTCTATAGGAAGCTTTCATGCAGATACCGTATATGAAAATTCAGATACGCTGAGGAAAATTGAGAGACGCGGTATTTTAATGATACGAGCCCTGTTCAGTAAAATTAATATACTTGTGTATTTGAAAAATCATATACATGCAAGAAATGTTGACCTTGTGCATATTAAAACACGAAACATCTACTAATATTACTATACAGGTACATTAAAGTTCATGTTACCAGCATACTAATTTTCAGATTCAAGATTACTAAATTTCAGATAACGTTTTCGCATTACATATGTCTACGATATTTCTAGAGATGTATCATAAAATTTGGTGATCCTTTTTGAATATTAATATACGAATGAATATTAAATAAATTCAGCTATTATGAGTTTTTAAGGGGAATACATTAATTGGCGTAATATTGTGTTCGATTTTTTAAAGTTGAAGGTCGAAATCATGCAGACATCTCAAGAAATTAGTTAGTGACTTATCACCACTTGACGCCGTGGCAATCAAGTCGAGCAATTGTCGCCGTAAAAATTTTTATTACAATCTCAACATCTTGTGTTAAGTTTGGTGTTTACCATTTTCATGTTTTACACAATTTTCTTAGATTCGAGCGACTTGTATATATCCTCGTCCGAAGCACGTGCCTCCTATGAGAAAGTCGACGCTCTGCGCCACGCGGTGGCCAGAGCGCGAAGCACGGTGCCCACAAAGCGTTACGAATTTCCTACACTTGTGTATTAATTTTAATATTGAGATTCTTATCATTAATACATAGGCAAATGAATTTTAATACACGGATTTTTTTTTTTTATACTGCAGGGTATATTAATTTTCATTCCCATTTTTATACCGTATTTTTAAGAGATAGAGTTATGATGGGAAATAACATGTATCGTATTATTAACATTCATGTGTATCTTATTTTTCAGTCAACTGTCAAGAAAAGTGAAGATCATACTGTAATTTTAATACATTGTTGATAGTAGATGAATTCATATACATTTGTATTAATTATCAATCAAACATATGATTGATTTCAATGCATGTCCACAAAATTTTCAGATTTCATATGAATATTCAATGTTATGTATCTTAAATTCCATATCAGTAACCAAAATTTATGTTCATATTTCAATTTTGGCATACGAGTGTAATAATTTTCATTTCGTACACCCGGTTTGTAAATTTCATTTACCGTTGTATTGTAAAAGTATTGTAAATTTCATATATTTTTTAACAGTGATATATTTATATTTATATATTAATTATATATATAATAATATAATAATATATAATATATAATAATAAAAATAAAATAGTTTATATATAAATATATATATTATAGTTTATATATAAAAAAAGGCAATATAAAATATTTATAAAAACACATTCGAAGAGAAAATGCCGGAATTTTTGTCTCTTAGCGTTACAGTATATATTAGAACTAAATGAACAAGGGTGTTAATGTTTAAAAATTTTTTATAACATGTTGAGAGGAGGAAAAGTATGCCGGAGAATTATGAAACATAACAACCGTTTTCGTTATCAGGTTTCTTGAATACCGGTGACGCAAACGCACCAGGAAATGCCGGTCTCAAGGACCAAGTAATGGCTCTAAAGTGGGTTCAAGACAACATTCAGAACTTTGGTGGTTGTCCCAAAAAAGTGACTATTTTCGGAGTGAGTTCAGGCGGCGCATCTGTTCAATATCATATGCTGTCTCCAATGTCTCAGGGTGAAGTTTCGATGTTTAAAATCAAATGCCTTTTTGATTAATCAATATTTCGATAAGAAAATCATTTTCGCCTCATTAGGTCTGTTCAAGAATGCCATCGCGCAAAGTGGCGCAGCTTTATCATCGTGGGCTTTCTCCTATATGCCCAAGGAAACAGCGTTCATGCTCGGAGAAATATTGGGTATCAAAACTTCCGATACTGCTGAACTTGTCGATAAACTGAAGCAAGTTTCCGCGAAAGAGCTGGTCGATGCTAGCAAAGAATTGTCTAAAAAAGTGGTGAGACTTCGCTAAATTGGTTCTAATTACCTTAAAGTTTTGAAATTCCTTGATAAACCTTGAAATTTCTTAACATTTTTATCTTTTTACATAATTGATTTTTTGTCTTAGTACTAATACTCCTTTTAAATGGTTCCAAATTTTTCCATTCGTAAAAGATCAATTGGATTAAGTGAATCATCGCAAATTGCTCGCTATTATGAGAAATTACCGTATGAAGCGAAAAATTTGAAGTCCTTAATTTATTTGCCAATATTATTATTCATTATAATTATTATTTATTTTTTTATTATTGCTTTTATTTATTTTTTTTTTAATTTTTTTATGGCATTTATTTATTTATTTATTTTTTTAATTAATAAATTTTATAATAAATAAATAAAAATTATAATAAATAAATAAAATTTAATAAATAAAAATAAATAAATTTATTATTTTATTTATTATGGCAATCATTAATTATATTGTCAATTTTGAGATGTGTTGGAAGGACAAAATTGACGATAGGATTTTATTCTTAATAAAATAATTAAATTTTTCTATTATTTTATAATTTAGAATTACAGAGAAAAATATGATTAATTTCACTAATTTCGAGTAATCGTTTCTTTATTGTTTTCAAATCGCAGAATCATATGAACGGCCACATGAATGCCTTCGTGCCAGCTTCCGAGGCCAACGTAGGCCAGGAAGTATTTTTGCCAGCTGATCCATGGGAGTTAATAAAATCGGGTAAAATAGCTGATGTTCCCCTCATGAGTGGAGTAGTCTCTGATGAAGCCGGCCTCTTTGCACCCGGAAGTAAGAGAATAAGTTTTTTCTTTTTTTTCAGCGAACAACGATCATTTATTTATTTCCAATCATTTCTAAACGTTGTCGTCTTCATCTCGATGTTTTCAGTCATAATGCAAGATCCCAAGATGGTGGATAAAAACTTCGACAAATTCGTTCCGGACGACTTGAACATTACTGATTCGGCAAAATGCAACGAGATTAGTGAATCCATCAGAAAATTCTATTTGGATGGAAAATCAGTAGAATCGGATCCCCAACAAGCCACGAACGTAATTAATTAATTATCTTCTATTTTATTATCAATAATTCATTCTCTTGATAAGTAACGAATCGACTCTCGATAATTAATGCTTCGTTTATAATTCGCAGCTTCTCAGCGATGTAATCTTCAACCATGGAATATCTTTGTCGACGGAAATAATTAATGATCGCAATACCGCACCCGTTTATGAATATGAATTCTCATACTACGCTCCTTTTGGTTTCATGAAAAAATTATTCGGAATGGAAAACGGTAATTAAGATAATACTTCATAATTTATTTATTTATATTTATTTAATTAAATCTCTTTGTCATCAAATACGCAAAAAGCTCTATTTATTGTTTACAAAAAAATGTGATTGATCAGGATTTTTACTAGCTTTTCCAATGAATCTTCAAAAGGGCTCCAAGTTTTTGTCATCCTCCTCAAAAATTAAGGGGCCTCTCCAATTTTTTTCTCGTCGTTTTTCATATTATATTTGTCTTTTGGTTATTCGTTTGTTTGTTTGCATATCAAATGTCATGTCGATATACCTTTAAAACTGTAAGAGACTCAAATACTCTTAAGAATTTTTTGTGGATCAATAGAATTAGTTTATCGCAAAATTGAATATTCCATGAAACGCATTTTTCGAATATCGAACGAAAAATAAATCGATTAATAATAATTAATATTAAAATTCATAATTAATGCTATTTAATTAATAATTATATATTTTAATTAATAATTTATTAATAATTTAATTAGTAATTTTTAATTAAAAATTAATATGTAATTTAATTAATAATTAATAATATCAATAGTCAGTTTAATGAAAACTCGTTAAAAATGATTATAAACAGGTGTGGTTCATGGAGACGAGTTGAGTTACTTGTGGTATTCGACCATCTTCAAAAACAAGCCAATGCCAGGATCGGACACGGAAAAAATGATTAAAATTGTAACCGAGCTTTGGACGAACTTTGCCAAAGAATCGTAAGTGCTATTCCCGGATATAAGATTTTTTTTGATTAGTTTGCAAAATAAATAATTGTTTTTTTTTTCGCAAAGAAATCCAACTCCCAATATGGACGGTACGGTGAAGATCATGTGGGAGCCAAAAGGTAAAGACGACAACTATATGGAAATCGATATAGAGCCTAAAATGAAGAAAAGTATGATGAAGGACCGAGTCAACTTTTGGGCAGATATTTACAAAAGTGTCCTCGGTGATTACTCGAAGCTCTTTGCATAAGTGATCATTCTCGCTTTATCTATTCATGACGTTTCTCGTGTGTTATATAAATTTTCAGTCTTTCGAATAAATGTTTATTTCTCTTTCTGTTTTGACTTTTATTATTGACAATGATGTTGCGCCTTGTTTGAATATTTCAGTCTGAAACTTTATTCAATTACCAAATAACATTCGGTTGCACACGTTATTTTCCCAGTCAAGTAAACCCCACCAATATTATTCCCACCCAAAATATCCCCTCCAAAAATGCCCTAAATCAAAAATATCCCATGTCAAAAATATCCTTGATTATAAATATTTCCATAATTTAATTTCCTCAACAAAAATAACCCACGAAAATAACACACATTATATATCATAATATCACATCATAAAACACATTGTCACACATACACATACATACACTGAAAAGTCAATTTTATTGAAGCAGTTAAATATTTTGTTGGATACGTTCAACCAAACTATTTTGTCTAGCCAACAAAATATTTTATTTTTTCAACGAAGTTTCGTTTCAGTTGAACTAAGTTTTGTTGAAACATTGAAAATTTGGTTGCCTGGACGAAATAAATTTGTTGAATACGTCCAACAAAATATTTGAATATTTCAACAAAATTGGGTTTTCAGTGTATAGAAATTATTTTTCTCATTTCATTGTTATCATATTATATCATCATTTAATTCGCACACAACACTTTTTCCATCTAAACTGACGTATACTATTAATAATACTCGTGCAATTACTTTATTTCTAATAAATACATTATTATATGACGTACATGATTTGCAATGCGAATTTAAACACTCAATCAATAATAAACTTCGTTTCTGTACAAATTTGCAGTACAATTTAGAACACTTCAAATTCCCTTCATATATCATTATATTCCATACATATTATTATTCTTTATATTTCGTGGGATATTATTAACTGGGATATTATTTCAATGGGATATTATGCACTGAGAAAAAAAATTTGTTGTTTGAACAAAAATTATGTTGAAATCGTTCAATACGTTGATTTGTTTGTTCCAACCACTTAAATTGCTGACTCAAATAAATATACGTTTACTGCAGCTTATATTTATTTGAGTCAGCAATTTAAGTGGTTGGAACAAACACAAAATCAACGTGTTGAACGATTTCAACAAAATTTTTGTTCGAACAACAAATCTTTTTTCTCAGTGTGGCATTGGGATATTATTGCATGCACTGGGATATCGTCACAAGGGGATATTTTTGGTTGGAATATTTGAGCAAAGTTATTTTTGGAGGGATATTTTGGCAGAAGTTATTTTGGGCGACACCCATAAAATTCATATATTAATGGTAATGAAATTAAATTGTGTTTTCAAACGTCTTCACACGAAAATTCTTCATTATTTTAGATAATTAATCGTTAATAAATTTTAACGAATTCATTGACACCGCACGTTAGTTTATTTGAGATGGATTCGAAAATACGATGCATTATTATCACAAAATAATTTTTCTTTTCGTTTTACACAGTTAATCAAAGTTTCTTACAATTTTTTTTGTACTTTTTTTCCATACAAAAAATAGTAAGTAATTGAGTTGAAGAACGATTCATTAAAAACGATGAAATACTAATTCACGTTCGTATATTTTTATAGACCGTTCCCAAAACGACTGTTTTCAAATCGAAAAAAAGATAAAAAATAAAAAAAAACCTTCGCTCGAATGAAAAGAAGATCATGCTGTAAAGATGTAAACAAATTTGAACAATTTCTATCGTTATGAAATAATTGTAATTTATTAGAAAAAGGAAGCTCTTCCAAGAAAACAAAAATCTGGAATTTTCCTAATTTTGAAATAGTTTTGCTCACCGAAAACAAGGAAGATTATGCACGCGAAATTTCTTCCAAAATTCTCAAAATTTTGGAAGATGTTTTTGGATTCATACATAAAAAGAAAGACGGTTATAAAAACGTGAAAAAAATGAATAGTTTCGTGTATCTAGTAAACTGAATGCCTGAAGGAGAGCATTGAACGTATGTGGCAAACGAGTTTTTAGAGTTTCATCTCTGTCGTTGTGTCTCGCGAGATTGCTGCAGTCATTGCTTCGTCACTCGCTCGGTTGTCTAGAAGCAAACAGGAAACCAGGACGTAGCTGGTGGTACGACTCGGTGCAAGCAGTAACACAGAGTCATTACTTCACGTGCACATGAATGAGAAATTGGTACACCTACGTAGATTATACTCGCGGTTGTGAAAACGTGCACAACACAAAGACCGATTGAAAACACGTATTCGTAGGTGTAGCAAAGTCGTTGTCAAATCCTAGACAAAACGCTTGTCTAGCATGACTGGAAAGTTGTTTTATCTGATTGTTTCTTTTTTTTCATACAATTCCAATTTTTTTTCTCACGTTGGAGAATCATGTGACGTTTATTCCTTAAACGATTCTCTGGATTTTCGTGATTTTCATTAAATTCGGGAATATTTTAATTTTGCTATATATCTAAAAAGATGTGTGTGTGTATGTTTCTGTGTTTGTGTGTGTGTGTGTGTATTTTTTGTAAAGAGAACATGGTTCTCCATTTTCATGTATACGTTCATCGCCCTCGTTGATTCACCACTCACGTTCGCAGACCACGAGGAACAAGAAAACAGGCGATTGAGAAAGTATAATTTTGATTCTGCATCGCTCGTGGTCCATGATAGTCATCTACAGAGAAGGTTAAACGCAGTTTCTGTAGGAGACATCACTGCCTTTGTTTTCTACTTGGTTTTCATTAAATAACTCGTCAAGTTATTCGATCTGATTCAAAAATCCAATTAAATTTAGTTACTTTTTAGGACTGTTGTTAAATTCGAGAGAAAAAAGTCATCATGATGGTTTTTCATTCCATTTCAGCTGGGTTTCAAAGCCATATGGCCATATTACCGTTTCTATGGATAGAGATGAGATCAAGATGCTGGACCACTCATGAATCAGGTCTTAAGATGACGCTCGACATCTGTCGATCAGGATTCCATGAAGGATAAGCTGGTACCTTTTTTGCTACGAGGGAATACTGGCTGGACCAGTTTTGTATCTCGTGGTTTTGTTCATTCGATATTTCGTCCTTCATTATTTCATCTCCCTTTTTCTCTCTCTTTTTTTTATTTTTGTTAAATCGTTTTCATTTCTCTAAGTATATCATTATTGTTTTTTCTTAATGTTAACTTCACTCATATTGTAAATTATTATGTTTCATTTAAATGTGCTGGTCTAATCTTATTTTGTCAATCAAACACTAGTAATTTTTTTTTTCATTTTATTTTTATTAATTATTCATATGTTTTACTGTTATCTACATCTTTATTGGGATTATTTATCGTAAATTTTAATCTTGTAATTTTACTCGTTTATGGACATTTTCTAGACATAGAAAATTGCAATTACTTCAAAATAATATCAATATTTTCTTTTATCCCTTTTACATAATTATGATCCATTGATTGATATGAAAAATATGCATACGAAAATTGAAGTATTCCGAATGGATTGACGTTCGTTTGACAAAAAAATTGATATTGTTAAAGCATTTTTCTTTTTTCATCAAGTTATAGAGTTCTTGTTGTATTTATTGCTTTATAAATTATTAGAATTACAAATGCCTCGGATACTATTGCTAATTGCACTAACACGTGATTGTCATAAATTAATTAATTTTTAACGTTCAATTGTAATGGTAAATGTGCGAAGAAAATCACAACGATGTAACTCGAAACAAGTCACGCATGTCTGTCTCTTTCTCTCTTATTTACGCATGTTCTTTTCTATCTTCTGCTCGTTCTTCGCGAGTGTCTCTTTTCAAAGTTTCACTTTCGCTGAAATCGTTGGCTCACCACTCGCTTTCACGTTCGCTGATGATCAGGAAAGCAGAAAATGTTGAGAGTGTAAAGCTCTCGCTTATGCGTTACTGTCGCTCGCTACACGGGAAAAAAGGATTCTGAACGGGGAATTCAGGTACAGAAGATAACTTCTGTAACGACGAATGTATAGAGAAATCCTGTTGCAGCGTCGATTTTTCTCTGACTAAAATATTATAAAATGCTACAACTTTTAATTAATTTGTCAAATTGTAATGTTTTTTTAAATATTTTTTTGCCGTACGATTGGAAATTGGTTGATAAACCATAGAGTAAAATATCGCTCGTTAAACTTTTTTTCCCGATAGAAGAAGAAAGTTTCGATAACGAAGCTTGTTACTTAAAAGATACTGAGAAAATCCTCATTGTCGGAATAATTAATAATCTCTATTTTAAGATTTCAAGATCAAAAAATTCTTCAGACTTAATATTTAACTTTTAAGGACTGCATGATGGTGTAAAAGGTCACTTCTATGGCGACGATCGCAAACGAACTTTTGTATCGGTCTTTTGAACGGTGTAAGGTAAGTAATAATTATAATTACGCGATAATTCGCTGTTATAAGCATGATTTCCTGATTACATCGACATGACGCAATTACGAAATTTCCGTGGGGAGTATTTAAATTTGCCTCGGCATTTGCCGAGGCTAAAGGTGAACACATGCGATTTTTTCGACATTCATTTCGGTTGAAATATTAAAGAGTGACATCTATGAGAAATTCGTGTATCAATCTTGTCTGACAATGAAGAAAAGAGAGAGATAGGACAAATATCGTTAGATTCACGGCTGTGAGCACACAGAGACTTCAGTGGTTCGCGTCTTGCGACGTTTCACGGCGTCTGTTTAATAGGAAAACATAGAGTTGGTAGAAGATATTTAGAGAGAGGAAGATTCTCTCTCTCTGTCTCTCTCTCTCCTACGATTTTACATCTTCTCGCGTTTATTTATCCCGTTGTTCTGTATACTACGTACACTGTTGCCTCTGTCTCTACCGTTTCTTTTACAAAATTGACGTTGTGGTCGATTAAGGATGTAGAGTCCCTAAACGCAAATGATGATATAAATCTGAAAATTTGGTATGTTTTTGTGTGAACTATTTAAGAGATCGTGTAAAAATTTTACGACGTTTAAGAAGCTCGTTATTGGACAATTAACATTAACAACGAAAAACAAATTAAATGTAGTTTTATGGAAACTGGTATAACTTTGCGATAATTTTTTGTTTTCGACCTCCCAATTTTTTAATATTTACAATATACTGAAAGCAACGGAAACCAAACGAAGTTTATTGATAAATATTTTTGTTTATTGGTTTAAAAAATTGTTCTTAACAAAATGTTAATTTTTTAATAACGAGCTTCTTAATCGTCTTGAAATTTTGACACGACCTCTTGAATATTTCATATGAAAACATATCAAATTTTCAGAATTTTATCATCATTTTTTATTTCAACCCTTAAGGAGGTTGAAGTAATGATGATAGAATTCTGAAAATTTGGTATGTTTTTACATGAAGTATCCAGGAGGTCGTGTCAAAATTTCACAATGATTAAGAAGCTATTTATTGAACTATTAACATTAATAAGTTTCATAGGGACTCAACATCCTTAATAAAGAAACTTTTACGGATACAAATACAGATTTTTTTGATGCAGTTCTTAGGTCCAAGAGTATGTACTTGAGAAGGTTCCGAATCAGAAGATTTGGGGAAAAAATATCCGCAAAAAATAACCATGAATAATCATGGAGAAAATAAATATCAGACCAGAAAACATTTGCGACAGAACGTCCTAAAAAAAATATCACGCACTTATTTTATCCTCTCAAATCAGCCAATTTATTTTCACAATATATATCTAATCGCACGTGCTTCACAGGTTCATGAATTTCTGTTTACATATCGCATATTTATTTCACCTCAAATCATTCGTTTACTTTTAAATTAGCGTATTTATTTTGAAGACGAGTTGCTGCCGTTGAAATACAACACATGACTCCACCTCTAATTTGATTTTTACTTGAATTAGCAATTTTAATAAAAAGTTATGGGC
The DNA here is from genome assembly GCA_963989365.1 of Rhimphoctona megacephalus. NCBI lineage: Eukaryota > Metazoa > Arthropoda > Insecta > Hymenoptera > Ichneumonidae > Rhimphoctona > Rhimphoctona megacephalus. Next base: position 15,105,364 of record OZ022416.1, read on the forward strand.
CGGATAAGTACTCTTAACATCTATTTAAACATAATTTTATAACATTTACAAATTATAATATTTATAATTTAACAATTTTGTTAAGTATTCTTAGCACGTCGATGTTGATGTTTTCTGTATCACCAAAGGAATACTTGTCCGAGTATTTATATCATAAATTTTACTGCTGCACGTAACTTAGACAGTAACCTTTTTTTTCTAGACTATTAATACTTCTTACATACCAATTATAAGTAGTATTTTTCTCATCTTAAGGTAGTTCCCCCACAGGATCGTTGAATTAAGAAATGGTTGAAATTTGGCATACGTATTATTTAATACGTTATTCAAAAATCTGTGCAATTTTAACAAGTTTTACCATCCCGAACCCGAGATATTTATACTTGAAGTTGGCTCGATTAACACGTAACATATGGGCCATGCATGGGTAAACAGTACGTTATTAATTCTACCGTCAGAACTAAAATCAAGAACTTGATGAAAAACGAGGAGGAGCAAGAGCAGGATGTCACAAATATTGTAAAAAAACATCAAGATGATTTACCATCTACTTTAAGGCATTACATACGTCCAGAATTTTCAAAAAATCGATTTTTTTTTACAGATTATTATTCTCTATAGTTTTACGCGTATTTCTGTGTAAGTCGATTGTACGAATTCCCCATAGATCGAAAGTTATTATAGAAAACGTGACTGCCCAACGAGAGTCTGATGCGCGCACTTGAAACTTTAAATGCATTTTTCTCAGAACTACTTTTTCTGGCACGGTCTGCATGATAACTCATACAGTTTTTAATATCTTTTGATGCTTTTTTTTTTTTAACATTCAAAATTGTTTTCTCTATAGTCTGTCGAGTCGGATTTTTGATGTTGTGATTAAAAAATTTTATAAACATAATTAAAGTGTGACATTTATCACACAAAATGCACACTTTTTTTAAACTGCCGTAAATTGCCAAAATTTTTCAAATTTCAAAAATCCGGCTCGACAGACTATAACTACAACTTTATTTTACAAGAAATTTTTTACGTTTTGCAGATCCATCAGCATTTCAAAAAGAAATGATGCAGACCGTGGAGCAACTTTTTTTTCATAGTGCTTCGGGAAACGTGATTTTTTATGTTGTAATTTTTGAAAGAAAAATGAAATAAATTTGTTTATAAAGTTTAAATACTAATAAACAATGTGTAAAAATTATTTTTATTAATTTCTATTGCTATCTCTTCTAAAAACAGTTTTTCTTTTAGCGCGTTTTAGGCGCTGCTGGACGTATGTAAGGCGTTAAAAGATATAACCTAGAGAAGTACTACGGTTTTGGCCTTATACGACATATTCTACAAACAAACGAGCACGAGCGCGAGCGCGAGAGATGTAACCTTTTTTGTGTATTGGGGCATAGCCCGGACAGTTCTGGCAAAAAGTTTACTCGCAATGTCAGATCAAAAACACTTATAGAATAAATTTTACGACAGTAAATGATATCTGTCGTATTATCTATTGGTACCGAGTCAATATTGTGTGCTTTTTAAATTTATTTACTACGAATTATCAATCCTTTACACACACATGTAACGCACACACGGTATGTAACTTTTGGTTGAGGTTGTTGCAGGGGAACTACCTTAATTACGCTAATTTTTTAATGATTCAACTACTGTTTTTTTATGTGGAAACAAATTCAAGATAAAATTTATTGTGATTTCGGAATGAAAAAATAGGTAAACACTTTTTAAAATTTCTTTCAGTGGAGTTTTGGATCTTTTGTACGATTTTTCGTGATATCATAGGAAAACGAGGGACCACCAATGACGGACCTACTTGTCCGGGTTTATTTCCCCCGGGAGGGGATTTTTGCTATTTTATTTTATCTCGAAATATAAGGACTCCAAACTTACACGATCGACAGAACATCCTAAAAAAATATCATGAACACACGTATTTTATCCTCTCAAATCAGCCAATTTACTTTCACAATACATATCCAATCACATATGGGTCATTCCACATCAATTCGACCACTTTTGAACCCGACCCCCTTCGATTTGGTTGAAACTTCGCAATTTTCTTTGACGCCACTAAAGAAATTTTTGTGAATTTTTTCAAATTTTTTTACCGAAGGCAAAAAAAGTTATGAATGTTTAAAAAAAATGGCTTTTTCTTTTTCAAATAGCTATAACTTTTTCAAAAATTGACCTATCTGGACGTTTTTTTTTAAGTTTTGTTTTGGAATGTACTTTACTGAAAAAAATACAAAAATAATTTTGGAAACCAAGTTCTATGGAAAATTTCAGTTTTTTGGAAAAAACCATGAATTTTTCAAATTCCGACACTTTTAATTTTTTTTTTTATTTTCCCAAAAAAATCTTTGATTTATTCCGGAGCTAACCCCGCTAGTTGCTTAGTGGGCCGAATTTTTTTTCTATTTTTTTTTCGATTCAAAAAAAAAAAATTATTCGTTGTCAATTTTCAACTCCTCTGCATTCAAAAATTTTATTTCACATCGAAATCAATCTTAGTAAACAATTTTGAGATATTCTATACCTTACACATCATCTAATTCAATGATATATGATAAGCATTTCACAGGTAAAGCGATTATCAATTATTTTTCTTGTAATACGATTATAATAAGGCTGTAAATGATCTAAAGGACCGATTTGCCAAAACAAAATCAATCGCTGAAATTCATTAATTACATTGTGTCATTCCAGACAAAGATGGTTGCCTTTGTGTCCGAAATTTTTCGAATTCAAAGGAATACAGAGTATGTAAAATATTTAAACGCCAAAGAGAGGTAAAATAAATTGATTTGTAAAATTGGTATTACAATAAAAATAGTTATATTACCCATGAAATGCTTATCATAAATTATTGAATTATATCATGTGTAAGGTATAAAATATCTTAAAATTATTTACTATAATTGATCTTGACATAAAATAAAATTTTTGAATGCAGAGGAGTTGAAAATTGGCAACGAATAAATTTTTTTTTTGAATCGAAAAAAAAAAAAATAGAAAAAAAATTCGGCCCACTAAGCAACTAGCGGGGTTAACTCCGGAATAAATCAAAGATTTTTTTGGGAAAATAAAAAAAAAAAATTAAAAGTGTCGGGATTTGAAAAATTCATGGTTTTTTCCAAAAAACTGAAATTTTCCATAGAACTTGGTTTCCAAAATTATTTTTGTATTTTTTTCAGTAAAGTACATTCGAAAACAAAACTTAAAAAAAAAACGTCCCGATAGGTCAATTTTTGAAAAAGTTATAGCTATTTGAAAAAGAAAAAGCCATTTTTTTTAAACATTGATAACTTTTTTTGCCTTCGGTAAAAAAATTTGAAAAAAATCACAAAAATTTCTTTAGTGGCGTAAAAGAAAATCGCGAAGCTTCAGCCAAATCGAAGGGAGTCGGGTTCAAAAGTGGTCGAATTGATGTGGAATGACTCATATACATCATAGGTTCATGAATTTCTGTTTACATATCGCATATTTATTTCACCTCAAATCATTCGTTTACTTTTAAATTAGCCAATTTATTTTGAACGTTTATATTCAATCACATACATTTCATACATAAATCTAATTACACACATACTTTATAAGTCAATTAGTTTATGTTTACGTACCGTATACATTTACACTGCGACCCCGATTTAAGGGACTCCGATTAATGAAATTTTTACCAGAGTGCGCCGAATATCAATCGGTCTGCGCTCGATCGGGGAAGTTCCTGGTCCAATCCGACGTTGCGTCAGGTGCGCAAAGACGGAAAAACGAATCGTGCGCAATCCCGATTTGTTGCAAGTGCGATGCGGAGCTGGTCCCGCCGATGTTCATTAAATCGGGGTCTCAGTGTATTTTATACATAATATTATGACCACAACTCATGGATCAATTATAGGCAATATTATACTATTATAATATTTCAAATTTCAATAAAGTTGGAAGAAATTTGATTGATTTTCCACGTTGTGTTGTTGCTGTCGATGTGATTCCTTTTGGAAACTTATTACAAGGAATATCAAAGGAATTTGTTAGGGGGAAGCATTATTTAGCAGGAATGTATCGATAAATCCGGGTACAGCTACATTTTTTTCGATCACCTTGAATTATATTGTATCTCGAAATATAAGAATCCCAAACTTAAATCCATTGTTAATTCGTATTTAAAACCAACGACGATAACTGTGCTAGAAAGAGATACAGTATTTGTTTGTTTTTTATTGTAAAAGCTGAGCTTGTATCTCGAAATTGCTGAAACTGAAATCTCAAAATATAAGAATCCCAAACTTAAATCCATTGTTAATTCGTATTTAAAATCAACGTCGATAATTGTGCTAAAAAAAGATACAGTATTTGTTTGTTTTTTGTTGTAAAAGCTGAGCTTTCACACGCTCGTGAGTGACGACGACTATTAGATAACGATTTTTTATCTGTACAGTTATCATTCGGAATAAAATTTCTTGCACGTACGAACTCTTCACGAAAAAAAATGATCTGTAAAAATGAATGATCGATATTTAAAAATTACTGAAACTATAACAAAATATGCCGTTTAAAACTGTAAATTAGTCGTTTTACAGTGTGTTCCATTACAAAATAATGGATTTAATGAGCGTTTTTACTTTCTGACCAATTATTAATGCTGATTTAAATTGTAAAAAACTCAATGTCCACAGCAAAAAAGCGATATAGCAAAAATTACACATAAAAACGAGGAATCCCACTGTGTATGAAATGTAATATTTACGATTCCTCCAGTAAAATATTCAATACGCATAGGAAAATAAATTGTGAACCAATACTATTTACTTATACTGAATTTTGTAAAAAAAAATATTAAATTGCATACATGAAAAATTGCAATTAGAAAATATAAAAATTGTGTATCCAATAGAGAAAATTACTATCGATATAAATTAGAAATTTCAGTGTGCCCAGTAAAAATTTGAAAACGTACTGCAAAATTTGTTATGTTACTTTCAATTTTGACAGTGTACGCTGTAATTTCTCCAAGCACGTGAACCAGCAAATTTCAAGGTGAAATACTTATTGAAGACTGTTGCTGTATTTGCTCATTATAGCTCAAACAATGGGGGGCGAATTTTGAACTACACGGAAGCGTTACGGAAACGATGCATACATATTATTAAATTATTATTATATTATTATATATTAATATATTATATTAATATATTATATATCAATATATTATATTAATATATTATATTAATATATTATATATTAATATATTATATTAATATATTATATATTAATATATTATTATATTATTATATTCACTGAACTATAAAATTTAACATTTTATAACTTTATCTAAATGACTCGTAAGTCCGACACATCGGGTTTCAAAACTTCGCTCGCGCGTTCCGATGCACAGAATGGATAAATCAAATCAGAGACTTGATCACACAACCACTTTTAATAAATTAAAGTTTATTATTTTACACTGAACTATGCGATGAACGTTTTTACTTATTGTCTTTGTCCCGCACTTCGTAAAGTCAAAACTCCATTTTTTCATGACCATCACAACTGACAGACTTACGCTACAGATATATAAAATAACGTGGATTCGGTAGCAACCAATCATAGAGCTGGAAGGCAAAAAATCGTCCTTGCTTGTGTTATACGACGAATCCATCGATGTGTTAGAGATTTTAGCATAATCTTGAGCCTGTGCAAAGTTTTTTCTCAGCAATTACGCCACCGATCATGCTGATTTTAGGCTCAATCGAAGGAGAATTTCTTTATTAATCTCTAGTTCAATTTTCAAAATATCTAACGGCTCCTGAGCTCCATAATTCGACAAAATGACATGCCAATTTTACCCCCACCACCGCGAATCGCTTTATTCAGAGAAAATATAGACTCGGCGAGGCTCGGGCCAGCAGACGACAGAGCTGCCAATGTACTTGTCCCGAGACTCTGCCGAGTCTCTTGATGAAAGGACCAATTGTTGAAATGTTCGAATGCTCCACAACAAATATTCTGTTCAAATCCTTCCGCACTTAGCGCGTTTAAAGTACGTCGCGCAAGTTATTTCGTAGCGTTAATGTAATTGGCCCAGAAATTTTCTGTAGCCTTTTTTTTTATTTTTTGTCATTTTTTTTTGTAATTTTTTTTGTGTAATTTTAAAAAATTTTTTTGTAATTTTTTTTTGTAATTTGCCTGTGTCTGTAGCGGTCAGTACGCGTATACAGATACGTCAAGTTCCTAAATGTGTTAGTAACTTTCGCATAATCTTAATCCCGTGCAAAGTTTCTTCTCAGGAATTACGCCACGAATCATGCTGATTTCGGGCTCATTCGAAAGATAATTTGTTCATTAATCTCCAGTTCAATTTTCAAGGCCTCAAATGACTCATGAGCTTCGTAAATAAACGAAATGACATACCGATTTTACCCCCACCACCGCGAAAAGTTTTATTAGGAGAAATATAGTCTCGGCGAGCCTCGGGCCAGCAAACAACAGAGCTGTCAATGTACAAGTCCCGAGACTCTGCAGAGTCTCTTGATAATTCAAGGTGATTGAGAAAAATATAGCTGTAGCCGGATTTATCGATACATTCGTTCTAAATAATAGTTACCCCCTAACAAATTCCTTTGATATTCCGTTTAATAAGTTTCCAAAAGTTATCACATCAACAGCAACAACACAACGTGGAAAATCATTCAAATTAGTTCTAACTTCATTGAAATTTGAAAGATTATTATTCAATTTCACTCAACTATATTACGAAGAGAACTGTTTAAACTACTTGTCAAAAAAGTGTAAGACAATAATAAAATAAGGGTAAGACAATACGCGTATTGTGATGTTATTTTGGTACGAATCGATCTCAAAGTTTATGAGCTTTCATATGCTCTTCGAGATACTCGATTTCGTGTTTACGTAATATCAACACGTTTGACCTTCTCGGTTTTGTTACGTTTGTAGCGAACATAATCGTCTGAAACTGTATTGAGTCAGTATTATAATTTCAGTTGAAGTTGAAACAACATCGAACTCGTCGTGAATCATACGAAAAGGAAAAATATTAAAAAAACATCCGAAATACAATCGAAATAATAAAAAAAATTGCCAAGTCATCGTTGGATTGTTTAAAATTATAAACATGGATTATACGAGATTTTTTGCCCAAAGATCAGCCAGACGACAGGGAAATGTAATCCGAAAATTCGGTGAGTAATAAATTCTTCTGATTATATTTACTGATAGAAATTTTTTTTACCGGCACTTAAAATGTAATTTTTCAGTTGAAGACGTTACATTGAATAACGTCTAAATTCATACCCTGATTCTAAGAATGAAATGAAAAATCTTTCATGTAAACTTGGATTTAAAAAAGCCAAATGCGTCTATTTTTATTTGTTTGAAAAATATTTGTATTTCTTTTTTTTCACTTTAGCGGAAATGAGTATGACCCAACCAGAAGCTATCTCACTAGCTGCTGGAATACCAAATCCCGCGACGTTTCCTATCACAGCAATGTCAATTGGTTATAAAGATAACATAGTTAAGAAATTTTCTGGCCCCGAATTAAATACCTCTCTCCAATATGGAGGTTCGCAAGGGTACGATTAATAAATATTTCATGCTTTTAAATACCAGCTGGTACTGGTTCGTATTTATGTCATGATAAGAATTTTTAATAAAAATATGCAATTGAATTATTGATTTTTATCATTTATAATTATCAATTAATTTTATTGCTGTAAAAACGAACCAAGTTTATTTGTTTCATTTGAAATACAATTGTATATTGACAGATACTTGCCGCTCCTGATAAAGTATCGAGAATTTCAGAAAAAATGGCATAATCCCCTTGCCAAAGGTCTAGACGTTATATTTATGCCTGGCTCACAGGAAGGTTTCTGCAAGCTTCTTGATCTCCTCATGGACGAGGGTGAGCCTATCATGGTTCAAACACCAACTTATCCGGCGACTCTTGGTGCGGTGAGTTAAACTAATACAAATAATTGCCGAAGCAACAATTTTTTGTATCTTATTCATTCATTTTACTTCAAGATATTTTTTAAGTTTATTGCTTACGCTTATTAAACGTTTATTGAAACTTCCCCACTTCTCTATTACGGCGCTTGAAATATTTAATCTCCCGTTCGATTTGGTTCCGTCGGATTGACACATGGGATAATCGACTATTGAATTTTTATTTATTTTTTTTCAATTTAAAACTTTTTTTCAAATTTCAGCTCCGTCCAATGGATCCTGAGTTTATCAGTATCCAACAAGACAAAGATGGTATTATTCCCGAAGAAATCGAGAAAGTTTGCGAAGATCGAGTTCGATTGAATAAGACGCTGCCAAAGGTAAGGAAGTATGGAAATAATAATAAAAATCGTGAGTAATAAATATAAGAGTGGCTAAAATATACGAATAATGTTTTCGTAGCTGCTCTACGTGAATCCAACTGGTGCAAATCCAACGGGCACGGTATTGACTCACGAGCGAAAACTACGAGTTTACAAACTTGCAAATAAATATGATTTTCTCATAATCGAAGACGATCCTTATTATTTTTTGCACTTTATGGAAGAGCAACCAGCCTCGTTTCTCTCGATTGACACCGAGGGTCGAGTAATACGTCTCGATTCATTTAGTAAAATAATAAGCGCCGGTATTCGACTGGGTGCTGTTACAGCTCATAAGGAAATTATTGATAAACTGAATACTCATGTCGAAAATTCAATTATACATGCGTCAAGTTTGTCTCAGGTAAGTTTTAAAGAAACTTTTTTTAAAGATTTATAGAAAAAGCATTAAATTTCATTAGTATATAAGAATTAAATTCAGCAAAATTTATTGATTGTTTGAAGTGGAACAAAATCTAAAGAAAATGAATCTTGAATTATATACGAAAAAAATTCGATTTTAACAATTGAGACCATGAGAAAGACGTTCGGTAGGTAAAAATCACGTGTCCAAGTTTTTTTCTTACATGGATTATATTTCGAGCAATTAATGAGAACCGCTCTGTTCGTTTTTCAAAAGAGCGGAAGGTGGTTCGTTTCTTCTTTTCTAAAATCTGTTGTTTGGCCTTAAAATGTGTTAAAGTATGAAAAAGCTGGGAAGGGAATATTTTGTTTAATTTTCATAATAAAAATGGAACTTTTTTTGCAAAATTTGTTGCATTTTCAAGAGCATCTTCATTTTTTACGTAGATGCTGATATTGCAACTTTTCGATATCTGGAGCTCCGAGAGATTCGAGCAACACTTTAAAGAGATTCAAACATTTTACAGAGAAAAGCGGGACGTCATGCTGGCTGGTGTAGAAAAACATCTGACTGGTTAGTCGATTGATTCAATGCAGAATTAGTTGTTGTATATATTTTTAATAATCCATCATTTTATTTTATCTATTCGTAATATTTAATCAATTTTCAATTCGTATTAATTGATAACATTTTCATCCATTACTGAAGATTCTTTATTTAAGGCATCTTCTCACTTTAAGCGCCTCAAAAATAGGCTGTTTTTGCGATTTTTTTTCGAGGATTTTTGCTTAAAATTATGGGATAAAACGGATCCTATGTAATAAACACATCTTTCAAGTACATGAAAAAATTTTTATTTTATTTTTTTAAACAATTATTATAATACATCAGTAGCATTGAAAAACCCGTGTAAAAATGTTATGGTCGTGGCTTGTTGATGGTATCTCCGAGACGGGTCGTCTGAAACAAAAAAATAAAACTGTTTTAGATTCAGTATGTCAGTGGCTATAGCGCATATCATCAGATTTTTGATATTCGCGAAAATAACAAAATGGCGCACGTTTTTCGAAAAAGTAAAAAAAAACCACGATTTTTTTGCAGTTTTTTGTAAAAAAAAAATTCTTAAAATCAAAATTTAAAAAATCTGATGATATGCGCTATAGCCATAACTATGAAGCATATGTCATTCAAATTTCATGACAATCGGCCGGATAGTTTCCGAAATTTCATCAACAAAGCACCGAAAAACCTTGTTTTGAGATAACTGCGTTTAAAGTTTTGGAGGGATCGCCGGGTACTCTCAGGTAGTCACCTAACGGTCGCCAAAAAATGTAGTTAGACTCGTCCGATCTTTATGAAATTTCGAGATGACATTTTTGAAGATATGTACTTTCAAAATTTAAAAAAAAAAAAAAATCGATTTTTTTAAATTTCCAAAGTGAGAAGACGCCTTAAGTTTCTTTTTACACCTTATTTGAATTTCTTGAACGAAACTTTATAAGAATCTTGTTTGCCAGTTATTTAAATATTTCATTTGATCAATTCTCGCGTTTTGAATTGTTGAAGTTGAAAGAAAACCATAGGGATACAATGCACAAGAATCTATACATGTATTCGAGTCTATCATTTATCGTGTGTGATAAATTGATAATATAATTTATATAAATTATAATTTAAATTATAATTTATATTAATTAAGAAAAATAATCATCATTATTTTTCTTAAAGGTATTGCCGAGTGGTCTGTACCAAAGGCTGGTATGTTTTTGTGGGTAAAAGTCCCATGTATTGAAAGTGTTCTTGAATTAGCTATGAAGAAATTAGCGTCCATAGGGATTTTCGTCATACCCGGAAATGCCTTTAATTGGGATACCAATAAGTCCGACCAAAACCTGCGATTTTCATACAGTTTTGCATCGGTGAATGATGTTGATAAGGTAAACAAACGAATGCTTGATCGATGATTAATAACATAAAGAAATCTTTTATTTTTTAAATTTCTTCATTTCTTTTTTTTCAGGCACTTTCAATCATATCAAAAATGATACAGGAAGAAGCTCAGTCAAAAAAGTTGAATAGCACCTAATCATCACCGGGAATCTTCCAAAATTATTCATTCCAAAAATCTAATCAGATCTGTATCAGTGCTCAATCTATAGAGATCCAAAAAAATGTCTAACTAATTATATAATAATTTTGTTACTAATTACAACGACAGGAACGAAGTAATTCAATAAACAATATTTTTTCAATAAATTTAAAAACTTCTAGTTGTAGAAAATTTCGAGGAAAACCTTGCAACAGTCTCCAGATTTGCCGAAATCGGGTGAAAACTGTTTCTATCAATATTTCAAATAATTTTCAATTATTTTTGTTGAAATTTGAACTATACAACAAAATATTCGCGAGAAAATAATCGTGGATTAAATAACCAAGGTCAAAATGTCCGTCCAAAAAACATCTGCGACGGAATATCCTAATAAAATATCACGAATACACACATTTTATCCTGTAAAATCAGCCAATTTATGTTCACAATACATATAAAATCATTTAAAAGATTATTACATAATATTATAGTTTTAATAATATTAATAAATTATATATCAATTATATTAATGGCGTCCGATGAAAATATCCCATGCAATAATAACCCATGAAAAAATAACCCACGCCAAAAATATCCCGTATATAAAATAATCCAAACAAAAATAATCCATGTATAAAATAATCCACAATCACACAATGAGTTGAATGATTAAAATGATGCATTATTATTACAATTAAAATGAGTTAGGGAATATGTGGTGTTATGTAGTGTGAGTATGTGTGTCTGTGAGACAGATGTTATCAATGTTGACCATGCGATCGATGTACATCATCAGTCAAAGCATGGGGTGAGGATTAATATGTAGAATAACCAAATTGTAAAACGGTTAATATTTCGAAATTTTAGTATTCATAACATTCGATTAACGAAAAATAAGAAATTCGAAGTTTATATTTTCGATAGTATATTAAGTTGAATGCATATTTGATGTAATATTTTTTCTTTGATCGCGCATTTAATCGAAAATATATATTCAGACTGTCTATACTTCAAATGCAAATAATATAGATTGTTCTAATGTAAGAATAAGTTTATATTTTCTAAATTCGAAATGGAAAGCAATTATTTTATTGAGAGACCAAAATATATAGTATGAATAATTCGAAAGTGAATTTTTCGAATGACTAAAAATTAGAAGTACAGAATAGCGAACGTTGTGAAGCACGAAAAATGATAAGCAATACTTTACAGCCCAGAGGCTCTCGCTATTTCGACCGTTCGACCTTCTGGTGTTTCGCTATTTTGAGCACATTAATATTTTGTCTTTCGTTAAAATATATTTGAAATTGTGAATATTCATAATATTGCCGATTTCAGTATTTGACGACTCGAATGCGTAGTAGTCGAACTTTTGTAAAATCCGCTATTGCAGCCTTCGTCATTTGGGCTACTCTGTTATATTTTGTTTTTGACGTAAATGTACTTCGAACTCTTTAATTTCTCATTTTTTTATTTCCAGCATAAAGGCTATAGTAGAATTAATCTGTCTAAATCTGAATCTAAAAAAACTGCGAATTTAAAAATTCGCAGTTTTAGCCGTTCGAAGTTTTAATTATTCGAGAATCTTACTCCCACCCGGTAACAACATTTTCAATGTCTCAATAAAACTTCGTTAAACTGAAACGAAACTTATTTGAAAGAATAAAAATTTTGTTGCCCAAACGAAATATTTTTGTCGGACGTATCCAACAAAATATTTTACTGTTTCAACAAAATTGGGTTTTCAGTGTGGCCATAAATGTCAACACCACGTGTTTTTCACTGACTCACTCGAATATTAATCTTGTGTAAAATATTAGGAAATCGCCCAATCTCGAGTATAGATACTCGGCCCGTCTTGCCTTGGACGTTCAACACTATCTTTTTAATACTTGGCGTCAAGACGTTGCCGCGTCTCTACACTGAAAAGCCAATTTCGTTGAAGCAGTTAAATATTTTGATAGATACGTTCAACAAAACTATTTCGTCTAGGCAACAAAATATTTTATTGTTTCAACGAAGTTTTGTTTCAGTTGAACGAAGTATTTTGGTTGCTTGGACAAAATAATTTTGTTGAATACGTCCAACAAAATATTTGAATATTTCAACAAAATTGGGTTTACAGTGTATAGATAATTTACGATACAAGTAAATTATTTGGACGAAAATGCCACTTAATATTGTTTGGAAATAACGCCATTATAGTGATATGGAATTTTGTAATGATTTTTTTGTAAACACAACTTTCAATATTGTTGTTATTAAGACATGAATTTTTATTTTGACTTTCTTTTATGAGTGTTGTTTGGATGTTATTGTTTGGGATCTGCAAATATTCGTGTTCACGAATACATTTGATTTGTGTGAATGTACATTGTCTACATTGTGTAATTGTGGGTTATTTTTGTTTGGGTTATTTTATACGTGGGATATTTTTGACGTGGGATATTTTTGTTTGGGTTATTATTGTTGGGATATTTTGACCTAGCGTCGATATTAATATATTATGATATTGATAAAAGCCACTTACACTTCCCAACGTCAAATATTTATAACGGTTATTTTGTCGCGGATATATCGACCGTGGATCTTTTGGTGTGACACGATTTAAGAAAACAAAATTTGTTGAAAAAGCTGATTATTTTGTTGAATACGACGAATAAAATATTATTGTAATTGCAACAAATTTTTTAATATTTCAACATACATTTTGTTGGTAGTCTGTTGAAATTGTTGAAATGACAAAAATTTTGTTGGTAATCCGATAATATTTTGATCGCCGTATTCAACAAAATAATCAACCTTTTCAATAAAATTTTTTTCTCAGTGTATGATATATTGAAAGCTCTTGTTGTTACTCGATGAGTTATTTTCATTTGTGTTTATGTTTTCCGGATTTGTTATCTTCGGTTTTTTGTGGATCAATTTAAATAGTTTAATTTCTTTATTCAGTGGTTCATCACAGGATTAAAAATCGAATTTATGTAAAAAGTTCATTGAAATATAGATGGTGAATTAAAAACACACGATTTTATAATTAAATTTAGGCTGCTGTTGAAAATTTTTGTCATCTACGACCGAGTTGAAAAAAAGGTTTGTCCTTCTTTATTTTTTGTTGTCTCTCTTTATATATATCGTGAGTGGATCGTCAAGGGGTGAAACAAGGAATGTACGAACAGGGGTGTATGAAATGAACAAAGCACGGATAGATGAGGCGAGGAAAATCATCCCTCGCGTTTCACCCTCGTGCAATTGCAAAAAGAGACGAAACCTCTTCTATGTGCACACACGCACACACAAATGTTTGTGTAGTTATCGTTATGTTTATTTCGTAAACGAACAGGCAGAACTTTCAGGTTGAAAGCACACGTTTGCTTTCACTCTCGATGGATGTTGGCAACCCCGACGAAACACCCGGAAACCACGCAATCAAGAGGGTTGAAATTTTCAGAACGTTAGAGAAAAGCCTCAGTATTGAAGATTTTCGAGTAAAAATATCAATGAAAAATATCAATATTTTTTTCCTGATGTTCATAGGAATTATTCATGAGAAATTAGAAAGAAAAAATTACCCTTCTAAGTTGAATTTCTTCAATACTCCTCATTGTTGAACATGACGAAATAAAATTTTTTCGAGTAATTCTTAAATTTAGTGCATTATATTTGTCAAAAACTGTTACAAGTTTCAATTCAACGATCCAATAATTGTGTCGAACAAGATTTTCTCGAATTGCAATAGAACTTTAAATCAGAAGAGGAAGGGTAGCTAAATTGGAGGGCAACTTTGTTTTCGTCTATTAACAACAATAATCAAGCTGAACTCATAATCGTGACATAAAACAATTGAAAATTCTCAAGTGTGAAAAAAGAAGACGTAAAACTGGAAACATTAACCTTATGGGACATGAAAAAAAAAGGAATCTGGGGTTAAGGTGCTCGTAACTTTGAACTTTGATTCCAAATTGCAAGTGTCAAAATGTTTGAATCAGTTTAGAGGTGATTTATCCAATACAAGTCTCGACTATTTGACCGAGGGTAATTTTAGAATCAAAATGAAACCTCGCTGCTTTTTTAGAGCCAGTTTCACAGCGTAAATAATTTTATTCCTATCCAAAGCGTTCCTTTGTATGGTTAGAAGCAAGTAAATGTCTATTTATTAATTGTAGCTTTATGCAAAGGGTTCCAAATGATAGCTATCGTTGTGAAGTAATGAATACCCATAAAAAAATCAACTCAAAAGCACGTGGAAATATTTAATTGGCATTATTTTCACAACAATTGATCGCATCGAACAATAACGTGATAATTCATCACTAACGCGTTTAATATGAACGTGAGTGTGTATGTACACGTCAGTGGGAAGAGCATATGCATATAAGCATCGGTGGTGCCCACTGGGAATCGATATCGGGATACACACACGTGTGAACGAGGGTTGTCACGTACATGTAGGTATGGTGTGATAGGGGTGGTGACCATACATCGGGAAACTTGCGTGATGTTCGTATATACATCGTGGTATAGGTAAAAAAAAAGTAATAAAAAAGAAGGAAACAAAAAAATGTAATAAACGAATAAGAATAGGGATAAATCGGCAGGATGGTGGGGGATTGAGTGAATATGTAAACATTGAATATCTGAAGGGTGGGAGAACAAGAGGGTGAGTTCCGATGAAGTAGGTTGAGGTTGGGGGGGGGTGAGAGATTTGGTCGAATGGATCCTCGCTGTTCATGGGAGCCTGGCAAAGTGAGACACGGCCTTGCTCAAGTGGCATTGAGGATGCCTTGAGGATTGAATCTCTGCAAGGGTCTATTACGTCAATATACACGATCTCGAGGTCTCGAGATGTACGAGCAATACGTGAAGAGGCTCTCCCCTTCCGAAAAAGATGTGACTCGACTTTTTTTCACGTTTCTTTCGAGGATCGGAGCGTCGCGGATGCCCGCCATCGTGACAGGGATTCATCGAACACGAGAAGGTTGAAAAACTGAATGGTGGTTGGGTTCACGAGGGTTGTTAACGAAATGGGGAATGAGAAAGAGCAGGGTTCGCGGTACTCGGGTGTTGGAAAAAAGAAATATACGCTGGGGGTTGAAATAGAAGTATATAGTACGTTACATATTAACTTTATATCTATATACCTTCTTCAGTGTTATGGATATCAGCGAGAATCTGTATACAGGGCTGAAGCATGATACAGAGGAGAGCTGAAACTAGGAGAAGGGTACTTTTCGTACTGTACAAATATATACTTGTTAAATACAATATATATATATATATATATATATATATATATATATATATATATATATATATATATAGTATGTGGAATGACTCCTATATATATATATATATATATGAGTCATTCCACATCAATTCGACCACTTTTGAACCCGACCCCCTTCGATTTGGCTGAAACTTCCCAATTTTCTTTTACGCCACTAAAGAAATTTTTGTGAATTTATTCAAATTTTTTTATCGAAGGCAAAAAAAGTTATGAATGTCTAAAAAAATGGCTTTTTCTTTTTCAAAAATTGGCCTATAGGGACGTTTTTTTTTTAAATTTTGTTTTCGAATGTACTTTTCTGAAAAAAATACAAAAATAATTTTGGAAATCAAGTTCTATGGAAAATTTCAGTTTTTTGGAAAAAACCATGAATTTTTCAAATTCCGACACTTTTAATTTTTTTTTATTTTCCCAAAAAAATCTTTGATTTATTCCGGAGTTAACCCCGCTAGTTGCTTAGTGGGCTGAATTTTTTTTCTATTTTTTTTTCGATTAAAAAAAAAAAAAATTATTCGTTGTCAATTTTCAACTCCTCTGCATTCAAAAATTTTATTTTACATCGAAATCAATCTTAGTAAATAATTTTGAGATATTCTATACCTTACACATAATCTAATTCAATGATATATGATAAGCATTTCACAGGTAAAGCGATTATCAATTATTTTTCTTGTAATACGATTATAATAAGGCTGTAAATGACCTAAAGGACCGATTTGCCAAAACAAAATCAATCGCTGGAACTGATTAATTACATTGTGTCATTCCAGACAAAAATGGTTGCCTTTGTGTCCGAAATTTTTCGAATTCAAAGGAATACAGAGTATGTAAAATATTTAAGCGCCAAAGAGAGGTTAAATAAATTGATTTCTAAATTGGTTTTACAATAAAAATAGTTATATTACCCATGAAATGCTTATTATAAATTATTGAATTATATAATGTGTAAGGTATAAAATATCTTAAAATTATTTACTATGATTGATCTTGACGTAAAATAAAATTTTTTGAATGCAGAGAAGTTGAAAATTGGCAACGAATAAATTTTTTTTTTGAATCGAAAAAAAAAATAGAAAAAAAATTCAGCCCACTAAGCAACAGCAGGGTGTCAAGTCGTCACGGGCCTACTGTCTACTGTGTCAACTGGATCGCGCAACTCGCCATTGTGTAACTCTCCAACCGTAGCAAGTCTACCCTGTGTGGAAAGTCCCCAACCGTGTAAACTGGATCTATCGCGAGCTCTAACCCGTAGTATTTTGATATTTCCCCGACGCTCGCGTATCCCCACTTTCACCGCCTTTCTTAGGTACACGCCGGGCAAGTCCCCACCATGTCCACCAGACCGCCCGACATGCCATCGTTGAAACTCTCCAACTGTAGCAACTCTACCCTGTGCCCAAGTGCTCAACTGTGTTATCTGGCCCCGGCGCGTCAACCCTCATACGTAGCAGCTCGACATTTCCCCCACGCTCGCGTACCCCCACTTTTTAGCGCCTGTCTCAGATACACACCGGAAAACAGGATCCAGTTGACACGGTGGCCACTTTTCCGGTGTGTATCTGAGACAGGCACTAAAAAGTGGGAGTACGCGAGCGTCGGGGAAATGTCGAGCTGCTATGTATGAGGGTTGGCGCGCCGGGGCCAGATAACACAGTTGAGCACTTGGGCACAGGGTAGAGTTGCTACAGTTGGAGAGTTTCAACGATGGCATGTCGGGCGGTCCGGTGGACACGGTGGGGACTTGCCCGGCGTGTACCTAAGAAAGGCGGTGAAAGTGGGGATACGCGAGCGTCGGGGAAATATCAAAATACTACGGGTTAGAGCTCGCGCTAGATCTAGTTTACACGGTTGGGGACTTTCCACACAGGGTAGACTTGTTACGGTTGGAGAGTTACACAATGGCGAGTTGCGCGATCCAGTTGACACAGTAGACAGTAGGCTCGTGACGACTTGACACCCTGCCCTAAGCAACTAGCGGGGTTAACTCCGGAATAAATCAAAGATTTTTTTGGAAAAATAAAAAAAAAAATTAAAAGTGTCGGAATTTGAAAAATTCATGGTTTTTTCCAAAAAACTGAAATTTTCCATAGAACTTGATTTCCAAAATTATTTTTGTATTTTTTTTCAGAAAAGTACATTCGAAAACAAAACTTAAAAAAAAAAACGTCCCTATAGGTCAATTTTTGAAAAAGTTATAGCTATTTGAAAAAGAAAAAGCCATTTTTTTTTAACATTCATAACTTTTTTTGCCTTCGGTAAAAAAACTTGAAAAAATTCACAAAAATTTCTTTAGTGGCGTAAAAGAAAATTGCGAAGTTTCAGCCAAATCGAAGGGGTTCAAAAGTGGTCGAATTGATGTGGAATGACCCATATATATATATATATATATATATATATATATATATATATATATATATATATCAGTATATACGTTATATGTGTATAGTAAACGTATGAATATTGTATGTATAGATAAGTATTTCGTATCGTCGTGATCGGGTGAACATGACACGTCGGGGTAGTTTTCCTCCACGGATTGGGGTGGAAGAGCAGCTGGTTTTGGCCAAGTGGTTTTTCAGGATATGGGAGAAAGAAAAAATGGAGATGTTGGGTTTACGGTTTAGGGGATTCCTCTCGACTTCTCACCCCTCTCTATCTCTCATAGGAGTTTATATTTGATCAGATGTGGAATGATTGGATGGCTGAACGTCGAGGCGTGCTGTTATTATCCAAAGTCCTGAAAGGGGCGGAGTTTCGAAGGTCCAGACGACGATGGGCTTGCTACGATTGTGCATCGACCCTCGTCAGCACAAAAAATACGTATATATTAACTACGTGTATACAGTTATACTCGCGTTTATTTTCTTTAGGGGTGGTTTTGTGAAGCGCTGTCTCTTCGGGCGTTGCCATTATTGAAAACCGGTGAAACAAGGAGGTCTATCGGGCCCTACCTCCTGAACAGGAACGCAGAACTATAGCTGGAGTTTTCGTGAAATCTTTAATAAATCTCGTTACAGCGAATCTTTTTTTACATTCTTTTTTTTTTTTATATCTCCTTAGAGTTAACTCGAGTTTGATACGAGATATTCGTCATCGCGTTATTCTCTATAGGATGCAAGATTACGACGATCAAAAAACGAGATATTTTTTATGTTTACTTTTAGTGGAACGTTTTGATTGAGTTTGTTTCTCTATAGCTGCAAATCAAAAGTTTAAGGTATTGGAAATAGGGAACGATTTTGTTTACACTAATTTGAGCTAAATAAACTTTTCGAAAAATGGTGATCAGTATGTTCGATAAGATATGAGATTCAACTCTTTTTTTAATCTTATTTACGATACTCTGATTGAGGGAAGTAAGAAATCGGATATATTTGCTCAATAACCGATAAATAGATATGGCTGCCGATCGGAAAATAGGAGTTCTCGATTGGTTCTCGTAGCCGGACGGCATACAGGAGTTAGAGCTGTTTCCGTGCGGCGTTCATGCGCGCAACAACACGACCTCCTACGGTCTTGCATTTCACTTTGTATACACGTATATATCAGAAGGGTCAAGGCAAAATGGGACGGAGGGGAAAAATATAGCAACACACTGTTGAAAAAACAAAGATCTTTGATTTGATCACTAGAAAAAATGGATATGTCTAAACGTTTGTGAGTGAAAAAGAAGTTATTAATCCTCTCGTAACGTTGCTTCATTTTTGCCTCTTAGTTTGTCGTTATTTAGGTGGTTCATTTTGTCCCAAGGTTTCATTTTGCCCCGATAGTCTCATACACATAGACATAGTATGAGATACCTCGAGGCCGAGTGTATAATACCTTGCAAAAAGCGAGTGCAAGCAGCACGAAGTGAGAATCGATAAATCGAACCACGAAGGCATCCTCGAAGTCGCCAGTCCGTGGAAACTCGACCGGAAATGGAACAGGGAGTTATAAAGTCGCGGAGATCGGAGCCAATATGTTCGATAGCAGGAGGTCTCATCGGTTTCGAACACCGCGAAAGATTGCTATCTAGAAGCGAATACATTCACCTGTATACATAAAAAAAAACGTATTCAGACATAACCGTACGACGTTCACAGTTTTTTCCGTAGCTCTAACAAACAAAAAACTACTTATTGCGACTATCTTCTCACGCCATTCCTTTTAATTCGTTTGGGTCCATTTGGGGTTGACTCTGGCTTTGTGTTTATTGGAAAACAAGGGCGGTTTGGTATCAGGACAGCACGAGGTTGAAGCTAGTGACAATCAACCCCCTGCGGGAGCCCACGAGGGGTTGTTCAAACACCCGACGCGTACTTCCTTCCTCGTTGCCCATTGCTTTGGCCTCGCAACCTATCCATTGTGTTACCCACGTACATACAGCAAATATCGAGTCACTGAACGAAACACCGGGCCCCCCCCCCTCCCCCTCCCTCCTCAGCATCAGAGCTAAAGGGACGAAGCACCATAAATTTTGAAAGGGAAACGAATAACTATCACCTACACATATGTGTACATTTTATACTGTATATGCAATCACACAAGAAAATAAAAAATATATGAAATTTACAATACTTTTACAATACAACGGTAAATGAAATTTACAAACCGGGTGTATGAAATGAAAATTATTACACTCGTATGCCAAAATTGTAATATGAACATAAATTTTGGTTACTGATGTGGAATTTAAGATACATAACATTGAATATTCATATGAAATCTGAAAATTTTGTGGACATGCATTGAAATAAATCCTATGTTTGATTGATAATTAATACAAATGTATATGAATTTATCTACTATCAACAATGTATTAAAATTACAGTATGATCTTCACTTTTCTTGACAGTAGACTGAAAAATAAGATACGCATGAATGTTAATAATACGATACATGTTATTTCCCATCATAACTCTATCTCTTAAAAATACGGTACAAAAATGGGAATGAAAATTAATATACCCTGCAGTATAAAAAAAAATCCGTGTATTAAAATTCATTTGCCTATGTATTAATGATAAGAATCTCATTATTAAAATTAATACACAAGTGTAGGAAATTCGTAACGCTCTGTGGGCACCGTGCTTCGCGCTCTGGCCACTGCGTGGCGCAGAGCGTCGACTTTCTCATAGGAGGCATGTCCTTCGGACGAGGATATATACAAGTCGCTCGAATCTAAGAAAATTGTGTAAAACATGAAAATGGTAAACACCAAACTTAACACAAGATGTTGAGATTGTAATAAAAATTTTTACGGCGACAATTGCTCGACTTGATTGCCACGGCGTCAAGTGGTGATAAGTCACTAACTAATTTCTTGAGATGTCTGCATGATTTCGACCTTCAACTTTAAAAAATCGAACACAATAGTACGCCAATTAATGTATTTCCCTTAAAAACTCATAATAGCTGAATTTATTTAATATTCATTCGTATATTAATATTCAAAAAGGATCACCAAATTTTATGATACATCTCTAGAAATATCGTAGACATATGTAACGCGATAACGTTATACGGTGCCTGAAATTTAGTAATCTTGAATCTGAAAATTACTATGCTGGTAACATGAACTTTAATATACCTGTATAGTAATATTAGTAGATGTTTCGTGTTTTTAATATGCACAAGGTCAACATTTCTTACATGTATACGATTTTTCAAATACACAAGTATATTAATTTTACTGAACAGTGCTCGTATCATTAAAATACCGCGTCTCTCAATTTTCCTCAGCGTATCTGAATTTTCATATACGGTATCTGCATAAAAGCTTCCTATACATGTGTATTAATTTTTATACGGAAATTTTTTACAATGATAGGATTCGAAAACACTGACATAACAGGATTCGACTCTGTTAAAAAACATCCCGTTGTTCTGGTCATTAATCGCTTAAATTATGAAATTGTTTAAAAACTGTTAGAATTCACCTTAAAACGCTAAATATATAGCGTTTTATAGCAAAATTATGAATAACTGAAGGTACTTTGCTTTCTCGTGAATATCGAAGTGCTTATACGATATTGCGATACAGTCATTAATACAATCATTTATTTCGAAAAAGATTTTGAAATCGAATAAACTTGAAATAATTCTGGCTGGAAATTTCGACCAACTTTTAAACATGCATGAGGAACTGATGTCGCGAATGTTTCGAAATTCGACCGTGGTAACTAACGAAAATGTATAAGAATGGAGATAACGATTTTCCATTGGATAACAAAATTCATCTAATTTTGCCGATCAGAAATAAACACTGGACCAGTCCGGTGTCTACTTTTTAGTAAAAGGTTTGGGAGCACATGTTTAATAGCAGACATAAAAAAAAAAAACATTTTAGATTAACAATATAAAAAAATATGAATATTAATGTCAAAAAATAATTGTTATTAGTTGTGAATTTGAATATTTTTTAATTGTCGAGGTTATTAAATACGTTAATTCCTTGTGCCGGTGAAAAATCATTGAATTTTCATGTAACTGGCAAGTGGTTTGGATGTTTCACCGAGTAAACGAAGCACGACGATATTTTTATATCGGACTTGCCTTAGAACGAGTAGTCGTCGATGAAGGTTAAAGAGGTGGCATGTACTTGGTTGAATAATATTAGAGGAGTATCAGCATAGCGAGGGAAGCTCATCGCTGATTGCTCGTTGGCACACTGAGCCTACAAACTCGCGTGTATTTGTACATAAATGTATACATATGCACGGTTATTCATATACACCTAAATATGATGTAATTATGTGTGTAAGTGTATACATAAATAGGACATACACGGACAGGTGCAAGGGAGCCAGAAGGGTGCGCAAGCGAGTATCGTAGAATGGAAGAGTCCGTGCGTGTGATTCACGGGAGAGAAGAACGTGGGACAACAACAATACATTCTCAACAGGAGTTAAACCAGTTTCGAATTCTGGCCACCAATGTTACCGAACTCTGAAAAGTTATGGGTTAGAACAGAGCCCAAGAACGTGGATCAGGAGAACACAAATGTTCATCTAAGCTCACTCAGCCGACTCTATACAGTAATATAATTGAGTTGATATATTGAATTTGTAGATGATTATCTTCATCGTCGGTTTTAAAGGCTGGGAAAGAAATGAGATATATTTACGATATTTATGATAATTTTAAAAAATTATGCACGCGGATCTTGAGACAAAAGAAATTATCCCAATTGTTACATAATCGTGGTATGGAAAATTGTCATAAAAAAGGCTTTCGTGAATAGAGACTCAAGGTGTTATAGAAATATATGAGTCGTTCTCACAGTTTGTTATGTGTTAGACGATTATCTTCACTTCCGCAACCGTCACAGCTGCAAACAGGAACCCGATCAGTTTGCCATTGTCCAGGAAAACAGAAAGCGAAGGAGAGTGCATTTGCAAACTACGACACACGTGAAAAGCGCGGGCTTGCACTCCGGCTTTAAGAAATATAGATTTGTACATCGGGTTACACTCTCTGTTATCCAGTGTCGAGAAATACCTTGGTGCTTCGATGCTGTATTTCTTTGAGGCCTTAATACCTAATTTGCTATTAAAAATACGATTAAATTATGAATTGTACAAAAATGTTAAATTTTTAATATTTTGTATATTTTTTTATTCAGTCCTGTTCCCTCTCTATGAAAATGCTTCGGAAATAAAATACTAAAACTGATAGATTAATTTTTCATTCCTCTGATTTGTTCGACAATTATCAGAGAAGTTTAAAAAAATATATTAGTCTTTATTTTTATTAAAGCAAAGACAATCGTCCAAAAAAGTTAAATATTTTATTAATTTTATCAAGCGATTAGTCTGTTGATGCGGCTTTACATGTAAAACTTTCATATTTATTTGTTAATATTGTTATATTTATTTTATTACATCTCTAAATGATTTATTTATTGTTTTTAATTATTATATTTTTTATTTATTTTCGGTATTTTATGTAGTTTATAGATTTTACCTAAATACAGCTCTGTTGTGTATAACTACGCATACACATACATGATACGGAGCAAGATTGTAGCGGGAAACGCAGACTTTCCCGACATACCAACCTGTTACATCGGGCGACATTTTGTATTGAAAAAAAAATATATAAAACAGTGTTTTTGCAGCATAAGATAAAGATCAATTGTTGATCGACATTTTGCTATAATCTTCGTCATACTGTGCCGTCAAGACGAGTCATCAGGTCATTTGTGAGGGTCTAATTGTAATATAGAGAATAATTTATTGAGTAACGATTGGTAAATTTGCTATAAACTTTTCCCGCGCAAATTTGAAATACGATAAATGAATTGAGTGAAATTGAGTGCGGTTGTAATGTATAGGATCATTCAGAAGAAATAGTCATATTTATGATTTGTGTAGTCCTTTTTTTTATTAATATCGCAGCATGATGTAGAAAAAGGAGTTTAGGCGCCGTTTTTAAAATTTTACGAATACTTCATTTTGTTTTTATAAAATAAAAATATTGGATCAACATTGCTGCGATTATGATGCATAAATTAGTGGAATTTTTATACAATTCTCTATAAAAGTTGCAATATGGATACAGGCATGAAACAAATCATATTTCATTAAACTTTAGATAAATTTATTATTTAGCTTTAGTCCCTTAAACATTTAAAAATAAATTCCATAGTGTTTATTTGGATCAAATATTTAAAAAAATCCATATCAAGTTCAAGAACTTTTAATTCACAATTAATACAAAAAATGCAGTTGTTCATTCTATGCATTCTAAAAAGAATACAAGAAACGAAAGTTTGGATGCAAAATAAATTTGAATAAATAATTATAATAATGAATAAGTAAGAATAAATAATTATAGCTATAATTAATATTCTAGATTAATTCTACTGCCACAAAGCTAATGTTTTCATTAACAATGTAAATTGTGCAAAAACACAGGGCGTAACAATAAACTATTGAAAAAATTATTGAAAAATTATTGAAAAAAATCTAAATAAATTAATTTTTTTTTTCATCCTTAAATCAAGACAACCCCATAAAGTTACGGATGGATTATCAATTCTGAGACACCTTGTATATCTAAACTCGAACAAGTTGCAAACAGAAAGGCTTAACTAAGACCTTTTGCTGAGTAAAGTGATTTGAATTGCGCCCTTTTTCGAGGACTGAATTTCTTATACATTTACATACCAATCTATTGCCGTATGGGACTTGCTAGTGAAAATCTCCACACGTTTCGAGTCTTAACAGTCAACAATGGCCATTTTTTGTTTACAGATATTGGATAAGTGACAGCGAAACATAGCAGGGACATATGAATCGCAGGAGTATCACGAGAGAGTTGTATGGGAGTCGAATTTATATATATATATATATACATGTATAAAATATATATGTACAAATGTTTAGCCATATTTATATGTGTATTAGGTGATGTATATATATATACGTATGTATAAATGAATTTTTTTGCCTCTCGAACAGCATTAATTAGGGTGGAACAATAGAGAACGAGAATTTTCAGTAGGGTCACATAATGTTCAGGAGGTCGCGGCGTGGGTGTCGTATGGTCGTGCGATACCGGCGAAATCAGCCACGTAGTGCATATAGCTGGGGCGTACGAGCACAATGTATAAAATATGACTGTGTAACTCAATCTGAACTGCCCTCTTTGTGCAGCGAAAGATCTTGTTTTATAACATGTTTTTTTGTTTCTTTTTCGTTATTGTTTTATGAATTTATGCTATTTAAATATGCGTGTATAAGTCTAGTAAAATTACATGAAAATAGGACAGACGAATGAACGTAGATCTGAGGGAGTATGGAATTTAAGTTAAGTTACAATGTTTGAAGCGACGTACATCACATTTTTGTTCTTTTTTTAATTGCTTTACTTTATGTTGGTTCGGTAAGTCCTGCAGGATTAAATGAAAATAACGAATTTTGGTTTCTAGTCAAATTCTAAGATACTAGAAGAGATAAATCGTTTAAACCGAAGCAACAAGCGAAGTGAGCTCCATTCTCGTTTAAGGGGGGAGGGTCATGTAGAATCGAATTTTTTGACACTTTTTTATTGCTTATAAAATTCATTCAACGTCTGAAGAATGCATTTTTGATGTTGTAAACCCAAATTGAAGCTCTGAAAATCCCCATGGAGTCATCAAAGTGACGCACTCCGAACGGCACCGCAATTCTATATTATTATATATTTTAATTTATATTATAACGCATCGCAATTTTATATTATTATATAATTATTAGCTATCTTATTATATAGCTCTTTCCTTTTTTGACATGCACTAGATGACACTACTGAGGAGAAATAACAACAATTTTTGCTATATTTAACGAATATTTTCGAAATATATAGTAGCATTCTCGTGCGTACAGCTGAGAGAGAGCGTGCTCTCGATATACACGTTTTTTTCTAGACACACTTTTTCGCACGCGGTGCAACCTAGCTCAACAATTAATTGACCAATCGACTTCAAATTTCACACAGATATTCTTTAATCTATTGGCATTATCTTCAACCTAAAATACCATTAAAAAATCAATAATAAATATTGTTTATAACAAATTGTTTGTAAAAATATGAATCGGTTTTCTTAAAAAAGTGTCCCAAATATTTAATTTTCGATTTTTTTTCTTAACTAAAGGTTGAAGATCTGCGCAAGATCATATTTTGACAAAAAAAAATTGGATTTTTGATTTCGGACAATTAGAACGACCTGCAGCCTGCACCGCACGAAAAAAGGAGTCAACTTCGAGCAGTTGTAGCGCCGCCCAAATATTGAATTTTTATGACATACAATTTTTTTTTCTTATTGCATTTATTGTCAATTCTATATACGATGTTCTTTACCAAAATTTAATAAACCTTTTCATTTTTTATAAATAAATTCGGAGAAAAACGCCTGTTTACATGATCCTCCCCCTCTTAAAGTGACACGCATTAATTTTTTCGATTTTTATTTAAGGAATGGTAATTTTAATTGTGTTCGTATATGTTTTATAAAACAACGATGAAGATTTTTGTTCTTAGTTGCTTTCGTCCTATCGTGGCATAAATATGAAACAAGTCCAGTCGACATTATCTCACAAATTTGTATGTTTATCAATGGTAAAACAATGTTAAATATTCATTATTAAAAAATTGACACTTACGAGTAATAATTAGACTAACAGTGATTATAAAATTATGAAATATGAAGCAAAATACCAATATTTAAAATATGTTAAACAAGATTCATCAACGCTTTATCGAAGGATTTTTTTTTCACATAAAAATTTGTATATTTTCAAATTGTTTAAAATTTGACTCCAATCGGTGGCTGATCATGATTCATGAATAGTTGGAAATTTTTAAAAAATATCTGGGTCGCTAGACTTGAATAACAGTAAGAAAAAAATCAATGAATCTCCTACGGTGTTTCCTCAAGGCGTTTGCTCATTAATTGAGATGTGTTTATAATATAACCAAAATGGCGGAGTTTGATTTTTACGGACCGAATATTTTTATTCAGTGAATGACTAAAGATATTACGCAAAAAAAATGAGGAAATAGCAATTTTTACTCCCGTTGCAAATACTTTTAGCTGAATTTTCGACGGTGTTTTTATACCCGGAGAGAATTAAACTTGAAAAATGATCTCGTAGTAACAGAAGTGAGGTGAAAATCTGAAATTTCTAACAAGTGAGGTCTAAATCTGAAATTTTCTTCTCTTTCTTTCTATTTCTAATTATCATGAAAATTAAATAAAATTTCTTATTTAAGGGGTTAGGTACAGTTGTCACATTGAAAAAATCGATTTTTTTTGCATTTTCTAAAAGTATAACATTTCAAAAATTCTGTGTCAAAATTTCATGTAAATCGGAGCATAACTTACAGCTGCTTTTAGATCAGTTTAACGTCGAATGCAGAGCTGTGTACATATGTCAAGTTATTTGCTTCGCATCGTGCAATAGTTGTCGCTTGTTTCCACAATATTATTAATAATTGCATAAAATGGGAAGAAATAAAATAACGCGAGAAAATAGATCATCAGAGCCAAAATTTATTCGTAAGCGTCGTTCAAGGAAAAGAAAAAATGTTTTCAATCCTAAAACTGCTGAGCAAGACGATGGCGGTGTATCGGCGTCTGCGAAAAAAATTTAAAACTCAAAAAGAGTATCATGTGCCGAACGATGGTTCCATAAATTACAGGATTCTGAATTTTTTCACGGTTTTTTCTTTAATGTCAAATCTTGTACAGTGCGCGACGTGCAATGGAAAAGTAAAATTCGGTTTAGCATCTGAACGTGGTCTCGGATTCAAGATATCCGTCACTTGTGAAAAATGTGATCCGCAATACATATCATCTTGTCCGTTCGTTGGGCATGGCTACACTGAAAACCCAATTTTGTTGAAATATTAAAATATTTTGTTGGACGTATTTAACAAAATTATTTCGTCTAGGCAACAAAATTTAGAATGTTTCAACAAAACTTCGTTATACTGAAACGAAACTTTGTTGAAACAATAGAAATTTTGTTGCCTGGACAAAATATTTTTGTTGGATGTATCCAACAAAATATTTTACTGAATCAACAAAATTGAGTTTTCAGTGTACCTTTGCCGCCGAGGCCTTTCGGCTGTATTGCGACTTTTTTTTTGGCTGTTTTGCTTTACTTTTGCCTTTTACACACTTTATGCTTTCGGCGACTTTCGCAACTTTCACAACTTTTCTACTTTTCACCAAATTGCGAAGACGAGTACTCGTTCTCTTCTGAACATGTCCGATGCACTCTTTTTTAATTACAGGAGTTTCGCCATACGGTTCAGCTTGTAAAATACCGCTGTATGTTTTTGAATCACCGTCGCCGACGTAATTCAAAAATCTAACACCGAGATTTTCGAGTGAGTGGAAAAACATTTCAACAACGGCATCCACTTCCATCTTTTCCGAAGAGCCTTTATGAGTTGCTTTACACACTTTTTCATGTATCGGGAAATTCAGTAGATATTCAGACGTGCCTTTTTTTTCTTTATAATACTCATACACTTTACAGTAAGCACTTTTGACGAGAACGTCCAAGACTTTGCCAGTATAGTGGCCGATCAAAAGAAACGACATCATATAAAGACGTGAATCCGCGTTTATGCCACGTTCCGTTATCGGAGTCGGTTAAATCAGTGTTATTTTCGATGTTCGTAGCTGCATTGTTTCGGTCGACATCTTCTTTAGCAGTTTTCTTCATCAAAAATTCAGCTACGGTCTTAGATGCGTTGTACAATTGTTCGAGCATTATCTTATAAGTTGATTTTTGCAAAAACGGCCGAAGGTCCATTAAACCACAAAACTCAGTCGCACCTTTAAATCCAACGCCTAATACTCGCATTGCGAATATAAATCGTCTATTAATTTCATGCAGAACGTTTGGAAAGTAATGCCAAAACATCTACCTGCTAGTACAATTACGGTCAATATTGCAGCCTACGTTGCTACCTGTCAATTTAACGGCGGGGTAACGTCTTTAAACTTTTTTTGCATTTTTTTATTATTTGATTTTCTGAATGGAGAACCTTTCAAGAATATTGTGTGAAAATTTGAGATGAATCGGAGCAAAACTAACTAAGATACAGCGGTTTAAGCAACCGCGCCTCATACATGACTCAGCGCATCAGAAAACACCTACCGCGTTTTTCCCACAACTCACGTTTTCAAAGTCGGTGCCCCTCATAACTTCAAAACTACTGCACCGATCCTTTTGAAATTTTGAACACTATTTCTGTACATAATTTACGAGGTAACGCTGGAGAGTTTTTTTTCAAATTTGTTAATATTTTTTATTTTACAATAACAAATTAGCCGATTTTTTTCGTAAAAATCACGTTTTTCACTTCAAATTGTTCCCAAAAAGTGAAAAATTTAAGTTTCGAAAAACCCTCCCAGCGTTACCTGGAGAAAGCGATTATCTAACGAAAGAACTTTGATTTTTTGATTTCAGATGATCCAGCACCGAGTTATGAAGGGCACCGCAATTCTACTTTTTTCCGAGACGCTTCCGAATAATTGCTGCCATTGCCGTATTTTTTAATATTTCTTCATGAAAATTTTACACAATATTCTTCGAATGTTATACTTTAATGTACCATTGGTTTTGATAAATAGATTTTAACTGTGTCGTCAAAAAAAAATTCACAAAAATGTGCCTTTTTTTGCACGAATTAACGTTACCCCGCCCTTAATGAAGGTAAATATGGCCTTCTCGCAATTTTGGATGGATTTGGGATTACCAGTGGACCGAACGCCCATCAATACGTCGCTAAAACCGATTTAGAGAGGACTCGGCTGAGCAACGTTCGTGCACAACGAAACACTCGAGAGGCAAGAATGCCTCGAAGACAGAGCTAAATCGCTTCCCATGAGGCTTCTGTTGAAGAGAAAGGTTCACTTTATGGTCCTGAAAACAACGTTTTCAAAGCCGGTGTACAAAATATCTCTAGAACGGCTCAACTAATCGCTACCAAATTTTAATCAGTTATTTTTAACACAATTGTACTTGATCGATGGATATTTTGATTGATGAGTTTTTTTTTAGAGTCGAAAAATAAGCGATTTTTTTAGCGAAAAAAAAAGTTTTCGCTTCCAACATCCGCCATTTTGTCAAAAATTACATTTTGGCAAAATGCTTCGATCAAGTACACAGAAATATTGTTTTTTAATTAACCTCACCGGGTTTTTTGTTTCACATGATCCAGTCATGAGTTCTGCTGCACACTGCACAGCAACTTTTTTTTTTACCTTTGGGAGAGTTGCTGTAACTCAATTATTTATCAATATTTTTGCATAAACAAAATTACTAAAACTTCTTCAAATGTCCATTATTCGAACTACCAATCATGGCTCGTTAAATAATAAAACTAGTATTCAAAAAAAAATTTCAAAAAAAAGGTTTTTTTGCTTCTTACAACTGTACCTAACCCCTTAAAATATGAAATTTTACCGGAGTGTCTAGGAAATTTTGATGTCCAGTAAAATATGCAGAACATAAATTCAAAAATTGTGTGATACAAGTGAAATTTTACCATATATTTGATTATTTTATATCTTCAAGAAATGTCCTTGAAAAAGTGCCGTACTTATAACGATTATTTCAATGTTTAATTTGATATATTACATGAGCGTCACGGTAAATTTAACCATGCTGCACGCTAAAAATTTCCCTACAAGTTATTACGCCAGGATGGCGTAGTTTTGAAATTTTACATTTCACAGGTTAAAAAAAAACTTATCGCTTACGAATAAATACATTTTGCCAACTTGTCCCCACGTTCAAATGTATTGCAGTAATTTTTACCGTGAATTTCAAGGTAAAAACTACTGCGTAATTCTCTCCGTGTAATAATGTTTAGAAATCATAATACACGTCTGATGAGTGTGTTTATATACGAGGAGAAACAGCTGCCCTTTTCGCCCTTGTTTTCCAATAAATGGAGAACAAAGGGTGTAAAGGGCCATGCGGTGAATTGCCAAGGCATCATCCACTCTAGGAGGTGTTTACGAGATTCAGGGGATCCCACATATACATACAAAAAGATAGATAAATATGTGTATATTATACGCACAGGCGAAGACCATGCATAACCATGGCACACACTTGCGAATCGATCATATTTTATTTGTTATGAAGATCGCTGGGTAAAGTAGACCCAGGCATGTAAATCATGCGGCAATAGAAATCAGACTTTCATTGTTATTAATGAAAATGATCAATTTAATGTAAATCACGTTTTAAATACACAATGAGAATTGGATTTTTACACGAAAAAAAAACGTAAGTAGTTTGAAAATAAAGAGCACCATTTTTGTTCGATACGACTTAAAAAATGTATCGGGCTATAAATGAAATTTATACCGAATAAAAAATCACTATGCAAATTTTTTGTGAAATATGTTATTAATAATTCATTATTTTATTTGTATAGTCAAAAAGTAATATTTATTGCAATTTTTTCTTTTAACTATAAGAGCTTTTTAAAATGGACAATTTCTAGATTCTGGTGATGAGTGATCAAATATACATTACCTGTGGAAAATATCTATTATTACACAGTTAATTACACTGAATGTGCCTTATAAGCTGTGTACAATGGTCCGAGAAATGAAAATACATTTTGAGTAATAAAATCAATTCATGTTTATTATTTTCCTTCGAAAAACTATTGGGCCTATGTAAGTTCTTATTCTGACCAACTTTCGGCCAATGAAAGTGAGCTCACTCTTATGAAAAAAACTATATGATGAAAAATTATATCGAAAAACATAAGAAAAATGTTAAATTATATATAGCAGCGAAATTTGATATACGAACGAGTTATATTTTTGAGATATAATAAAAATGTACACTACCGCCGAATAGTTTCCGGACAAAAGTTCGAAAAAGTCTCGGCGCTCTTTTTAATGCCATTTCGCCGGTAATATTCATGAACGAATTTGATAAACGGCATTTTGAAGGGGATGGATT
The DNA here is from genome assembly GCA_963989365.1 of Rhimphoctona megacephalus. Taxonomy (NCBI): domain Eukaryota; kingdom Metazoa; phylum Arthropoda; class Insecta; order Hymenoptera; family Ichneumonidae; genus Rhimphoctona; species Rhimphoctona megacephalus. The sequence goes on from OZ022416.1 coordinate 15,137,969, forward strand.
CAGCTTCATTTTGCTTTATTCTGAAAATTCGCTTAGGCTTCCCCCTTTAAGGATTCGGTCAAGGAAATGGAAGAAATTTTTTTTCTGGAAACCCGGTCCAACTGTAAAAGAAACAAAGGCAAAAAATGGTCGTTTTCAAAATGACGTACTGGTCGTAAAAAAAATCGTGGAATATTTTCAAAAAAAGCAGAACAAAGCTGAATCCTTTTCCTTCAAAATGCCGTTTATTAAATGCGTTTATTTATACTATCGGCGAAATGGCAGCAAAAATAGCGCCGAGGCTTTTTTGAACTTTTGTCCGGAAACTTTCCGGCGGTAATGTATATTGTGATAATATATCAAATTTTAGATGGAATCTTATAAGTATTTTTATATTTTATCGTATAAGACAATATATGCCTTAGAATATATTTTAAATTATAAATTTTCCTATACATTAAAAAATGTGGCAAAAAATATGAAATTTATGTAACAGTTCATTATCTCATGCACACGCATTATCTCAACGCATTATCTCACGCATTATCTCAAACACTTAACGGACAATACCACTGTGACCCCCTATTTTTTTCACATTTTTCAAGAATTGTTTTTTGTGGGAGAAAAAAGAGATATTCGAAAAATTTTTTTTGGGTTTTGTTCCTTGTTTATTAATGTATCAAAAAACATTTTTTTCACATTTTTCACGCCGCATGGTGGCGCTGGGGAAGCTCTCGCGTCATCTCCGCAGTGGTTCGCGGCACGCAGCAGAACTCTCTTCAACGTCGATCTGAAAAAAAATACCGAGTGTTTTCGTTAATAATATGATATTTTGAAGAGAAGTACATAGGGATTTGGAAAAATATTGATTTTTAAAAAATAGGCACGCCTTTGAAATTAAAGAATGATTTTTGAGCAAAATTTCTCGTCGAAAATAGGCTATAACTTTTATAATTATTGAGATATCGAAAAAATCTTATGTACTTCTCTAGATAATCTACTTTTATTGATACAGTAAAAATTTGAAGTCGATCGGATAAAAATTGCTCGAGTTCTGCTGCGTGCCGCACTCAAAAAAGTGGTTTTGAGAAAAACGCGTTCAAAGTTGGGACCCCGAGCGTCGCGGACCGCTGCACCGCTTCACAAAATATTCAATATCTACGAAAATAATTATTTTTTCGACCTGGGTCCAACGGCATTTCAATCTTAAAAGTATTTTAGATTTTTTAAAATGGTTTTCAAAAAATCGATTTTTTTAAGCCGTCACAGTGGTGTTGTCCGTTAAGGCTATCGACGGGACTAGAATCATGTTTTTATTCCAATAATTTCCTATTTTTTAAATTAAATAACTGGTAAAAAAAACCCCAATTTTTAGAACTTCACTTTCAAAAGCGCGCCATTTTGTCAATTTTCATTTTTTTCTTTTTTTAGTCCCGTCCATAACTGCACTCATACTGATTGACAATTTTTCTGGTTTTTATTTTTCAGATAAATAATAGATCCAAAATGACTAACATCGTCCAGACCCAATTTTTCGAGAGGGTCAACTTCAGCGGCATTTCTACTATAATAAATTTTTTTTTTTTATTTCAAAATAAATTTTTTTGTATTCACAATTGATTTTATAATAAGCCTGAAAAGTTGAAGTATCGTTTTTCTTTATTTTTATGATAAAAAAAAATTCCGCAATATACCTACAATTTTCGAGTTCTAGACCACCGGGTTGCCTTAACAAGTTACACGTCCTTAACAGTTTCATAGTTTATTTTCTTATACGATAAAATATAAAAATATACTTATTTGATTCAATCTATAATTTGATATATTAAGGTAGATCGGTGACGGCTACGTGATCTTTGCAGTATCTATAGTAGACCAAAGTTTGCAAATGCAAAACTGACTTTAAAACAATGATTTTATTATTTAAAAAATATAAATAGAGGAGAATGGATATTTTTATATGATTTTATTGTTCAAAAAATGTTTAATAATTGAAATTTGACGAGCGTAGTGGGCCGTAAAACGCGTCATGGCCGTTACTGTCGTCTGTCGAAACTGTCAGTTTTGTTTACAACCTATATAGTGTATTTACGCAAAGGAATTACGCAACGACAGAGATTTTACCAGTTTATCTATCACCATTAATTTTATCGATATTAATTATCAAATACGGTAAAAACATTCGAGAATAGGAAAGAAAAACACAGTGAAATTGGTAAACTGTCACGTCTGAAGGCATGTGCTAGCAGACCCCGAATACAGAGTTGCTATAAGCGCTCTCGCGCTCTTTCTCGTGTCATTCCTGTGGAAATCTCAATCATTTTACAACGAATACTTTTTTATTTTCCTGTCAATTTTTAACGGTAACGTCCAAAATCCCAAGCACTTTTATATTCAGGAATATTCGCGGAATACAGTGATCAATTTTTTATTACTAAATCTCGGAAATACTGAAAGTAAAAATTCAATAAGTCTTAACGTGCATACGATTTTTCTATGCTCGTAGGGATAAGTGTTTGGAAACAGTCAATGTTTACGAATTAATTACTACCAAACTAGATGGTAAATAGCGTTCAAGTTGCAAATATTAATTCTTCCTGTATTTATGTATAACTACAAAAATTGTCTGTCCTTCATCTTGGATGACTTAATAGGTAGAACAGTCGAGACAGTCCCATTCAAAAGTAAATCTACTTTCAGATTTGACAATGGGTAATAATTTTAAAAAAGTGAAGAAATGAACTGTTCTCGATTTACATCCGTAAAATATTTACCCATTTAAAATTCCAAATTTAACACTGTAAATAAAATAGCATCAATTTTTTGAGTAGTCCAGTTTCCTGCGGTCGAAAACTTTTAGCGAGACCTGTCCTACTCGCATCCTCCTAACCTTACTTTTTCACGTCATTGACAGGTTATGCATTGTCAAACGGACTCAGCCGAACAAATTTTGTCACGCATTTCGTACTTTAAATCCTCACAACTCGGAAAGTTTATAATAAAAAGTGATAATTTGTTTTGACCGTAATCGTACAATGCCTATTTATGATTGCACAGTTTTTCATTGGTTTCTGTCTTCCCGTTTTTTTATATTAACAGAAATGTGATATATTACAGGGTTTGCCTTATGCAACGCGTGTTACAAATGGTAATTTCAAAAGCAAATATCTCGATAACAGCTGGATGGTCAATATAATTGAAATTTTACCAATACGTGTAGGATAATCTAAACAATATTAGTTTGGAATATCAAAACTTTCCGATTTTTCTTATATCTCAAAAATATATTCGTAAGTATGTCAAATTTTGCCTCTGTATATAATCCCATAATATCTTACATTTCTCGATATATTTTTTCAAATATATAGTTTTGCCATGCGGGTTATTTTGTTAATTTTGATGATTATAATGTTTCGAATTGAATCGCATTATTAAAGAGGAGGTTAAAAATTGCGTAAGCTTAGAGAGTAGCTCGAATGTGATACTGACTAAAGTATCGTATACATTTTCGTTCCATACGCACTCTCAGAGTGACATCCGTTATCGGGATAGCATGATCCAGGACGTCCTCGGATACGTGTATATTTATATGTAGTATCAGAAAAGAGGAAGTGATATACATGTATAAAGAACGAGAACGTTTTGTGTGCTCTTTTTCTGGGTGTATTTCTCTCTCTCTCTCCCCCCCCCCCTCCCCCCCCCCTCTCTCTCTCTCTCTCTCTCTCTCTTTTCTTTTCTTTGTCTTTCCCCTGTGGCGTCTTCTCCCATCGTATTGCACTCCCTACTTGTATACTTTTCTCCTTTTCGGGCGAAATCGATGCCTGGATGCGGTCCAAGTGTGCACGGAACGCATGAAATACAACGTTGAAAATTCGTCCCGCCATATTATCCCATCGTGGATTCATTCGTGTTCAACCGTAATCCCAAATTTCTATTTTTTTTCAGGTGAATCATCAAAGCGTCAATTATGAAATTTTTGCATTTGTTTTTGTACAGATTTTTATGCATTTTTCAGATTTGGTCGGTTATTGGATAACTTGTGTAGATTTCTTGCTTCAAACAAACTCGTCGCTTATTCTTACAAAATTTGCTATGAAAGCTGTTATGAAATTTGTTTGGAGAATTAATAAAGCTGATTTAAAAGTTTCATGCATGTATTAAGCATGGAATTTTGTACAATCTAATATTGAAAATTCGATGTGCAAAAAAATCGTCCGCAAAAATACGTATTACAAAATCTTATTTTTATACATTGAAATTTCAATTGAAATCACTTTGAATTTTTTATTTATTTTGCCACTAATATAAAAAAAGCCTAATTATTCCTTCCGTTTATAACTATTTAATGATATTGTTACATATATAAAACGATTTGAATTCAACGTTCCAATATTCGTTTTAGAAAAAAACAGTGCAATTAATATAATATGAATTTCACGAAATTAAATCCATATGATATTTAATTTCGTGGAGCAAGTCTTTGAAATTAAATTTCATAACGATGAGAAATTCAGAATTTCTTTATACTCTACATCTGATATTTAGAGAAAATAAAGGGAATGGCATTTAATTTATTATTTATTAAGTTAAATAGTACTTAATTTATTATTGTAAGGCATTGGATTCGTCAGATGAAAAAGGAAAGAGAAGAAAGAATTTTTTGTTCAAACGAAAAGTTATATTAATTGAATAATCAACAAATCTGTTTGTTTTCTTCCTTTCTGGCGTGTGTCACGCACCATGCGTCGTCTTGTCCACGCACGCATTATTAGGGGTGCATGATGACATGCTATCACTGCGATTCTCCGGTCCGTCGCATATATGCATACGCAAGTGAAACGTACATTATACACGAATTAACGCCTTGTACGTGACAATACCTTTATACAGGCCTTTTGGCATACGCAGCTGTTTGCCTCAGCATTAATCTCGATGCCTACGATTCACGTATTAGAAATTTTAATTCCAATTTTTAGTTTTGATTTACGTAACTAAATCGTTAGTTTAATTGTTAATAATAAGAAAAGTGTTACACTTTCAATTCTGGAAGACATTTGTTGATTTTGACTAGATAAATTAGTTTTATTTTTCATTCGTTTTCAGAGTTATATTTTTTTCTTGAAAAGGCTGGATTATTTATTCGGTTAACCCAATGCCAGGATGCGGCACGAATTTAAACAGTTTTATGTTTGACCCATAATTCTTCCTTTTCCAATAATTGAAATTATAGTGGGCATCAAGCAATTATAAAAAAAAACGAAAAGTATTTTTATTTTGTAAACGATTTGTTATTTTTTAGATTTACGATAATTTTCATTCCTTTATGAAATATTTGTTCGTCAAAATGTTTTAATAATCAATGCAGAATTCTCATTTTCGAGAGTAGAGTAAGAATGTCGAACAGCAGAAAAAAATATTTATGTTTACGGTCTAAATGACTCATTTTATATTTTACTCCATTTTTCGTCATAAAATGAAATTCAACTATACGAGTGTCAAACTTTGCATCAACGATTTATAAAACTACTTTCTCTTAATTATTCTTCAGCTCGAAATAGGAAAAAAATGTAATGAAAAATGTAGTTTGGTTTAAAAAGCATTAAATATTTTCGATAATATCGTTGATCATTTTTCATTCCTCTGCAGACTTCGATTTTTCTTTTAAGCCCTGGATTAAGGCGTGCTTATTACCGAATACACGCTGACAATATTCTTTCAATATTCGGTAAAACATTAAAAAAAATGAAAGACATTTGAGTAAATTAGACGAGAATTGAAGAAAAAAGTCTATAATTCACAAAAATTGCGAATAATCATCAGTGATAAGATCAATTATCAGAATTATACTATTTCCGCGATGATCTGTGTTAATTCATTTCCATCGATGATTATCGTGGGTGTCAGCAGTCATTACTAATCGCCACTGATTAATTTATTAGTGCGAATCAGTGATCGAGTGTTCCATGAGTGCTCCATTCGTTCCCATTAGTTATTGTATGTCCCATGAGGTTTCGTGTCAGTGTATTTTGATCTTTCATTAGCCTTAATCGGTGCTTTTACATAAAAGTAATAAATACATTTTTATTATCAATGATACAGCGATATTTTAACACGAAAAAATAAAGGCCGAACTATCTGTCTGACCCGCATAACCTCCCTTCAGGATTATTACGTTTCGCGGTATTTTTTCGATCTCATAGGATACCTTTCGCCGTTGTGCTTTCTTGTTACATTCGTAGCTCATGACGACAACAAAGACGAGAAAGACGATGACGGTGATATTGATATTCTTGCGTCTGAGGTAGAGACGCTGAAACGAATCGTCAAACAAAGAAAAAACATGCCGGGCAACAGGAGAACACGAACAGGATAGGGGTTCGTACAGTTCTATGTAGCTACCATCTCAGAGACTGATGGAGGGGCGAAAGACTTCAATATTCCGCCCTCGTCAACGAGATACTTCCGCCAGGGGTCCCCAGATGGAGACATATAACAAATTTGATTTTTCTTTGATAAACGAATGAAATACCATCGATTAATTGATCTTTCAAATCCTCACACTTTTGTAACAAAAATAAATAATGCATTTCCTGTAACATAATCAATTTTTGTAATAAAAATCAATGTACATTATGATTATAATTAAAGAAATAAAAATATTTTTTTTTTTAAGTTTAAATTTTATTCCATTTCGTGCTGATTCCTAAGCGAACGACACGGGAATGACAGAAATAAAAAAAGATTGCAAAATATTTAACTGAATATGATAATTTCGAAAAAAATTTTTTTAATCGAGACTATTTGTGGTAAAATTTGAAATATTTTGTATGAATTATCGTTTATATATAAAAATGAAGAGAAGGCTACAGTAAAAATTTGTTAATAGTTATTAAATAATCGAGAATTTCGGTCTGCCTTATTATTGAAATAAGTTGTGACAGCTATGAACTCTTTTAATACGAACACGGTAGAGCTGCTGCAACCAACATAAAGCAGTCGTAAAAAGCGTGTCTGGAAAATGAATGATCCATTTAATTAACTAATATGTACATAAATAGCGTGTATTTTTTTGACCCTTTAATGCTTACTTTTTCATATGGTTAATAAAAACTTGTAATTCAAGAATGACTAAACATCGAAATTAATTTAGTTATTTAACATTTTATGGTATCCGATTCAAAGATTTCGATTTTTCAACATTGATTCGTCAATTTTTAGACAGCGCAGCTTTCCTGTTTCCTTTACTTTTATTCAGTACATAAAATCTCCATTTAAAGTCTTTTATTATAAACTATAAAAAATATCTGATTGTTAACAAGTTTATATGCCAATTTTATATGATGAAGAGATGCAAAAACTGCACAATCGTTTTATAACAGCAACACATTAAGTTACTCAGTTATTACAGTCGAAAAGAAGTGTTCAAGAGAGCGTGAAAAAAAAACTTCTAAGCCTCGAGCCTGGAACGCTTGACCGGCCCTGGACAATGGCGCTGAGAACCTCGACGAGGGTGAGAATCAGGATTTCAGGAGTAAGAAGTTAGCGAAAGTAGATGCTGATAGCCGGATCCTGAGCGAGGGTTTCTCTCGGACTTTCGATATCTCCATTTTTGGCATGTCTGAACGGTAAAAAAATGTTTGAATCGTTTCGATCTCGTACGAGCTAGAGAACCGAATTTTTTTTTCTGAAAGTTGTTTATTTGTGTTAACGAAAGAAAAACTCCTGAAGAAACCGAAGCTAACCGAATATTTTATTACTTCTATTAAAACCTGGAGTAGTTTCCTGGACAACTTTTGTTGGGCGTCTTAAGGATATTCACCAGAACAATCAAGAGTGCAGAAGGCCACGAGAGGGTATAACGTTCACGACGTATACGGAGGCTGGGGAAAAATGGGTCAAAGGGGCAAAATGACACAGCACTTTTGAACACATAAAAATTATTTATTGTCGTTTAAAAAAATGAATTATTACGTTTCAATATTTGGAGTGTACTATGCCATGTCCGATCATTTCAGCCAAGGCTGCTAGAAAAAGTAATACAAATTTTTCCATTTCTTATTTAGCCTTGTCCTTTACTGTTTTTTATGTACCGACAGTCTTATTTGAAAATCAAGGCACAGAGCCGATGGCTGACATATTCAAATATTTTCAAGCAACAAAGAAACGTTCATTTGTTTCGCAGTAATGTTTTATTTTGTCTTGCGAGCTTGCTACTTTTAGGTGAGCCATTTTACCCCAGTATCCCGTTTTGCCCCGGCCTTCCCTATTCATCATCGGTTAGGCATGTTTTGGCGAATAGAAACGGTGACGTGTTTCTTTCTAAACAAATCAGAGGGATGGTCGTTCAGGAAGATGGGAAATTGTTTGGGTATCACGGATTAGGTGATTCTCGAGTTGGATTAGGGTGAGAGAGGATCAAGGAAGTGTCGTTCGCGAGTCGAGCAATAGCGTTCTCTCGTTCACGGTTTGCCAGTAACTCCTGGGAAACTGTAGTACCAACATCCAGGGAAGAGGATTCTAGTCTTGGGGATTGACCAGCAAACAGTAGTGCTTCTCTGTATACGAATATTTCACGGGGATATTGGAGTGAGATAGTGCGGAGCATATTCCAACGTGGGAACGATCAAGAGTGCGAGAGAGTTGGATATTCGTGGAATAAAAGAGTGAATTTAGGAGGAGAGAGGAAGAGAAGAGAGATCGCCTCAACCACTACCCCATACAGTGGTGATCCGTGGCGTTGTTAGTAAACCACGGCTTAGGAACAACCGGATAGCATGAGAGACGAGGAGGTGGCCAGTTGAACTAAGCGAGCTTAGGAGAATGCTCTTTCTCTCTCTCTCTCTCTCTCTCTCTGACTCTTCCTCTTTTCGCTCTATTTCTATATCTCTCTACTCTCTTCCTCTCCATGTCTGACCCTCTCACTCTCGCTCATTCTCTTTCCACTTTGTACCTCTCTAAACTACTACACACATGCCCCTCGGCTCTCGACTCAGACCCCGTTCGCCACACTCTTCTCTCTCGATTCTAGGCTTTCTACTCCAGCGGTTCATACCGGTCGAACATTTTCACTCGAGCTGTAGTTCCTGCACAATCACTACTTTTTTTCACGGTTCCATTCATAGATATTAGAGGATTTTGTACAGACTTAGGATTTCATATAAACATAAAAGGAATCCTTATAATTTCGTTTTGTTCGTCTATTCGTCCGTTTGTCACAAGGTTAAAACTTGAACATTTTTTAAGATATCCAGATGATATTTAGTGTGCAAATACATTTGATGAACTTCAAGGCAAACACAACCAAAAAAGGACATTTAAAATACCATTTCCTTAATTTCTTAGGTGATTAAAAAAAAAAAAAATTGAATACTCCATCAAAATAAGGGTTGCTTAAAAATATGTTTAAAATCGTACTTAAGCGGGTGGTAGTTAATATGTAGAATAACCAAACTGTAGAACGGTTAATATTTCGAAATTTTAGTATTCACAACATTCGATTAACGAAAAATAAGAAATTCGAAGTTTATATTTTCGATAGTATATTAAGTTGAATGCGTATTTGATGTAATATTTTTTCTTTGATCGCGCATTTATTCGAAAATATATATTCAGACTGTCTATACTTCAAATGCAGATAATATAGATTGTCCTAATGTGAGAAGTTTATATTTTCTAAATTCGAAATGGAAAGCAATTATTTTATTGAGAGACCAAAATATATAGTATGAATAATTCGAAAGTGAATTTTTCGAATGACTAAAAATTAGAAGAATAGAATAGCGAACGTTGTGAAGCACGAAGAATAACAAGCAATACTTTGCAGCCCAGAGGCTCTCGCTATTTCGACCTTTCGACTTTCTGGTGTTTCGCTATTTTGATCATATTGATATTTTGTCTTTCGTTAAAATATATTTGAAATTGTGAATATTCATAATATTGCCGATTTCAGTATTTGACGACTCGAATGCGTAATAGTCGGGTGGGGGTAAAATTTTCGAATGACGAAATTTCGAACAGCTAAAATAGCGAATTTTAACATACAGTTATCGATATATATATATATATATAATTGTATGTTAAAATTCGCTATTTTAGCTGTTCGAAATTTCGTCATTCGAAAATTTTACCCCCACCCGTAATAGTCGAACTCTTGTAAAATCGCTATTCCAGCCTTCGTCATTTGGGCTACTGTTATATTTTGTTTTTAACGTAAATGTACTTCGAACTCTTTAATTTCTCATTTTTTTATGTATTTCCAGCATAAAGGCTATAGTAGAATTAATCTGGCTACATACTACCATTCTTTAATTAAAAAATTCGCAGTTTTAGCCGTTCGAAGTTTTAATCATTCGAAAATCTTACTCCCACCCACTTAAGCAAATTTGTTGAACATTTGTTGCTTGCATTTACACTCGGTTATACTTCATGAACTCCACCCCCTTATCTTCATAATCTTTTAACCGTAAATCTTTCAACCTTTCATCAAAATAGATCGTGTAATGTGAATTAAAATTATTATGATTGGTAAATAATAATTATTTGAGAATATTTGAAAAATGGTAGAACGAATACGATTATATCAGTTTTTGACGAAAATAGAGTTCAATTTCCATATATATCCGGACCCGGATGGATTTACTCCGCATCTCCACTTCTGTGAGCTTCAGTTTGCTCTTGGCCAATTTTATTATTATTGGATCGACCATAGCGAATTTAATATCTTATATCGAATGAATTTTGTAATAGCGTGCGATTATTGTAGCAAAATTATCAATCACTATATACCACATATAAATATTAATACCTTAATGTATTATGTCTTCAAATATGAATCCGTATGAGTGAAAATCAAAAAATACGATTGGGGTAAGATTGATGTAAAAATACACTCTTCCTTTTGCAGATATTATTTCGGTCTGTTGAATGAGCCATGAAAATTCGTTTGTATATGAATAAAGTTAGTAATAAAAGTAAAATATGTACTGAAAATACAGGTGTGATGTTAATTTTTTTATAAATACATAAAAAAAAAACTATCTTTGGGCCTAAACATTCTAAAATTAAACGTAATGTTTTTGTTTTACGCACGAAAACTTATAGAAAAGAAACAACGGTCGGTTTTCATTTGGAATTCGATGCTTCGAAAAAAACGTAAGGAATTTAAAAGTTGTTTGAAAGGAATAAATAAAAAAAGAAAATTAAAAAAAACTGGAGGCGCCGGGTATCGATCCCGGTACCTCTCGCATGCTAAGCGAGCGCTCTACCATCTGAGCTACGCCCCCTATGAGTGAAAATTTATACTGTATACTACATATCGTCATGATGTTCAACGAAATGCAAGTTTGACACAAACATTCACAAATTATAGATATTGGGTTTTAAACTTAATATCCGCTTTTTTCAATAAAAAAAAAAATTATTTATAGTTTACGATAAATTTTATTTTATTCGAAGTATCGTCCTTCGGAAGCTACGACCTTTTCCCAAAAAATGGATTGCAGGCTAACAGAGAAATCATTGCTTTTTGAGGCGATCTATTCATCGATCCATTTTTTGATATCTTCAAGAGACTTGAAATGCTGTGATGACAAATCATTCTGACTCGCTCGAAACAAATAATAATCAGACGATGCTATGTCCGATGAATATGACGGGTGAGGTAAGACTTCCCAGTTCGTGTCCTTTATATACTTTTTTATGGTTTCTGCTGCATGTGGGGCCGAGCATTGTCATGGAGCAAAATTAGTTTGTTATGACGTTTGGCGTACTCAGGCCGCATTTTTTTTCAATTCCTGGTTTAGTTTTATTAAGGCAACCCGGTGGTCTAGAGCTCGAAAATTGTAGGTATATTGCGGAATTTTTTATCAAAATAATAAAGAAAAACGATACTTCAACTTTTCAGACTTATTATAACATCAATTGTGAATACAAAAAAATTTATTTTGAAAAAAAAAAAAAAATTATTATAGTAGAAATGCCGCTGAAGTTGACCCTCTCGAAAAATTGGACCTGGACGATGTTAATCATTTTGGATCTATTATTTATCTGAAAAATAAAAACCAGAAAAATTGTCAATCAGTATGAGTGCAGTTATGGACGGGACTAAAAAAAAAAAAAAAAAAAAATTGAAAATTGACAAAATGGCGCGCTTTTGAAAGTGAAGTTCTAAAAATCGGGGTTTTTTTTACCAGTTATTTAATTTAAAAAATAGGATATTATTGGAATAAAAACATGATTCTAGTCCCGTCGATAGCCATTCATGTTGTGAATAACATATCCAAATTTCAGGTGATTCGGTTGAATAGTTTTTTTTTTTTCTATAACATCATGCCAAAAAAAGTAGCTTTGAGATAAATGAGTTTAAAGTTGCTGCCTCGCTCCGAACAATACAATATTGTGAATATCCTTACGAAAATTTCACAGTATATTCTCGAAATATTATACTATCGAAATATATTTAAAAAAAAATCGATTTTTTGAAAATTCTAGACCACCGGGTTGCCTTAATTGTTGTTTATAGCGAACAGCTGTGATCGTTTCACCCGGTTTCAGCAACTCGTGATACACCATACTTTCTTGATCCCACCAAACACACAGCATCACCTTTTGAGCATGAATATTGCGTTTTGACGTTGATGGACCCGGTTCATCTGGCAAAAAATGATTTCCTTTCGCATCGTTCAAGCAGCAATTCACAAATCGTTTTTCGCTTTTCGAGTTGTCTCTCGTTTAAGGTATTCCTTTCACGAACTCGAATATTTTAAAATTAACAGATTTTTTTGTACATAAAAGTAAAAACACATCCCAGTCCACTGGAAAAATATCGAGCCAGGTTACCGAACCTTTAGAAAAGAATTATAACTTTGAAAGTCGTCTAATTTATAGGCACTTTATGGAGATGACCTGTTGCTCACATTTCTATTTAATAATTCATATGTTAAATAATGATAGATGTTTGATATAAACTGTCCTATGGTTAAATTAAATTCTAAAGATTCCGTAGCAACGATAAAAACAGAGAGTCACCGGACGTTTGAAAAAAATATTCATGATAGAATTTGAAAGAATGTGATCAGCAGACGATTTTTCGTAGCCATGACGTTCAAGAGGTTATGTTATCTTCGGCAGTTTTTACAATATTTTTAACGCTATTCTTGTTTTTGCCCGTTACAAATCGACTCACATTTTTACCAAGGTCACTGCGTACTTTATACGTATTTTCACTCATATTTCACTATTTTTTTTAACCAAATACAATAAGTCCAGCTTCTCCCTTTGACAGTGCGGTTGTTGACATATGTAGCTCCCCAAAAAATATCAAAAAGTTTCATAATTTACACAATTGAGCTGAAATTTTCGATTTATGTTTACAGTTAGGACTAATAATTGGTTATAATTTTTTTAAACAAAATTCAGCCTAATTTATGAACAAATGTGGAGGGCCCTGCTTATGCGCCCAAAAAATACGGCCCTCCGCGAAAGGAACCAATTCCCGCTTTTTGAAACAGTCCAAGATTATGTAAAAGTTTTCTAACAGCCATTTCAGTAACGTTTAATGTATCAGACAATTCTTTAAGGGTCTGACATCGATCTTCAATGAGTAAGGCCTCCAATTCTTCATCTTCAATTTTTTGCAGCTGTCCTGGACGTTCTTTGTCTTTAAGATCAAAATCGCCACTATTGAATCGTCTAAACCAGTCTCTGCACGTTGTCTCAGATAGAGCATGTTCGCCATAAGCTTCTTGAAGCGAGCGATGACTTTCAGCAGCACTTTTTCTTAAATTAAAGCACAAACGCAAAGCTTCTCGCATATGCTGTTTCGTTGGTTCAAAATCTGACATTTTCGATATTATAAAAAAAGTAATGTGTACAAGTGAATTCACTCTCGAATACTGAATATTGCAGGTTATGTCCAATACTTCAACATAGTATAGTTTTAGTGTTACTTCTATGAAAATAATACTAGTTATTCCATCTCGTATAAAACACCGGGAATTAAGTTTAGAACCCAATATTATTAGACGAAAGCTCCGGAACGTTTTTTTTTTTAACAAAAAACGTTAATAATCATTATGAGTTTATTTATTATTGCTTTTTATCCTCGGTCGGATTATTTCTTGCTTTCGAAAGTTCTCTCATTTAATACCTCTTCGGTTTATACCCAAATGAGATTTGTATTGCAACTATTACGAGCGTGCAATTTTTCGGTATTATTCAGAGTTAACAGCTTGAGGGGCTTTAACGTTGTATTCGTTGTAGCATGGAATATTTTCCCTATTACTATTGTTGTTGTGGGATATTCCGAAATTTACGCAGGTTTATGCATCGTTTATTCTTTCGCACGATGTATAAATTCAGCAGAATCGAGGATTTGTAAAGAGAAAGAGAGAGAGGGAAAAGTATGATGTGGGTATGGTGCAGTAACACATCGTCGAGCAGTGCGGTGAACTATTCGTTACTAATACGTTTCCAATACCACATGGAGGGCTATCGACACATTTATGTATCATCGTTATCGTACAACATGCATATGTATACGCATGCATACACAAATGTTTATACCATAAATGTAGGATTAAATTTAATAATAAATTTAGATTTTTGATGAAAAATAAAACTATTTTTCATCTATTATTCGATCATTTCGAATTTGAATACAATCTTTTTGAATAAAGTCTTAATCGTGAAGTGAATAAAGTTGGTAAAAAAATTTGTTTGTTATCACTCTTCTCCCATCTTCTTTGTTTAAACAAATTATTTTATTTAATCGCTCACAGCCTGTTTATTTTTGTCAAATAAATATTCTATTGTTTTGTTTATTCAATGCAATATTTATATGTGTAAAGGTCAAGAGATCTAATTAAATATTATATTTGATAATCACTTTCATAAATAAGTTTCTTAATATTAAGTTATTGTTACTTCACTGCATGAAAATTTCTTAATTGACTAACTTAAAATCGTACTATCATGATTTCATACTAGAATTTTTATTCTGTATTCCAGCCACCTTAATTATTAATCCTGGGGATTGTAATCCAGGATAATAATAAAGGTTTGAAGTTTTACAAACGTTGTTGAATTAATTTTTGTTCTTCTTAAACAAAAAGATTGTGCAATTTACAAATCATTATATTGGTCTTAGTTATAGATATCCTAGTAAATTTATTTGATAGTCTAAAGTTATTCTTGTTTAGAAAGATGATATTATTTTATTTATATCTTTATTATTTACATTACATTACAGTATATTTTACACCGTAAATATACAGTGTTTGCTGTAATGTGCCATTTATTTGATACTGTTAAATATTCAAGGTGAACCCCACATCAATTTGGCTAGAAACGTTCGACAAATACGTATTCTATATAAATAGATAACAATTTCAAATGTACATAAATATATGTGTCTCTCTATAGACACGCTCAAAGCCCTGAGGGAAGTATACGATGTTCTCGATTAGGAACGCAGCGGAACCTTTCGAAGAATCGATTGTTTTCGTGCAGTTCGTGGACCGATCGCTATTGATGGAATTTTATTACCTGGGAGTTCGTGTTATCGGAGCAATACAGGGGTAAAACTCGAGGGAATAAGGAGCATGGATATCGTAAAACAAGAAGCTCCGTTACGAATTACTTCAGCTGCATATTCACCTCAAGCAGATAGTTTCTACCTGTCATTTCATTTCACATATAAACATACATATATTTGGATTGCAAATGTACGAGAGTATCCCATGCATACTTCTCACTCACACAATAAGGGTGCCAAAGGGAATGTGAAAGTGTGCACCCAAAAAAAACATCTTAATCGATTCAACTGGGATCTAATTAAATCACATTTTTTTTCCTTGTCTCACGGCCGGAGATCTATTTAAGGAGGTCGTAGCGAAAGGTCGAGTATTAGACAAGATATCAGATTTGAAACATGTTGTCGATTGAACTCACTATTTTCTTCAGAAAAAAATTGGGAACACTTTATCGATAATTCAAGTGAGAAATTAAACTCCAAAATTTGTAACTTTAACCCGGTGTCTTATGACGTAACTCTTCGGATTTTATTCCGATCGTATATTATAATTATTACATAACCATAAAGTGTTCATTCTCAGTTATAAATCAATCATCAAAGATTGATATCGTAATATAAAAAAAAACGCGTTATCGAATTGGTTCTTACAAAATTTTGAGTTAAGGGATCCCGGTGGTCTAGAGCTCGAAAATTGTAGGTATATTGCGGAATTTTTTTTTATCATAAAAATAAAGAAAAACGATACTTCAACTTTTCAGGCTTATTATAACATCAATTGTGAATACAAAAAAATTTATTTTGAAATAAAAAAAAAAAATTTATTATAGTAGAAATGCGACTGAAGTTGACACTCTCGAAAAATTGGACCTGGACGATGTTAGTCATTTTGGATCTATTATTTATCTGAAAAATAAAAACCAGAAAAATTGTCAATCAGTATGAGTGCAGTTATGGACGGGACCAAAAAAAAAAAAAAAAATTGAAAATTGACAAAATGGCGCGCTTTTGAAAGTGAAGTTCTAAAAATTGGGGATTTTTTTACCAGTTATTTAATTAAAAAAATAGGAAATTATTGGAATAAAAACATGATTCTAGTCCCGTCGATAGCCATTCATGTTGTGAATAACATATCCAAATTTCAGGTGATTCGGTTGAATAGTTTTTTTTTTCTATAACATCATGCCAAAAAAGTAGTTTTGAGATAAATGAGTTTAAAGTTTTAGGTACAGATATTTTCTATATCTATTGACGGAGCGAGCGGACCGCTCTCTACCTGCTAAACCGGCTGTAGAAGCAAGAATATTGTGAATATCCTTACGAAAATTTCACAGCATATTCTCGAAATACTATACTATCGAAATATATTTAAAAAAAAAATCGATTGTTTGAAAATTCTAGACCACCGGGACCCCTTAAAGTTGGAAAAATCTCAATAAACTCGATTATTCGTTCGATCGGTTCGCGCTGAAAAATTCTTACAGTGAGCTGGCAACGTTACACATTCGTGACAGCGGTAATATAACCTATATTAGACTACGCTGAAACAGAAATATTATCGAAAGCACCAAATGCGCCGTCCTGGGCGTACAAATGAATTTTTTTACCAAGGTCACAACGTTTTAAGTTATCTCGAACACAAGCTTATTGATAAACGAGAACTGTTTCGCTATCAAAAGAGGTTAAGAGGTTTATGTTTACAGTACGAGTGTGCAGCGCTGCCAGACTTCGCTTGAAAAATTCATCGACTATTAACAGCTGACGACGAGTAGCTCGATCGAGTGATTAAAAATATGTAATTTCTTAAAATATTATCTCATTGATCAGGATTGCTGTCGTTTTATTACGAATGTATAAAAAAAAATATTTTATACACCATAATAGTGTCAGTTTTTCAAGGAAAATTTTTTATATACGGTCAATTGACTACCCGGAACCGCCACGATATCCTTAACTTTAAGAAATTATTTTTTTTTTATCACAATATTTTTATATTCTTGATTAATGAAAAATGTAATATATATGTATTATAATCGAGCATATTTTTATCTTAAAAATTGAACGAATATGAGGTTGAATCAAAAATTATATTATTATATAATTATATAATTATTAATTATAATATTATTTAATAATATTTTCATGGATCTGCGAGCCTGCATTCGTCTGCCTAGACATAGTCAGTCAGAATTCAGAATGATAATGCTACTTTGGTTCCCGCAATATATGCACATCTAGAGCGCAATTCGTATGTGAGAAATGCCTCGACGCTCTGCGCCACGTGATGCCTGGAGCAAGAAGCTTTAACGTGGGTACTCGAATAAACGGACCCAAATAGCATTATCTATTTGATTTAAATACAACTTTCTAGCTGAAACGAATAGAAATTTTTGTTGATTCAAATGAAAAAAATTCGAATGAACGATCCTAGTAGATCTAAATAGAACTTTTTTCTTGGTGTGTGGGAGTTTTACAGAGATGGAAACGACAAGACGATGATAGAGATAGCAGAGCGACGTCCTGTCAACCTCCGTCACGTCATACTAGCCTGTTATCCGACCTGCCCTCTTTTCCGATAATTTATCACTCATTAACATAAAAGTTCAGCATATCCTCAGGAAGTAAGGAAAGTTACGAAAAACAGTCGCGAATAATTGAGGAATAACTTTTGAGATTTTGAGCAATTATGCAGCTACTAAATTCGTGTCGTTCAAGGAGATCGTAGCAGAAGGTTCATTATGCGACAAAATTATTAATTTAAATACATTGTAAGTTAATATAGCACACTAAAAAAAAATTGGATACGGTTGACGAACATTATTAGGGAAAAAATTTCATAATTTAATATTTTATGAGAAGATAATAATTTAGTCGAATTATAAAAAACTTTAATTCGTGCAGCGACACTATTTCTTCAATTTTAATGATATCAATATTTACTCACAAATTTTATGCTTACAGTAGGGATACCTTAGGGATTTACTACTCTAAATATCACAAATATAACGACGAAGAGATCGAGATCGCACAAACCCGCAATTCATACTCCTTCTCTCACTGCGGTCCTGCTCGCAATTTGCTCTGATTTTCCAATATCTCGGTTTGCCTCAAATATACCCTAACCACTTTCTCTTTCGATCAACAAAGATAATATTTATTGTTGATTTAAATACGAGCAAACTCTCAATTGCTTTTATTGCAAATTTTAAAATTAAACAAAATTGGAGTTTGTTGGATTATATGAATTTTTTCATGCAAAAAATTGTGACAAGCTTCGTTTAACTCAATTCGACAACGGGATAATATGTGTACGTGAAATTATATGAATACTTCTGAATAATTGAGACAACGACAGATATAAATGCATATTAAAAATGTGTTAAGTTTGTACGAGACGAGGCATTAGATTCCAGTGAATTTTGTGTAATTCCATCTTCGCCCATAAAATAATCGTCAGAATATATACATATATCTGTAAAATAGTTACTCTATAACATTGCGCACATATTATATAAATTTGGTCCGTTTCACCGCAACCAACACAGATGCAGATTTATATTAGTTCATGGCATGCTTGGAATTCGGACGTAGCTGAAATGCAATTGGAACAAGAACATCAGACCGCTTTGCTCTCGGTATTTCAATAATATATTGTAATATATTAACGCACGATTATTAATAATCCAAAAAAAAAACCAACGGGGATGGGTACGCGGTTGGTGTGTGGCTCCGGCGATCACCAAAGTTAACGGGAGAAACCAGTTTAGGAGGCCGAAATTTTGGTGTTTTTGTGAATTTTTTTAATAGGGAAGGAATAATCAGAAATTGTTTAAACTTGGAGGATATTTTACTCGTGTTTCGAAGTACACTTTGTAATTTTTTCAAGTTATTTCCACCGGAAATAGTGGAGTTAGAAGCTGCTGTCCATGGACGATCGCCATCCGAGTTTTTTGCTGGTGGGCATTCCTGATGTCACAATTCTTATCTGTAATCATTATAATTTTTTTTTTTCGTTAACAACATATTTCCTAAGAATATGAACCTAATTGTGATAAAAAAAGTTGAAAATTGCATGTTTTTGAGGTGTTTGAACACAATGTCATGTTTTTATACCATGTTTTTTCACCTTTTTTGCATTAAAAAAAATATTTTTAATAATAATATCATCCCAGAGTTAGGTTCATGCAGATTGTAATAGAATAAAGAATATTCACAAAAATTTTCAGAACGATTGATCAATAACTTTTTGAGCTAGAATGCCCACCAGTTGAAAAAAGTCGTCCATGGACAGCAACTTCTAACTCCACTATTTCCGGTGGAAATGACTTGAAAAAATTACAAAGTGTACTTCAAAACATGAATAAAATATCCTCCAAGTTTAAACAAATTCTGATTATTCCTTCCCTGTTAAAAAAATTCACGAAAAACACCAAAATTTCGGCCTCCTAAACTGGTTTCTCCTGTTAAGCAGCCTCGGGCGAGGTCAATCCTTGGTCGGGTGATCGCATAGCCATGCACCGGCTCGCGCGCATCAATCGCTGAGAGGGAGGCAGTTTTTCTGAGTTTTCGAGGGTGTTGACCAACTAGAACTCAGTAAAAATATAGCCGTCTGTATCGGCCGGGTTTTCCACAGTTTCTCTTGGCCATCGTACAAATGCGATACAGTAGTGCATTAGGAAAGAGTGACTGTGGGCAACATTTGGGGGGTCTAGGGTCGTCTCACAGGAACAAAGAAATTAGTGAAGTGGGGGAAAGTGGGGTTAAAGTGATGGGATGAAGTCGTAAAAACCCGCAAGGGTATACGCAGGAACAATAAAAAATAAATAATAAAAAAAATTGTTGCATTCAGTGGTTTCGTACTGCAATTAAATTTCTTTTTGATTTTTATATGATTTAGATGGTAGATCAATTGTCGAGGAATGAAATAATAAACGAAATACTTTTATTATGATGTGGAATTTACTTATATATGAAAGAATTTGCAAAATCTTGCAGAATTCATTATTATAACTGTATAAAAAAGAAATACTTAAAGGAGAATATTTGCAGACTTTTCAGTAGGATATTCATTTTTAATTATTCGTATTTAACGATTGCATTATGACTTAATTGCGTTCTTCGCATGGGTTTTCTGTTTCAAACACTCCTGGTTCTGTCAAGGCTCAACTCAGTCGTCTTTGGCGGTGTGTGCACAAATAACGCGGAGCGGAATAGAGGATGAGAGAGTGAGAGAGACAGAAAAGGATTAAGAACCAGTCCCAGTGTGGGTTATTCACGAGGCACTGATCAGTATCATCATCTCTGTACTTTGTTGTATGCAAAGAAGCAAGCAATCTCAATGGTTACCTCAGGCGACACAGTAAAAATTATGATCCCATCATTCTCATCAGGAAATTTTTTATGATTCTCTTTTTTATGGTCCAAGCTTTTAACATATATGCATTCGTAACGATACATTCAAGGGGATTTATTAAAATTATAAATGCAAATTTGTAATGTTAATGAGACAGCAGTACATACTAAAATAGTGTGGGAAACCTTCGAGTCTTGTTCGTGTGTTGAGACCTTTTTTTAAAAGACGAACAATTAGCATAAGCAGGACATTCAGATTTGTGTAAAATTTCACTGATGATTTCCTGCTGCACCCAGAAAAAAGTTCTATTCGAATCTACTAGGATCGATTATTCGAATTTTTTAAATTTGAATCAACGAAATTTCTATTCGTTTCAGCTAGAAAACTGTATTTAAATGAAATCGATAATGCTATTTGGGTCCGTTTATTCGAGTACTCACGTTAAAACTTCTTGCTTCAGCCACCACGTGGCGCAGAACGTCGAGGCATTCCTCACATACGAACTGCGCTCTGGATGTGCATAAATTGCGGGAACCAAAGTAGTATTATTATTCTGACTGAGTATGCCTAGGAAGACAAACGTGAAGTTTTGTATCTACCTAGGGTCGTAGACCCATGAAAATATTATTAACTAATATCATATTTGAATAAGGTATAATTAATTCTATAAATTTTATAAATAGTAATATAAATATTATTTTTTTTTCAATTTCGTATTCGTTCAATTTTTAAGATAAAAATATGTCCAATTTTAATATATATCAAGTTTTTCATTAATCAAGAATATAAAAATATTGTGATAAAAAAAAACAATTTCTTAAAGTTAAATAGACCTCTAGTTGGCCGTGAGACAAAGAAAAAAATTTATTTGATTTAACTAGATCCTAATTGAATCGACTAAATGTTTTTTCTGGGTGTGGATAAACATTTTTTAGTTAGGACCGTTAGAAAATTGGGTAAAGTTTTTCGGAATTTGATTTGCAACTAGTAACATGGTAATCGTATATTTTAGGCTATTAAATAATGGCGTCAGCTTTCAAAACTTCTAGAAATTGCAAATCGATTCTTAGCGAATAATTGAATTAAAAAATTTCTAATTTGATTATAACATTTTAATAGGAATATTAATAATTCAATCGGGACGATTCTACATCGGTTTTGTCTCAGAGTCGGGATCATCGAGGATATAGAAATATTGACGTTCTAGAAGATGCGCATGTTTACAACCATGATTATATCGACTCGCCATGGGAGTGTCTTACGACATTTTCCCCAATTTCTTCGGACACTCAACTCAGATTTTCACACAGAGTTTATCCCGTGTATATTAGGTAGATGCTCTCTCTCTGCTACGAATAACTGGAGTAGGCAGTTCGCTCGAACTCGATATATAAATAGTTCAACCTAGTAGTTGGACGACCTGTTATGCGCGATATACGTTGACGAAATTTCTCATAGGCGTTTCTCCCAAACGTCATTATTTTACCAACACATGCACAGATGCTGTAATTGAATAGTTATTTCTGCTTCGAAATATTATGCCTTTGAATAAATTCAATCGTCCCTCAAAATTGATCCATTTTTTGACATTTCACGTATGAGAAAAATTCTCATCCGGTCGACATTTTTTTATAGTTATGTATTTACTGTTTTTTTATTACTATTTTGTGATAATCTCTTTTTGAAGTAAAGTTTTATAGAGTTTGACATTTTTAAAACTTAACAGATTCAATTTAAGTGGAATTTAAGTCTCGTGGATCTCTCATCAAGATTTACACGGCTCGTATAATCCCTGAGAAAGTGGCAAGTTTTACATTCAGAGTCGTTGAAATATTTGGAAAATTCGTTTGGGCCCTATTTCATTTTCGAAATATAAATTTTGTAAATGTGAATTTTTGAATGTATTTCGTATAAATTTTGGAGTTTCCTTAACGATTGTATAAGCAATGCGTTAGTATCTTTATTATATATCTATTTTGGATTTAAAAAGTGATGCTGAGATCGATGAAAAAGCTTTTTGGAATGCAATAATTATTCAGTTATTTAGAAAAACATTCAATTAATTAAACAGGGAACCATTCCTAATTTATCGAAAATCAAACTTATTATGCAATACAGACGCAGATTAAAGACACTTCGAGTTTGCTTTTAAATTTTGTTGTGAATGTCTGGGTAGTTTTTTTTTGTACGCGGAACGTTGAGAAATTGAGATTCATGGATAATCTTGATGCCGTGCTCATTTATTTACGGCGAGACATCGCGGCATTTTCCTGGAACAAACAAGCGAGAAGATGAAATCGTTGCAATTAAATTATACGTTTCTAAAGCACGAATCCAATGAATATCTTTTCTATGATCGAAAGTATAGCAGCTCGAACATAGACATATTACGGGTATATTTATTTTCTGCATCGCAGTAAAGTTAAGTATAAAGAGCGATTGTTCACTGTGCAAATGAATTTGTTGATTGAATCGCGTGAGCTCCTTCCAAGAACTTTCCTGAGAGATCATCATAGAATTAAACAAATTATAATCTTAAAAAAAGATCGTACAATAAATGAATTCTATCGGTATTTTTTGTAAAATTGGAAAATATTGTCGTTAGTATATAAAGATTGGAGTGAGCATGATTTGGTTGATCCTTAATTGATAACATACATTGATATTCCGACACATGCGAATTTTCGAGATGAGATTATTTGAAAAAACGATAATTATAAAAAACCAAATTGATAAAAAAAGGTTGTACTCTCTGTAGATCCTTTTTTTCTCTATTAAAAGTTAAAATATTTATTATTTTCCATCGTCTGTATTAGCACGAGTAGAATGTAAGAAATAAATTGAATTTTAATTAGTTTATTATGATTGGCCGATTATGATTGGTGGATTATGAAAGTTGTTTATTATGATTGGCCGAGATGAATCTACGTACGAAATACTGTTATGATAGTTTTTTTTTCAGTACTTAAATATCGACCAACCAGGTTCACTGCTCGATTGCGATTTTCTAACCTTGTCAGGCTAAATCGATACCTCTCAGTACTATATTTATAGAACAGCCACACAGCCAATCTATTTGCGTTCGTAATGGAATTTTCATACTCCCGGAGATGCGAATTATTATTAGTTTACCTTTGAAAATGTATAGCTAATGTATTACGGAAAATATATAACAAAGAAAACAACTGAAATCAAGGACACTCCGTGCTTTAAGGCCTTACATACGTTCAGAATTTTCAAAAAATCGATTTTTTTTTTTACAGATTATTATTCTCTATAATTTTAGGCGTATTTCTGTGTAAGTCGATTGTACAAATTCCCCATAGATCGAAAGTTATTATAGAAAACGTGACTGCCCAAAGCAGTCACGAAACTTTAAATGCATTTTTCTCAAAACTACTTTTTCTGGCACGGTCTGCATGATAACTCATACAGTTTTTAATATTTTTTGATGCTTTTTTTTTTTAAATATTCGAAATTGTTTTCTCTATAGTCTGTCGAGTTGGATTTTTGATGTTGTGATTAAAAAATTTTATAAACATATTTAAAGTGTGACATTTATGACACAAAATGCACACTTTTTTTTAAACTGCTGTAAATTGCCAAAATTTTTCGAATTTCAAAAATCCGGCTCGACAGACTATAACTACAACTTTATTTTACAAAAATTTTTTTACGTTTTGCAGATCCATCAGCATTTCAAGAAGAAATGATGCAGACCGTGGAGCAACTTTTTTTTTCATAGTGCTTCGGGAAACGTGATTTTGTATGTTGTAATTTTTGAAAAAAAAAATGAAATAAATTTTTTTTATAAAGTTTAAATACTAATAAACAATGTGTAAAAATTATTTTTATTAATTTCTATTGCTATCTTTTCTAAAAACAATTTTTCTTTTAGCGCGTTTTAGGCGCTGCTGGACGTATGTAAACCCTTAAGTATTATTTTTTTGTTTCTCGTAGATGAGTTGGGGAACTGAGCATAAATCTGGGAGTTTTGTTATTGACTATGAGAAATTCTGACCAAAACTGTGCGATAAATGTTTTTATATGGAAAAAAATAAAACAATGTTTTTTCTTTACTATCTCAACCTGAAATTTTCGTATACATACAAATTTTGTATTTGTTTTGAATGAGCTTTAAAAAAAGTTGTTTTCTAAATGTAAATTATAGAGTTATTTAAATAATTTATTTGAAAAATATCAGGTGGAATTTGAGAATATATTGAAAGAGAATGAAAAAAAAATCGTTTAAGGGGTAATGCCACTGTGACGGATCAAAAATTCCATATTTCGTTTTTGTTCCGTTTTCTTGCAGTATATATGTTGAAAATTATGTAAACAAAATTTTCACGTTAAAAATAAGTATCAATATTCGAGTTAATACCTTATTTTATGTTAAGAAAAAAGCAACGAAAAATTTAAACGAGGTTTCCTCGAAACAACTGTTTTCGACCTTGTCTCAGTCAGGGAATCTCGAAGACTAGTGAACCGATTTTAATTTTTTAGTTTTTTTTTTTTTTTTTTCAAATATTCGTTATTGCAGTGACTAAGGTGGTATGTGGCCGATTTTTGAAATTTCGATAATTACTATTTTTTAAGGCCGCTTAAACAAAAAAGAGGTCGAAAAATGAAAAAAATAATGAAAAAAAAATTCAAACCACCCGGCACTTTGTGAAAAAAAAATTAAAAAATAAAACGGCCACGTACAACCATAGCTACATTCATATAGCTACTGAAATTTTTTTATTTTTGTTCGTCAGGTAACCCGTTACCAAGATTTCCTTGGGACAATGAAGAGAAATTTTTTATTTATCGACACATGGAAGCTCATAACGTTACTAATTTTTAATATTTTTCAATAAAAATTGGTACTGAAATAGTTGAATATATACTCAATAAAGTATCCTCTACCCTATCCTTAAGGAAGTTGTATCGATATTTATATAACATCATACAAAAAATACATTATATTTGATTATTCCAAGTTAATGTATTGAAATTTGGCGTGAATCTTCTTGAACAGCATTTAATTATGTGTGAAAAATTTGGAGAGGTTTCACCGCCTGGTAATCGAGATATTCATTGTTGAAAATGACAAGTTTAACATGGGCTCTTATGGAAGCTTTCAAAAAATTGCGAACTTCAACAATAAATATCTCAATTTTGAGACGATAAATCATCGGCATATTCCGCCAGAAGTTTAATACTGTCTTAAGCTTTCTATTTACAACATTTTATTGTGTAAAGTTGGAAAATAATTTTTACATGAGAAACGATACAACCTCCTTAATCCTTTCATGCACGATGTCACGTATACGCGAAACCTTTTCCCTGACAGTTTTTCAGCTCTAAATTATCACTCTCTAGATATTTTTTTGCACGAGATAAGTTTTCATATGATCTTCAGATATGAATCTAACGGTGTGTGACTCCCGGAAACCGCTTATAGAACATATCTGTTTGTTATAAACAAATAAAGCATAAAAAATGCTATATTTTCGGAAAAAACTCGTTCCTGGTGAAGTTTGGTCATAAACAGATCGATGTTTTGATGTATATTTATGTTTTAAGGGTCGCTGAACACGAATCAGAAATCCGTTTTTCAAAATTCAAAATGATGGATCCAATATGGCGGACCAAAAAATTAAAAAATATCGCTCTAGCTGTGAAATTTTGTATATTGGGTTTTCGGGGTCGATGATTACGAATCCAATATCCAATTTTCCCCTATACACAAAAACCCCCATATACACCATTTCAAAGCTAGACTGATATTCTTAATTTTTTGGTCCGCCATATTGGATCCGCCATCTTGAATTTCGAAAAACTGATTTCCGATTCGTTATCAGCGACCCCAAGAACCCCCATATACAAAATTTCAAAGCTAGAGCAATATTTTTAATTTTTTCGTTCGCCATATTGGATCCGCCATCTTGAATTTCGAAAATCTGATTCCAGATTCGTTACCAGCAACCCCAAAAATCCCCATATACAAAAGTTCAAAGCTAGAGCAATATTTTAAATATTTTGGTCCGCCATATTGGATCCGCCATCTTGAATTTCGAAAAACTAATTCGCGATTCGTTATCAGCGACCCCAAGAACCCCCATATACAAAATTTCATAGCTAGAGCAATATTTTTAATTTTTTCGTTCGCCATATTGGATCCGCCATCTTGAATTTCGAAAATCTGATTCCAGATTCGTTACCAGCAACCCCAAAAATCCCCATATACAAAATTTCGAAGCTAGAGCAATATTTTAAATATTTTGGTCCGCCATATTGGATCCGCCATCTTGAATTTCGAAAAATTGATTCCCGATTCGTTATCAGCGACCCCAGAAACCCCCATATACACAATTTCAAAGCTAGAGCAATATTTTAAATATTTTGGTCCGCCATATTGGATCCGCCATCTTGAATTTCGAAAATCTGATTCCAGATTCGTTACCAGCAACCCCAAAAACCCCCATATACAAAATTTCAAAGCTAAAGCAATATTTTAAATATTTTGGTTCGCCATATTGGATTCGCCATCTTGAATTTCGGAAAAACTGATTCCCGATTCGTTATCAGCGACCCCAAGAACCCCCATATACAAAATTTCAAAGCTAGAGCAATATTTTTAATTTTTTCGTTCGCCATATTGGATCCGCCATCTTGAATTTCGAAAAACTGATTTCAGATTCGTTATCAGCGACCCCAAAAATCCTATATCCAGGTATTATCAAAATAATTGATTCCACAGAAAAATTCGTGCATGAAAGGGTTAAATATTTATTCATACCCGGGTAAAAAATTTTCCAAAAAATGACAATTTTTTGGTTCGTCACAGTGGCGTTTCCCCTTAACTATAAAATATAATATAATAAGTAACAATATTGTATAATTTATTTGAAATATTTCATTTTAATAATATTATAATCTAAAATAATCAATGATTATTATTAACTTTAGGTTATTAAACTATCATCATTATTTATTTAAATAATTTCTATGGACTCAGGTTTAGAAAGAACGACATTTAAATTCATAAAGGGTGAAATCCGTAAGTTCAGAAAAATAACGGTAAAGGAATTCATAATGCGTATGTCCACTTATCCCGCTTTTGCATAATTCTTCTTTGGCTCGTTCTACTTTGTGAAGTTGGATAATTGCATCTGCTGGGGCGTTTGTAACTCTAATTTAATTTTTTTTATATACACGAGGGTTTCACAGATGTCCATCAGCAATGGTTATTTCGCTTTTTAAAATATTTTTCTTTCTATCTCTCACTTCGTTGATGTAACATCTGCGCCAGGCGTCAAGAAAATATTTTTAGCTATGATCACTTTCTGGATGTGACGGTTAAAGCTCTATCAATGAATAGTATGTAGTTCACGAAGAGAAATCGTGCATGCAAATAATAACTGTAAAATTGATTGGAAGCGATCAGAAATTTTTGCGGTTTTTCATTGGGGAATTTCATGGCTGATTATACCTTTTTGATCTACGCCGCTGCTAATTATAATTTGTTGTATCTGCACCCTTCCGAGAACGAGAGATGGAAGAAGAGCGATAATTATCAAAAAAGCGTCGATCATTTTGAATTTAGATGAAGAATTTTCTATTCTTAGGGGAACAATTTTCAAATACAGGTTTTTTTGAGTTGCTTTGCAAATAAAGTGAGCAAAAAAAGCAATTAAGAGTGATGGGAAAATAATTTTTATTAATGACCAAAAATTTGGCCCCCTTCCAAAAATTTCTTTGGCTTATTAACTTTCAACTGTGCGTAGAATATATAGTCTTAACATTGTCACGTCCTGAGGACAAGTAAAAAGAGTACAAAGAACATTGAGGAATTATTATTTTGTTTCAGTTTTTATTGAATTTTATTAACAGCGATGGAAATTGTTTATTACTATCACCGATTATTATCTCGGCATATTTGACGTCGATGACTTTCAGAAACTTTTACCGAGTTATAACTTAAATCTATCAACAGAGGGATCTACCGTTTTTTATTTATCATTAGTTGTTATCTCGTTGCATTCAAATTTGATAAAAAACTGAAAGCTTGTTCGATTCTAAAATTGTTAGACGTTTTGATAAGCTTTTCCGCATTCTTGTCTTGTTTTCGAAAGCTTTCAGACTTGGAATTTATTCCTCATAATACACGATGATGAATTCTGTCACCACAAATTCTATAATTATTGTAAAACTTATCCTTTTTTTAATTTATTACTTATGTGACAGCAATAGTTACGTGTGAGTAATGAAGAAATAATATTAAAATAAATGACCTATAGCGATAAGTACGCGGTCGGTGTGTGGTTCTGGCGATTCCTCAAATTAAGCAGCTTCGGGTGAGGCCAATACTCGATTACGTGACCGTTTAGCCAATGAACCAACTCGTACTTTGATCGCTGAGCGCGAGACAGTTTTTCTGACTTTCGAATGGTGCTTATCAACTAAAATTCATTCTCAGTAAAAATATTGCCGCCTGTATCGGCGGGGTTTTCTACAGTTTCTCTTGGTCCTCGTGTCGCAAGGGATAATTAAAATAAGAAAAGAAACTATACGTGAATTATAAAAAAAAATTCTTTTAACATTAATCAAACGTGATTAGCAATCGAATGAAATTAAAAAAAAAAGTTTTTAATTCGAAATTCGATACTAAACACCAATGAATTGATTAAAAAAAAACATCCCTAGTATTTAAGGGGGAAAGTCATGTAAACGTACGTTTTTTCAAGATTTTTTTTTATAAAGAAATGGTATAGTTTATTGAATTAACATAAAGCATATCTCAAAACATACGATGTAAGGTATATTGACAAATTTTTTTAGACTAAAATATTTCAAAATGGCGGCGCCATAGCTGCTGGAATTCGGCACCTCAGATTTTCGCCGTGCAGCCATAGGTCTCAAATCTCGACTAAAATAAAAAAAAATCAAATTTTTATTATTAAAATACATTAATACGCTTTACATGACGGAGAGAAAAAAAATAAAAACTTTAGGAACAAATTGGGGAAAAAAAATAATTATTTTTGTACTTTTGTAAATGGTCCTAAATTTTTCATTTTTTTTCTCTCCGTCATGCAAAGCGTATTAATGTATTTTAATAATAAATATTTGATTTTTTTAATTTTAGTTGAGATTTGAGACCTGTGGCTGCACGGCGAAAATCTGAGGTGCCGAATTCCAGCAGCCATGGCGCCACCATTTTGAAATATTTTAGTCTAAAAAAATTTGTCAATTTACCTTACATCGTATGTTTTGAGATATGCTTTATGTTAATTCAATAAACTATTCCATTTTTTTATTAAAAAAATCTTGAAAAAACGTACGTTTACATGACTTTCCCCCGTTAAGTGCCTGTTGATGAGTTTTGTAGTGGGTTAATTGCCACTTGTCTCGTTTCTTATATCTGGAAAATAAATGAAATTGAAGGTCGCTGTAGGATGTTTCTCTCGAATCTCTCGTACAACATTCCGATAGGAAAGCTAATGTGTTACGACGCAAATTTAGAAGGAAATTTCGCGGCGTTACATACTCGCGAAAAGTTGGCAAAGCTTACATTAGAAACTTGATTGTAGAGAAATTTCTCTTGTGGATCCGCGATGACAGCGGTTAGTTTTAGTCGCGGTGGGGAATGAGTTGTGCTCGTTCGTCTCCCACTGGAAAAGACGTTCCTGAGAAGGTTGGTGGGCCGTAGGAATTGGGTCGTCCGCGTAACTCACGAGATCGTGAGTGTGGGTGCACGTAAAAAAACGCTCGGGTCAAGCTCAAAAATAATATCTCGACGTATAGCAGCGGCAAAAGACGCGATTGCTAACTACGTTATGAGAAAATCCAAAGTCACCTTGAAGCGTTTTACTCAGGAATCTCATAATTATACTCGTCCCTTCATTTTGTTGTTGATTCGTTGCTTTTCATATTGGTGTAGTGAAATATCTTGAGGTTTGAAAAAAAAACAGCAAATTTTGTAACGTATTTTTTTTCACTTTTTTATGCTTCATGTTGACATTTGATATTTATAATTAGCGTTGAGTATAAATGTTGTTAATAAGGCGTTTGATAACGAATTTAGGAAAGTTTCATAGTATTGACATTTTGGGATACCAATTTTGATTTTTTTTCAATTTAATAATCATCTGAATTTCATTTTTATATCATTTTACTGACGATTTGTGTATGGTTTTCAATCGAAATTGTCTTACTCGATCAAAATGATAAATAACTTTGATAGCACATTAAGGAAGGCTAAAAAACAACGAACAATAATAAAAATGTCATAAAATTTTTTTTTTTCTCTACAATAAAATAATAAATGAAGTGCAACGATGATACGTTTTATAAATGAATTATTATTTGTAATATTGAAGAATTACTTGATTTTACTCTAAACGATTTGTGATTGCAAAACAAAAGTCAGTTATCATTTATGCTGCTAAATTTAGAGGAAATGCAAAACGGAACGATTGTTCCTCGGATGAGTACGAATTTTTTTTATCACAACGTAAACGAAAGCGTAGTAATCGGTCGAAAGTCAACCGTGCACCGTTTATTTAATAAATAAATCGCTATTTACGTTTCCAGACTTTGAAATTTTCCAATAAAATTCGATACATTTGACGGTTTGACTCTCTCCAATTAATTCATTCGAGTTAATATTCTATTCGTAACGAATTAGAAAAAAAAATTGTCAGAGAATAATTTTCGAGCGTTGAATTTCGTTCGAATGGATGATTCGGTGGATTAATTGAATTTCAATGTTTTCATAACTCGAATCACAAATAACGAAAATATAATAATAAAATTCTGCTAAATTATATTAATTCTATTATACGATTATTTAATTATATTATTAACAAAATGATTCAATAACAAGTCTACAAAAATGATTGCTGCACGTAATAAAAGGGAAAATTGAAATGATAAAAAAAAAAAATGAATGATGAGGTCAATTTGGAGCTCGGCCAAAAACATTTTGTTTAAATCACAGTCGTTAAATTTGATTCGAATAAACTTGGTTAGTTTGATCCAGACTATGGTCGTCGACCCTGCTTGTACCAGAAAGTTGCCTCAAATAAAAAATGTACACATATATACAAACGTTACAATGTGAATATGTACGAGCACATGAAATTTTGAATGGTGCATCGTACTCTACGAGTTTTATTATTGCACCTAACGAGATGATTGATCGCTGCCGGATTATATCACACGAATGCTGCCATCGTACAAATTCTCCTGCACCACTAAACTCTTGTATATTATATTAACGATGTGCTTTTATCCGCTGTACAGCTATAATATTACCAAGGCTTTGTACGTGATAACAATCGCCGACAACTATCGGAAATGATACGGAATGCGTCCGTGAAAATGACGAATAGAGAACGAAAAATCTCCGGAGAATTTTTGGTTGAATTGCTTATTTGTACATCATCAAAGGAAAGAGTTTCTGGGTAATTGAATAATATCGGTCCTTCCGAGTCGAATGCATCTTCGTATTTAGTCGAGATGAAAATCGACAATATTAAAATCATTTAATTTTCTTAAATCGTTTATTCATTTATTGCTATATTAAATAGTGTTTAAAAAATGTTCATAATTTTTTTTAAATCCTAAGAAAGCTTATAAATAAATATGTAGATATGTAATTATTTATTCGAACGAAAAAAGTGTAGTTACTCGTATGTAGAAGATCGAGTCACTATTTGAATCAAATTTTTTCGCTTATTAGATTAAATAATGTTAAAAAATAAGATAAAAACGAAATTTTGTCTTTAATGAACCTTTTTTGTACAAAGCTTACGACAAATTTTAAAAATTTGGACGTGCGTCCAACGCTACTGAATTTTGGACACTGCAAATTTGAATTAAGGGGTTATATCTAGTTGTTTGGGTTGAAAAAATTGACATTTTTCTTTTTTGCATTTCCTCAAAGTACATCATCTTAAGAACGTTTTCCCAAGATATTATAAGGATCTGAGCACTAGAACGAATATATTTACGCGCGCTACCTGAGAGTGTGAGTCTCTGAGCGCCGCGATCGATGACTTTAAGGAGGTTGTATCGTTTCTCATGTAAAAATTATTTTTCAACTTTACACAATAAAATTTTGTAAATAGAAAGCTTAAGGCAGTATTAAACTTCTGGCGGAATATGCCGATGATTCACCATCTCAAAATTGAGATATTTATTGTTGAAGTTCGCAATTTTTTGAAAGCTTCCATAAGAGCCCATGTTAAACTTGTCATTTTCAACAGTGAATATCTCGATTACCAGGCGGTGAAACCTCTCCAAATTTTTCACACATAATTAAATGCTGTTCAAGAAGATTCACGCCAAATTTCAATATATTAACTTGGAATAATCAAATATAATGTATTTTTCGTATGATGTCATATAAATATCGATACAACCTCCTTAATTAAACGCGATTATCTCGAAATGATGTTTTTTAAAGTGCTGTTGCGGCGAGCACAATTTCTCGAAAGCAATTTAACCGATCGATTTGAATCATCGCGAGCTTCTTTCTAATTATAATGGCTTATTCGTGAACGAAGGAATTTTCATTTGGACCAAAATTTGTATTTTTTTGGGTGAAAAAACTTAATTTTTGGAACCTCAAAAATCGAATTATTTGGAAAAATCGACATTTTTAAAAAAATAAAAATTTCGCTAAGTCCTTCGTTCATGAAGAGCGTATAGTATTAAAAAAAAAGCCCGAAAACCGTCATATTCGAGTATATAAGAGTGCGGCAGGACTCGCGCGGCCTTTTTTTTTAATACCTCGCGTTGAGCCGCTACCGCGTCTCTTGATACTAACGAAATGACCGACCAGCGATAGGTGCGCGGTCGGTGTGTGGCTCCGGCGATCTCCAAAGTTAACCCTATAGCTATACACTATAACTTTTAGTACCTTACTTACACACTATCGGTCTACCGGACCGACGACTTTTATTCCCCTATAACATTGTAACAAACGCGTCTATTAAGGTTTAATTGTAGTGAAATCGAAACGCCAGACTCCGACCAATCCAGAGAAGCAATCAGTAAAGCCAAAAACTCGTTTTATAAAAAGTTATAACATTTATGAAAAGGCGTGTGGTGAAAAAAGGTAAAAACGTAGTGTTGCTGTCGGTCCATTAGAATCCGTAGTGTCTAGCTAGGGTAAACAGCCTCGGGTCACCGAACCAACACTTGGTTGGGTGACCGCTTAGCCATGCACCGGCTCGCGCATCAATCGCTGAGTGGGAGGCAATTTTTCTGAATTTCTGATGGTGCTAAACAATTGAAACTCAGTAAAAATATAGCCGTCTGTATCGGCCGGGTTTTCCACAGTTTCCCTTGGCCCTCGTGCAAATGCGATACAGTAGTGTATCAGGAAAGAGTGATTGTGGGCAACACTCTTGGGGGGTTTCTCAGGAACATGGAAATTAGGAAATTGGAAATTAGTGAAGTGAGGAAAAAGTGGGGTTAAAGGAACAATAAAAGGAAATAAGTAATAACGAAATCTTTTTGGTTTTTTTATTTCCCCCAGTAGTGAACATTTTTTTATAAAAAGATTTATATATAAGTACCTCAAAGTGTGTAGTAATTGCTACGGTATAGTGTATTTTAATAAAATGATGTTAACATGGCTAACGCCACAACGGGGTAATTAGTTACCCCAGGAAAATGTCAAATTTCCTTCTCAAACCAATTTTTTAAAACCATTCCTTTCGTTTTATAGAGTTTTCACCATTAAATATTTACAAAATGCGACTTTATAATACACCGTTCTCTTCGTTATCAAAAAACGGAGAGAATGGTATATAATTAAACCTTATTATCGCATACGAGGAGCATTTTATGCTGAAGAGAAGATTGGGGTAATTATTTAGCCCAATGTGAGGTTTACGTTGGAAAAAATAGATTGTGGGGTTCTAGGGCTAAAAAAAAATCATGAAAATCCCTTAATTTTCCCGAGCACAATTAGATATAATCCTTTAATTTTAAACAGATCATTTATTTTTGTTTCCAGCAAATGCGATAAGTTGAAAAAAATGTTCTTTTTTGAATTCCGGTTAGGAAAGTGATTTTAGTAATGAATTTTATCGAAAAATAATTACCAGTAGTAAATAAATAAAAATTTTGTGTGAAAATTGAGCATCATTACCCCCACTCTCCCGGAAGCATAAACGCGTTGAGAGGATGTGACATTGAACTTAACTCGGTAATGACCAGCATCGACCATGGTCGATCTCCGGGCGTCGAGACTCACATATGCTAAATATATAGATATATTTATGTGTACCAGTGTGTGTGTGTGTGTGTGTGTGTGTGTGTGTGGTCATGTTACAATGTTTCGTCGTACCTAAAGTATTGTCATTAAATGCAAATACACATGTATACACATACACAAGCTGTATGCTCGTAAGGACGGGCTAATATTGACGTTTAAGCCTCTATCGCGAACGTTCAATTATTACGTAAACGATTATTCTGTTTACCATCCCTGACGCCCTATAATTCCGAACAGATTTTCCATCCGGGTTCTAATACAAGAGCCTTGTGTCTAAAAGCTTCCTATTTATTGCATGTACATTGGATTTACTGGATTTTGCATATGAAATCAATTCTGTACGAATATACAACAATAAATTCATCAAATTGAAGCTGCAATGTCCAATCTCCGAGCTGTCTTCGGATTTGCTAAGGTTCTTTGCTAAGCTTTTAGTTATATGTTGATACTGACTCGTAAAAAACAAAGTTAGCTATGGTTGTTGCCATAATTTTGAATATTTATAATATATTTGACATTAGATTTACAGGAAGGTGTCAATTTCGTGGATTTTTAATGGGAAGACTGGATTTTCACGAAATGTCGTAACTCGAGTGTCAAATAATTATAAGTTTTTCTCAATGGTTAACTCTCCATTGTTATAACTCTCGTTTTCAATGAAAATGCAGTAACAAAAACAATTAAGATTTATGTAAATGTGAAATATAATTTATCACATGTTTTCTGTAATAGCTTTGACGTCAGTCGAGGTAGAATGAATCACTGGCTTATTCAGATATCGGACGTTAATCCGAAAATATTTTTTTGGTTTATAACTGATTCAAGAGGCACAATACAGATCATCACTCGTCATGCATTTTGATGAAAAAATTTACGAATTATTTGTAAAATGGCCTCGATGTAACGTGGATGGAATACTCCAGTAAAGTGACAGAATTCTCGTGAGCCTTTTGCACCATCGATTTAGATCGATTCGACATTATTTCAAACGAATGCATAGCTCAACGAAAATGGACGATGATTTTTTAAATTCTCTTTAATTTTTTAAATACTGATGAATAACATTTTGTTTCTATTGTTTACTTTATTAAGGCCATTTTTGCCAATTATTTGTGACTCAATCAGTATATAAGTAAGCGTGGATTTGTTTGGCTTTGATTTTTATGTTTTTTGTTTTTAAATCACTTTCTCTAAAGTTTTCATCAATCGGATTCGGAAAAGATGAGAAAAATAATTATTTTTTAAATTTTTAAATTGTTCTTCTTCGTCTTCAAAATGTTGTTTTCGTCTAAAACTAACGTGAAATCGTATTTTTCGTATATTTCGTAAGAATTACATGTCACAAACATTTCGATGAGCCGAATAGATATAAAAAGCGAAAAACATTGAAAAATTCTTTGAACTCAACTGATTCGTCTGAACATTAAATTTAAAAAAGTGCTTCACTGAAGCATATTTTCTATTGAATCTCATGCGCCGCTTCGTTCGTGATATTTGGACGAATATTTTCGGGTCTCTTAGTCGAATTTATTAATTTCAGTAATTTTTCACCATAAACCAAAAGGGATTGAGTTAAAACTGTTGAATATTCGGGGTTATTTTTTACTTTGATTTTAATTTGCAACCTCAATGTCATAAGTGTACGAATATCTCGTTCAAAAAGACTGTGATCTTGTCCTTGAAAAACAAGGCATAAGTTTGTACCGTAAAATCCTGATTTATTGCCATAAAGCGTAATTTTTTTCACCTTATAAAAACTTAAAAGAAAAACATCGCTGTACTTACTGAGCAGAACAGCAACGATCGTCATGAAATGCATCGAGTCCATGACCTTCGAACGAACTTTCAAAACAAAAGTTATTCGATTTTTTTTCTTATCTCAAACTAAAAACCACACACTTAACGTTGATTCCTCAATGGGACACTTCACCATAAATATTAGCACGTAACAATCACCACTTAATGTTACAATTTCGTACAACAAGGGTGAGATAATGATCAAGGGTTTTTTGACGCGGACTATAAAAGACACGCTCTTGACGAGGCACGTGTTTAAGTCAGTAGCCGCAATGATCTCGTATAACTTGGTGGTATACTCAACGAGACGCTGTGCTTACCCGACGCAAGTTTTCGATTTTGCCTCCCTTCCCCCTCCCCCCTGCGCCCCGGAATTTTCTATCTTTCTCTTACCGGAGCCACGCACAACATCGGATCTTGTACACAAAGACATATATACATGTATTATATATATATAGACAGAGAAAGAGTGAGAGTGAGATTCAGTATTTTTAGAATCCCGCTCGAACCGACTGCACTACTACCGATTCCGTGTTTCGTCTGCTCGCGCTCTTGCCTCTTCCTTCTTTCTATCTCTCTCGATCTTGTTCCTCCACGGGATTGCTATACCACAGAGGGGAATTGGAATAAAAGGTGTGGAAGGAGCCACAGGCGAGACCGCCGACGCATGGCTCGCGTTTGGTCAGAAAAACGAGAGAGAAAGAGAGAAAGAAGCAGCGAAACAGAGCGTGAGGGTAAGAGGAACTAAAGAGGAGGGAACTCTATCGTGTGACGCCGCTTTTTTGATCGCTCTGTGTACTGAGAAAAGTCATTTGGTTCATTCGACACAACGACTTTTGTTTTGTACAACTAATCCTAATGTTTTTTTGTTTAAATAAATGAAGATACAAGATTATTTCGTGAAAAAATGTATTGAGACAGTTTAAGGTATTCCTTTCACGAACTCGAATATTTTACAATTAACAGATTTTTTTGTACATAAAAGTAAAAACACATCCCAGTCCACTGGAAAAATATCGAGCCAGGTTACCGAAACTTTAGAAAAGAATTATAACTTTGAAAGTCGTCTATAATTTATACGGCACTTTATGGAGATGACCTGTTGCTCACATTTCTATTTAACAATTCACATATTAAATAATGATAGATGTTTGATATAAACTGTCCTATGGTTAAATTAAATTCTAAAGATTCCGTAGCAACGATAAAAACAGAGAGTCACCGGACGTTTGAAGAAAATATTCACGATAGAACTTGAAAGAATGTGATCAGCAGACGATTTTTCGTAGCCACGACGTTCAAGAGGTTATGTTATCTTCGGCAGTTTTTACAACATTTTTAACGCTATTCTTATTTTTGCCCGTTACAAATCGGCTCACATTTTTACCAAGGTCACTGCGTACTTTATACGTATTTTCACTCATATTTCACTATTTTTTTTAACCAAATACAATAAGTCCAGCTTCTCCCTTTGACAGTGCGGTTGTTGACATATGTAGCTCCCCAAAAAATATCAAAAAGTTTCATAATTTACACAATTAAGCTGAAATTTTCGATTTATGTTTACAGTTGGGACTAATAATTGGTTATAATTTTTTTAAACAAAATGCAGCCTAATTTATGAACAAATGCGGAGAGCCCTGCTTATGCGCCCAAAAAATACGGCCCTCCGCGAAAGGAATACCTTAATCGTTCAGTGACCGACGTATCGATATTTCGGGCGATTATTCGGTGCAATATTACGTTTTATACATTCTTCTGTGCCATCGCTTGGGGTCAAGTAAGTTTTGGTTGACTAAAATACTTGTTTATTGTGAATTAAACCTTTATTGATTATTTTTCAAATTTTCGTGGACTGAATTACACAATAAAATAGGTGTACTCGATTTTTTTCTTCGATCATATTTGATATTTTGATAGTACGAGATGATTGAGAAAAATATTAAAAATACAAATGTCCAAAAGGGAGTTTTAATAATATCTTTCATTTTGGAAACGGCGTATTTTGAAAAACGACTGGATCTTTAAAAAATTTGAGTTTCAACTTTTTTTTAGCATGAAAAAAATGGTTTACATCGAATTTGACGACAATCGATGAAAACATCTGGTTTTAAATGCCAGTAAAAGAAATTTCGATGTTTCTTTTTCACATTCGTGTATAGTTAAGTCAAAGAAACTTCCGCGTTTCATCTTTTTGCGCTCTTTATCTCTCTGTCCCTCTCTCATTTTGTCCACTTCTCTTTTTCTTACTATATGTATAAACTTGGGACATGTGCGGAGGTCGGATTCAGAGGGATGGAAATAAATGAAGGAAAGCTCGACAGAGATACATGCTTTGCAGACGCCAATGATGTAACGAAAAAGCGGTTGGAATTCGATCGAATGACACTTTTAGCTTGGAATTGACGTTGCAAAAGATTGTCTTTTTTTTCACATTTATTTTCTCACGATAGTATTTCAAATTCAATTATTTTTAAATATAATTTCAAGAAAACAGATTTTTTTTTTTTCAATTGAAAAAATCCTTTACTCGTTGAAATAATTGTTTTTTTCTTCTTTAATGAAAAGATCGAATCTTGTTATCGAAAAAGAAATATTTTTTTTACAATTTTTATGAATTACACTCTCTCAAGATGTTTCTTTCTAATTTCATAATCATTTTTAAAAATATTATTGACAGCGTGCAGAAGGCTCATAAATAAAGAGGTTTATATTTTTAGAAGTCGAAAGCGTTATCGTCGGAGAGTACATAGCAAGTGTGGCAGAAAGGGTCCAATTTAATGACCTTAAACCACACCCTGCAACGAATCCAGGTTCGACGAGCCATTTCGATAAAGTTCCCATATACATCCAAGGATAAAACACGCTGTGATGTGCCTCGCCTTCTTGACCCGAGTCGATAATTTTTAACGCATACATTGGGCTCATGAAATAGAATGTTTATATTCGATTTCTTTATAAAAGAAATTTTATAAATATATAAAGAATATAAAGGTTTTCATTATTAAAGAAAACCTTTATATTCGAAAAGTTTCACGAAAGAAAACGTCTTGAAAATCCGTTTATTATTAAAATTATATATAAATAATCGAATGAGATTATTGAGAAAAAATAAATGATCAGAATATATTTTTTAAAACAAAGAATATGTCGAAAATAATTGACTTTTTATTTAATTTATAATTTTTTATGTTTTTTGAGTATTTCTTTGAACATTGTCAAAGAAATGTGTGAATAATGGTCGAGTGAGTTGATCGTGAAATGGCTGGTACGTAATAATGAAAAATTCTTACCGTGGTGAAGGTCAATGGACCTAGTAACGCCAATTTCCATTACTCCATCTCGACTTGGTGATTTGGTGATTGCGGTAATGTTACGAGGGTGAAATTATCCGAATCAACGATCGTTTGTAATGGAACGAGCACGAGGAGTCCCTTTTCGTTAGGCATTGAAGCTAACGAGCCATTTGCTATTGGCGTATGTTTGTCGGTGACGCTTCGTGTACATTAGCTTTGTACGAATATGGAGAGCGTTATCATCGATTACCTTTAACTCTTTTATTCGATAAATGTTTCGTTTAGCCTCGAATTCGACAATGTTCGTACTTATTACGCCAATAATTAGTCCAATTACTCGAAAAAAAATGTTTCGTCTGGCGAAAATACTGGGGCTGTTCAAGACAGAGAATCGAACATCAAAATAGTCGATTTTATATTCGACTGTTGAGAGTTTTGTACAGCAATCCTTATAATTTTGTGGTCGGATTAAAAACTTTTACATTTTTCAAGTTATCGAGGTGAAATTTGGTATGTAAATCGGTTTCATGAGCCCAAAGACAGAGAACAAAAAACATATTTTAAAATTCCATTTCATTGATTTTTACGAGGGATGGAAAATAATTTTATGCACCCCTTTAAGAAGGGTGTCATTTGAAAGACACTTGCATTATTCAAATTTTTTTGGTTCAATACGCTGCTCGAACTTTCGTAAATTTCTTAACAAATCTCCTTGAATATCAAAAATTACTTTCAACTAAATTTTTTAATGATTGTTTAATAATAATTATTTTGGAAATGATATCACGAAAACGGTTTTTTGAGTTTTTTTTTTTAAATCAAAACACGGTTTATTTTTTATTCATACTCACATTCGGTGGCACTAAATACTGAACCCAACTTTCGAGAGCTCCATCTCGTACTTGAACACGATTTGATGCCTTAGGTGCAATGCTCCTAGAACTCACGTCCTATTTTTTCACCTTTTAACACACGATCAAGATCAACGTCGATCCAGTGATTGTTTTGGGCTTAAAATCGTTTTTACAGAGTTAAAGAGACTTATCAGTACATGAATCTCTTTTTTTTTTAAATAACGAACAAAACGATATAGGAGAAATACAATTTCATGAAAATTAAGTAGACGAGAAATTCGTTGAAAATCTGAAGTATTGAGAAAATTGAGAAAAAAACTTTTTCTCGGTTTTAGAAATTCCCCTGAGGTCGAAATCGATCTCGGTCGTACGTTCCAGGGATAAAGAAAGGAATGCAAATACTATTAAAAGTTAAAATAATAGCGGTGTTCGAAATTTATACATAAATGTAAATATACACACGTATTTATATAACCATATTTATTTAATTCACTCATGTTAAAATAATGATCACATAAAGTTATCGAACTGAATCCCATAATATCTACGTTAGTTTTATATATATGTACAAATTTAATGCATTTGCTCTAAATCTTATGAGCCTATTTTGTTAAATGTATTTGTGTTTGCATTTTAATGTATTTCTACTCGAAATTCCAACATCGAATATATTCATATTCATAGTGTGTATAAGGAAGAACTTAAAGAAATAAATTAAAAAGAAAACAATAGAAGAAAAAAGAAATAATTATTTCGCAAGCGAAAAATAAAACAAAAGATTTGATATATCGTACCCAAAATCCCATTTAATTGAAAACATTGGCCTAAATAAGAACGTTCTAATTACGAATAAATTATTAAATATCTATTCACAAAAGTAATTATAGACTATCAATTAACACTAATCGTCGACGATTATTTTTGTTTTGTTTTTTTTTTTCCACTTTGCCAGTTGACAATCTCACACTTTCCCTTTTCTCACTCCCTCTCTCTCTCTCTCTCTCTCGCTCGCTCTCGAACTCTCGTCACTCTTGTTCTCTCGTTTTCCACTTTTTTCACGTGCCTCGTATATCACTTGACGTTGGGGCTTGCTCGTATCGTGTAAGAAGCGTAATACTATATTTATTTTACGTTTATTACCTTACCTCTTTAACAGACGATTGTTTACAAGATTTTTATTACAAAAACGAAATTCCGGTCGTCGAGTTTCGTATTTATATGTTTGTGTGTGTAAGTGGGATGAGGAATATTATCATATTTCGTCAATGTTGTTCGTTTTAAAAAAAATATTTGAGTGCATGAGAGTATGTTTAGCAACGAGGGGAGTTGTCAAAAATGAACAAAGAAAATCAAGTTCTTTGAGTGAGGAAAAAAAATTTTTTTTTTAAGTTGTAATGAGCCATTAAGTATTATCTAGACTCGTTAATGAATTATAAAAGTTTGTTTTTTGTCCGTTTATATTTAATGTTATCAAATATATTATATAATCGTTCGATAATCCTGTTGAAGTATTATTGATTTGAATCGATGTTTCACTCAATGATCTTTATATTCCAGAGTGAATGTCACCTTTATTCTACATATATTTATTTATTTATATATATATATATTTATATATGGGGCATTCCACGCCAAATTGGCCACTTTTGAAATTCGCATTTTTTATTGTTTTCATTTTTTTTTCTCTAATAGAGCTCATTGAAAGGAACTCGTCTGATTTTTTTCAAATTTTTATCTAAACACGTTCATCGGAAATGAATTTTTGAAAAATTTTCCGATTTTTTTCTTCAAATATCAATAACTCTTTGAAAAATGCAGTCAATGAGCGGTCAAAATTTTAGTTTTAAAATGTACTTTCGTTTAAAAAAATGCAGAAAATTATAAAAACATTACATGAATGAATTTTTTCAATTTTAAGTATGAAATGTTTTTTCCCACATAGTTAGCCCCCTTCGATTTTGCTGTTAATTTTTTATAAAAAACTATTATTTTTTTGAGGAATTTTAAGCCTAGTGTGATCCTGGGGAAATCGTTCGTTGTACATTTTTATAATTAAAATATAGATTTTTTTACAATCAATTATCTATAACTCCCTGAAAAATCGAACAATGCGATTCGTCTAGGGGGTTTAAATTTTTGTTCTGAAATGTACTTTTGTTTAAAAATATGTGAAAAATTATTCCATGTTTATATCACCTAGTTTTTCCAATTCTAAGATAAAATAACCTTTTTTCATAGCGCTTGTACTAATTAATTTGTTTCTTTAATGTTTGTACGGAAGCATGATTCATTTAATGAATTTTAAGCTAAGTATGAACCTGAGAAAATAGCTAGTCCTATTTTTCAAATTGTTAATTTTATTGAAGATTTTTGTTGTTGATTAGATTAATATTTCCCCACGATTATACTAATCTTAAAATGCATTAAATGAATAATTGTTTCCTATATAAATTTAACAGCAAAATCAGAAGGGACTAACACTGCGAGAAAAAACATTTTTGTTTATAATTAAAAAATTGATTTAAGTAATCTTTAAATAATTGTTGACATATTTTTGAACGAAAGCACCTGTCAAAACGAAAAGTTTGACTCCCTTATCCATTCGGTTTGAATGATTTTTCAGGGATTTGTGCATGATTAATAAGAAAAAAATCCACAATTTAATTATAAAAAATATAACGAACGATTTCCCCATCATCGAACTAGGCTTAAATGTCATTAAAAAAATAATAGTTTTTTATAAAAAATTAACAGCAAAATTGAAGGGGGCTAACTATGTGGGAAAAAACATTTCATAGTTAGAATTGAAAAAATTGATTCATGTAATGTTTTGATAATTTTCTGCATTTTTTTAAACGAAAGTACATTTTAAAACTAAAATTTTGACCGCTCATCCATTCGGTTTACTGCATTTTTGAGAGAGTTATTGATATTTGAAGAAGAAAATCGGAAAATTTTTCAAAAATTCGTTTCCGGTGAACGTGTTAAGATAAAAATGTGAGAAAAATCAGACGAATTCCTTTC
Organism: Rhimphoctona megacephalus; assembly: GCA_963989365.1. Taxonomy (NCBI): domain Eukaryota; kingdom Metazoa; phylum Arthropoda; class Insecta; order Hymenoptera; family Ichneumonidae; genus Rhimphoctona; species Rhimphoctona megacephalus. The sequence goes on from OZ022416.1 coordinate 15,182,082, forward strand.
AATGAGTTCTATTAGAGAAAAAAAATCAACACAATAAAAAATGCGAAAAAAGTAGCCGATTTGGCGTGGAATGTCCCATACACTTTTGTTTTTTTTTCTCAAATGGTATTTATATTATTTATATTAGCTATCGGTAATCTTTAGAGTTTATGGGTACGTTCGTACAAGTGATACGTCTGTCATCAGCAGTACAGACACTCGGATGGAAAACGATCGGCAGTGGAACGAGGATTGGCTATTTTTTTCTTTATTTTCAAGCAAGAAATTGAAGCAAATAAAAAAAAAATTAGGATAAAAAAGATTAATAGGAAGGAATGATTTCGTGATATATTTTGCATCGCATTTTTATCGTTCGTGAGAGAAGAAAATGTTCGAAAACGCTTGTCCTCGTCGCACTGCCAAAATTTTTGTCAAATTTTCGTTTTTTCTCCTTCCATTGCTCGGACAAATGGGAAAGTAAAAAAAGAGAAGAAATTATATTGGATCACCCTCTTTTGATTTTTTTTTCTCGTTCTGCTGTGTTCGAAAAATCGTTCGGGGTCATTCGTGGCGGACACGTGGCTTCTCGAGCAACGAGATCTAATATGTATACACATATATCCTCGTGAGACAAAATTTATCACACCCTTAAGTAACATTCTAGCCGTGGTAACGTCGCGTAAACAAATGGAAGTTTTTCATGACAGATCTAGGGCGATTTATGTATATTTATATATTTATTTTTATGCTATATATACTCGAAGTTTTTCACGTGAAAGCTTCGTTGCGAAACTGTGATAATTTTTTTATTTATACGATTTTTTTTTTGATAAATTTTCCTATAAAAAGGAAGTGGCAGATATGGACTTTTTCAATTATCCATTTGGCTATTTATTTTTTATTTTCACAGCTATTTGCATTTTTTAATTCTTTTTTTTATCTCTCAGGGTTAAAATTGCGACTACCTGAAAACCGATCAGCACTGCAATAAAAATTGACAGCTTTTGAGAAAATATAGCCTAAGTCTGCAAACAAGTTTGGATTATTTTTTCTAACGCTTTTTTAACAATAAATGAAATTACTTTAGGAAAGCCTATTTTCATTTTTTATTTCCATTCTTTTTCAGAGGCTAAATGAAAGAACGAAATTTTTAAACGCAAGTTCAGAGTCGGTTGATTTTTCTTTAAATTAAAAATAAAAATGAGCTTTTTTGAATATTAATTTTTTCGCCAGTAGAAAAAACTGCTTTTGAGGCTACTTTGAGAAGAAAGAATAGAAAAAATCAATGAGCTGTAAAAATTGGATAAATGGCTAAATCGAAAAAAGCAAAATAACCTATAAACTTTTTCTTCTTCGTAGAAAAATATATCGAAAATCCACAAAAATAAATAATGATCAGATCGTTGAAATGCAACTTTCAGGTTAAATTCCTCAAATATACAGAGCTATATAAATACATATACAAATAGGCGCGCGTTCTCCGATTGCCTACAAAAAAATCTCTCCTTCATTCGATATTTCAATAGAACATTTATTCCCATCGACCCATCGAGATTTGAGCTCTGTCATTTGCCAGAGGCGTGTATCGCGGATTATTTCGTTGCAACAAATATACAATTAAACCAACAATCCCACTTTGTATACGAAACGATTTACGTACTTCGATATATAGAATAAGACTTTCATTAATCTTTATGTACAACGCTACGCTCAATATCATCACTTTGCAAATTTATTTAATCTCATTTCTCTTCTCTCTTCGTGTTCAGTTTTGTTTATTGTATGAGTTTTCTTTGCTTTTTTTTTTTTTTTTGAATTGATGGTTATGGTTTTTAAAGTTTATAAGAAGACTGACACGCGGACGACGTTTAGTCACGTTCACCCAATTTCCACGCTCACCTTTACGCGACTGCATAATATTTTTTCTGTCCTTTTTTTTTTCTTCGTGCAGCTTTTTCTTTTCGTTACACAATCTCAGGTTTTTACGCTAAAACACACGTTCACACTCTACTTCACACTTATACACGGATCGGAGATGGACACTCGTCCAAAATTTTAAACTCGATATAAATCTGTTATTCTTGCTTTTTTTTGTTCTCTCTATTTGTTTTTATTATTTATTATTAATTATTTTATAAAAGTATCATGCAGTATTTGAAATCGCACGTGTTACTCTGCAATCCATAATTACAATTCACATTTTTTGGCTGATTTCTCGAAGACACAATAATCTAACGAGAAATTTAACGAACGTCGATTTATTTCGTTACATATTAAAAGATTTTTTTTTCCATTTTTCATCGTTCCCGAAAAATATATTCATTCGTATTGTGGGGTTGAGTGTAACATGTACGATTTCAAATACTGCTATTTAATGTTACAAAATATTTGGTAATGGTTGGGATAATCTCAATTGGAACGAACAATTTTTCTTTTCAAATTAACTCAAAGTGCCCATCTCTATGTACGATATTCTGTACTGGGATACAAATATATTTCGAGAGTAATCACTCTTCGATTGAACCTGTTATCGAGAAAGAAAAAGAAAACAAAAATATTGAGATATTTCTACATTTAGTACAGAGGCCGGTAAAATTAGTGGTTGATTAATGTTTCTTTTGTTCTTTCACCATGCTCACGGTTATTTTCATGGTGTGAAATAGACATTCAGGCCTCGAATAACAACGATGGACAAGTATATTCCATTTCCCGTAATGCTTTATAAAGCTTCTATTTCAAATTCCGTCCATAAGCTTGTTTTCATTTTCCCTATACATTTGCGTCATTGTCCTTTTTTTTACCTAATGCGAATCGAATATTTTTCGATGACATAATGAAACGTGAAAGGATAGGACGCATTGCATTCTTCGGGGACGATCGAGGTACGTCGCGATGAAACCCTGCTGCACAATTTCACGGATTATTCAATTTTTTTTTCTATCAGAATTTTGGTACTCGACGACGAGACGAAAATCTAATCGTCTAATAAATATTTCATTTCAACAATAATCATGACAAAACGATATCATCGAATTGTTTAAACGAAAAATGTAAAATTAATTTCTTCATTTCTTTTTTGAATGCACGTTAAATTTTTCAAGAGTTTTCTCTTTTCTTTTTTAATCACATAAATTTTTGTTTTTTTTTTTTTTTTTTTTTAATTAAAAAAAGATCGAACTAAAGTTGTATTTAATTCTTTTTTCGTGTACTGATTTTCAAGGTATTGCACAATCGCTACGTTCATAAAAAAAGCATGATATTTTGATTTCTACTTTTCAGAAACCTTTTAATTGCATATTTTTTTTCAGAACCTGTTTCTTAAAATTTATAGCACGAATACCTCGAAGTCTAATGAATCGTTTTTACGAAAATTTCCCATAAACATTGTTAATTCACTCATTTCATACGTGTCGAAGACCGTTTTTCATAGCTATCACAGTTTATCGTTAAAAATCAATAAAATCGTAACTGTTCGGTAAAAAATTGAATTTCCAAGACGTAATGACTTCCAGTATTCAAAATACGAAACATTTAATGCATTTGATGATAAGTACTGCTTTTATTTATTTTTTCTTCTTATCAATAAGCTAAAATGAACGACGGATCGTAATGAATTTCAGTACAATTCGATTTTTCTTTATTTTCATCAATTATACTTAAAATACTGAACTTCCGACAATTCGTAATGATTATTTACAAAAATAAAACGTAATACACGAAAAAAATGATGAAATATAACTGAAGTTCTATCTTTCGGATAATTTCCTTACTCAATTCGGCATTTGTCGAAATTTACAAGATCTTTCAATGCGATTTATACAATTTCACAAGACAAAAAATGACGAAATTGGAAAAATATAAACGACGAAAAAAAATTAGTTCGAAAATAAAAAAAAAAATTGGAGAAAAATGACGAAATTGTGATTCTTGATTAATAAAATGAATGAAATTCATGTTACGTTGAAATATCAAATTTGTTTCAGTGAAAAAAATGAATACAAAAATGATGTACGCGAGAAAATGTATTCGTGAATGTGAATTTTTGTATTTCCTTTGCTTTTTGTTTCGGATAATGAAACACTACGTCTTGCCACGTACTATTATATAGATTAGGCCATGTTTCTGTGTATATATATCGTGATATATATACGACGGTTTTAATGTGGACGTACCACGAAGAGCTAGTTTCCGAGCTGACCTATCAGAAGGTAGGGTAGTTACAGATTGTATGATTGATTAATGATCTTCTAGAAAGGAATAAAAAATGAAAAAAATGGCAAGAGAAAAGAGAGCAAAAGGGTGTGTCGACCATGTGCTTTAAAAATTGGCTCGGGAGATAGATTGTCAGCGGCAGGGACCAAGCTACCCCCGTGTCCCGGTCAGCGAACGCGACGGGTTTAATTTTTGTTTTTTGTTTTTTGTTGTTTTTTTTTTTTTCATTAATGATTTCTTCTATTTGTATTTAATTTTTTGTTAACTTTTATTCACTTTTTAATCGGAGAAAACGAAGCACAGTAAATCAATATATTACACACTGACTCGTTCCCGTCGTAAATCTTCTATTTTTTCAAAACGTCGTAATCGCGAATGCCGTTAACATTAGTAGGTCAATTTTCGGGATGTTTTGTTGTTGTTGTTGTTGTTGTTGTTCTTTTCTTTCGCTGTTCAGTTTTTTTAAAATAAATTAATCGAAACGTCAATTCACGGCAATGCTGGAACACTGAGTTATTGGTGTTGTTTTTTTTTTTTAATCGTCCTTTTTGTGGGCAGGATAAAACGTTCCATTGTCACAATATAACCGAATATCGGTATTTTGCCGGTTTTCTTGTCATTTCTCAAATATTTGCTAGAAAAATGTTCTCTCGTCGTTTTGCACGATTCAGACACTTGGCGATCCTAGCAAAAGGCCTAACAGCCTTATCGTCCGACTCGCTTATATGTAAGAAACAGAGCAGAACCCGAGTTTTGGTGTTTTTCTTTTTGGCCTTTTTATAATGATGGCGCTGCACGGTAGAGAGGATTTCCTCTGATCGGAAGCACGTGAGCCTCGGAGTTAAACACCCAGTCGTCGAGGCTTATGAGATCATCGTCACTGAACAACAGGTACAAATACTGCAAAAAAAAGCCATTTACAAAAATTCAATTATTTATGCATTTAGACAATTATTGGCATAAAATGTTTTCGAAAATATTGTACGAGCATTATAATTCTTTGTTTACTGATCGATTTATTTTATATTTGTAGGAATGGCAAAAAGAGTTCGTTAAATATTGACACATCGCGGGAGTTGAAGATTTTCAATGTTCAAGATAAAAAAAAAAAAAAAAAAGAAGAAGAAATCATGAAACTTTTTAAATTCGATTAGTTTGAAGAAAATCATTAAAAATGTTGTTTCCAGTTTTTCGATGAACAGCATTATGATGTTAATGAAAAAAAGATAATCCAAAATTGCTCAGATTTAATGAAAAATAATGAATGAACGTAGTTTGAAAAATAATGAAAACACTGAGGTTTTTTCAAATTTATTTTCTATGAAAATAGAATATAAAACTGCTCGATAAATTTGAATTGTACAACGCGATTGTTCCGTGCTTGAAATAATTAACTGGCCATCAAAAGCTAAACAAAAAGTGTTATTTGATTTTAATTAAAAATTATTCCCTCGTTTCGCAATTATTTGGGCTAATATTTCCAACGCCACGTATCAACAAAAATTTGTTAGCATCAAACTGTAATTATTGTTTTCTCTGATCGAAAATTCAAAAATTCCTAGACAAATTCAGTCTGATGTTGTACAAAAAGTGTGTATTTTTGTTTGTTTTCTATCTGTGGACTTTTTTTTTCATTCTCCATTCTGTAACGTCGAGGATCGGGACGTGGTTTGCTACTTTCCACAAATTTCGACTAGCTCTCTTGGGCAAAGTGCACACATAAATAAACACACGCAGGACTTCTCGTATGTATAAAAAAAATACAATAGTATTATATACCTTGAGCGTCTCTGCGAAGAAAAAGCTTTGCTGGACGTCGTCCTTCGGTGGGTCAGAATTGTATACGTCTTTGAGCCCCGAGAATCCTCCTGGCACACGACAATACTTTTCGAGAGCCTGGACAGCCTCCCAGCCCCATTCCCGGTATTTCGGGTCCTTGGTGAGTCGCCACATCACGAAGTACGACTCAAAGGTCTGAAAACGACGAAGAAAAATTAAGAAAAAAAAAATCACGTTTTGCACTCTAACCATATAATACGTGATGCCATCTTTCAAAAAAAAAAAAATATATATATTGTCGAGAAACATTCAAGCATTTATAAATAATTTCTCTAATAAAAAAAGAAAAAATAATAATCATAATATCAAAGAAGACAAAATTATTGAATAATTTTCTTAAAAATTCAAGAAATTCAATATTTAAATTGTACATTTTTATTATAAATTACTGAATCATTTTTTTAGTCATCGTTGGGCTTACACTGCTTTGAGTCTTTTTGTGTCTTTTTTTTAGTTTTGTCAAATGCATTCAATGGAAAATAGTTAAAGGAAGTGTTTCAATGAATTTATCGCAAATTTCGAAACGTCGATTTATATTTTTTCGTGCGAAATTTTTTCAGATTCATATAATATCTGAAATTGTATTTTGATTGGAATAAAAAAAAAATGTATCACTAATTTTTTTGAATATCTTGGCATTAATAGGGAATCTTGAGATGAGATTGTATATGATTTAAAAACTTTGAAAAAATCGTGAAAACTGTACAGATGAGAACGAAGGGAAAAAGAAAGAAAGATAAAACTTGCAAATTGCTTTTTACAAAAGTTTCTCACGATACTCGCAACTTTTTCCATAATGATTCTAAACTGAGAAAAGGCAGTTACTAATAGTAAAGAAGTTGAGTATTGTATGAATTTGAAAAACAGTTTTGTAGGAAGTTTTAAAGCGACAAAGAGAAGGGTGCTCTATAAAAAACATTTTGTTAAAAAAAATGTACACGAACATCGATTTAAAACGATATTGAAGAATAAACTGAAAATTGCAATGTTTTTATTAAAAGCATAATTAAAATAAATATTCGTATTCGATAAAAATTGGTGACGATCTACATTCAATGACGAAAGCATTGACATTAAATATTCATATTAAAAATATTTATTCATGTAAAGAAAGTGCTTTACGGTTGAAATTAGCTCACGATGAATACTTCGAAATTGCATTAAAACATAATTTATAACACGTCCATGACGACGAGCTTCCGACGTTTTATTTTTGTTGGATATATTAAGGGCTTACACCTGAATAGAATTTTGTGAAAATTTATTTTTTTTTTGCATTTCTTGAACTAAAGAGAATATTGTGTTAAAATATAATATTATTAAGAAATACGAAGAATTGTAGAAATTACGGAGGTTTCACTGAAGCGAGTCGGAGCAGCCCGAATTGGAAACCAAGCAGATTTTTCGAAAAAAATTCGTACAAATGTTTAAAAAATGAATTGTAAACTGCAAAAATTAGGTCAAAAATTGACCTCAAATTTCAAGCAGCCGTTAATTCGCGATTATTTTTCTGGCTCGTAGCTAATTCTGTTATATATTACTAGTTAGAAATTCGATGTTTATTTATATTTCGGATGACTCATCAACCCAAAATGATGAACACCGCAAAGGACGTTTCTAAAAACGGGGCTTACGCTGACGTCAATTAACGATATTTATTGTGGATAAATTTGGATAAAAAAATTCACATACATGCGGGAATACATGATCCTTTTAAGGTATTTCTTTCGCGGAGGGTCGTATTTTTTGGGCGCATAAGCAGGGCCCTTTACATTTGTTCATTAATCAGGCTGGATTTTGTTTCAAAAAAAGTTATAACCAATTATTACTCCCAACTGTAAACAAAAATTGAAAATTTCAGCTTAATTGTGTAAATTATGCAACTTTTTGATATTTTTTGGAGAGCTACGAATGTCAATAACCGCATTGTGCAAGGGAGAAGCTGGACTTATTGTATTTGGTTAAAAAAAAAAAAAGAAGTGAAATATGAGTGAAAATACGTATAAAGTACGCAGTGATCTTGGTAAAAATGTGAGCCAATTTGTAACGGACAAAAACAAGAATAGCGTTAAAAATATTGTAAAAACTGCCGAAGATAACATAACCTCTTGAACGTCACGGCTACAAAAAAGCGTCTGTTGCCCTAACGGATCAGCGGGTCCCTAAAATAAGTCCCAAAAAGTCCCATTTGGGACTCGGGCTTAAGTAGACAAAAGTGATCCTGGATGGAGTCCCAAATGGGACTTTTTTCTCCTCGCTTGGTGTGAACCGGACGCGACGTTATGAGTCCCAAAAACTGGGACTCAAAGTCCCAATGGGGACTTTTTTTGGGGTTAAAACTCAAAAAAAAGTCTCTATTTCGGACTCCGAGCCCCAGTTTGGGACTTTTTCGAGCGAGGCAACCGGAATAAGCGATTCGCTATGTGTATACCTATTTGTATTCTGTACGAGATGGTCTTTTCAGACGGTCACGGCTCGGGCAATATATTCCCACCCGACGGATGATGCGTGCTCGCGAAAACGCTCGACTCTGCGCCACGCTGTGGCCGGAGCGAGAAGCAAGGAAAAAGTCTCAAATTGGGGCTCGGAGTCCCAAATAGGGATTTTTTTTTTGAGATTTCACTCTTAAAAAAACTCTCAGTTTGGGACTCATGACGTCACGTCCGGTTCACACCGAACGAGGGGAAAAAGTCCCATTTGGGACTTCATTTGGCGTCACTTTTGTCGACTTAAGCCCCGAGTCACAATTCGGACTTTTTTGGGACTCGCTGATCCGTTAGAGTGATCACATTTAAGTTCTATCGTGAATATTTTTTTTAAACCTCCGGTGACTCTGTTTTTGTCGTTCCTACGGAATTTTTTGAATTTGATGTAACCATATGACAGTTTATATCAAACATCTGTCATTATTCGATACATGAATTATTAAATAGAAATATGAGCAGCAGGTCATCTCCATAAAATGTCGTATAAATTAGACGATTTTCAAAGTTATAATTCTTTTCTAAAAGTTCGGTAACTTGGCTCCATATTTTTGCAGTGGAATCGGATTTTTTTAAACTTTTTTGTACAAAAAAATCTGTTAATTGTAAAATATTCGAGTTCGTGAGAGGAATACTTTAACAGATTTTCGGTAAATATTTAGAAGAGCAACTTTTCCGAAAAATGGCGATAGAATTTTTTTTCCTTTTCTATCAGTTAATAAGCATGTCTAATAATGATAATCAGTCGGGGGACGTTGAAATTTTTTCATAGAAATTAGTTTTTTTAGCAAAAATCAATCATCAAATTTGATTTGACAATTATATATAATTATATATATTTGAGAATTATATATAATTCTGTATATATGTATTTGTATATATACGTATATTGATGTTATAATGATGCCTATAATGACTGAAAACTGGAAAAATGCTAAAATTGAATAATTGTTTTTTTGCTAAAAAAACCAAGTTCTATGAAAAAATTTCCAGCTCCCCCGACGGATTATCATTATTAGACATGCCTATTAACTAATAGAAAAGAAAAAAAAATTCTATCACCATTTCTCGGAAAAGTTGCTCTTCTGAATATTTACCAGATTTTCTTTTTTTTTTTAATAAATCAATTATTTTACGAGAAAAAAAATTTCGAAGTATGACCTCTCTTTTGCTCATCTACTCACGTGTAAGGCCTTAATACAAATCCTGATACGAAAATAAAATACAATGAATATGGTTTTGATTGAATTGTATAATTGAACGAAGGGAATTGAGCTTCCTGAAATAATTATTCGGTACGTTCATTCATCTGTTAGGATTACGATCCTAACAGCAGGGTAATATTGTTACGGTATATGGCTTACGTTATTTTTGAGTATCCAGAGATATCGAAGTGATATATTTAGATGAAAATTCTCGAAATTGAACGAAATCACCTGGGGATCTGGGACATACATTCGCGTTTGGTAGATCGAAATAATACTCCGTTGTACCGTATATTATTTTAATGTACGTGCATTTCGGTACAGCTTGATGACGTGTAACGTGAGCTTAATGGGATGAAATGTGAATAAACAGAGTTGCTAGGGAGCATTGTTGAACTTAATGAGTTTCCCATAATCCTTAGAATAGCAAAATCGATTTTAATTGATGTCTTCGTAAAACATTTAATTGGCATGAAATTTCACTCGCTTTCTTTCTCTCTTTCAATTCATTCGATAACAGTTTTGTTCTCATTTTTTATACATCTGTCGATATAAACTGTCGGATGCATAATTGACACTTTTTAAATTAAATTGTTAAGAGGAAAATATCGAAATTTTGTAATTAATCGTTGTATCGTGACATCCTCAAATTTTTCAATTACGAAGTTACTGGATTAATTTTGTTTCTCTTCCAGGAGTCAAGTCGAATTGTGAAAAATATTCAATAATTCTAATGATTTAATTAACAGCTGATCATTTGTTTCTCAATATAAAAGGGGCAGGATTTTTTAAAATAGTCTTCAAATAATTCCTGTTATCAGAGGACATTTTAAGGATAATTTAAGGTGATTCTAAAATAGTATGAATACAATTACAGTAGGCGGAATATCTCAGACGTATTTGAAGATTTTTAATTTCTAAATAACTTTTAAACAAAGTTTAATAAAGAACGAGTCGTTCTTTGTATTAAAAAGAAATTCTTAACAGCTGACATCGAAAATGGTTCGGATTTAATTTTCGAACTCAAAGAGACCTCGTCAAAAAAATTGTTGTTTTTGAATCCGAAACGAAGTCGAAGAAAATAAGTTTCGTTTTCGAATCGTCATAATTTTGTATAATTCTGTTACAAATCAAAACTATAGAGTTTTGCCATTTTCGAAGTTGTAAAAATGTCAACGTTCTGTTTGTAATGAAAATAAATTTTTACCCCACGGTATTAAGGACAGCACTCTGCTCAAAGAAGCAACGAAGAAATGTTAAGAAAAAAGTTTGGTTTGTAGGAAGAGTGGATAAGAAGTAAATAAATGTAAAATAAAATTTACCTCGGGTCGTAGGATGTAGTACTTTTCGCCACTTTTTAAAGTCTTTGCTTCGTGGCCTTCCATGAAATGGAAAACCTCAGGGCCGAGTTTCGTCGGTGTGCGGTCGTACGACTCGTGGCAGGTGTTCGTTAGTCCTTCAGCAATGTTCATGTACTTTTTCGCCAAACCGTTCTCCATGGTTTTGGCGCCAAGTGCGAACATCCCACCTGAGAAATGCGCGTCGTCGTAACGGGAGATTAGGGTCGTTCTCGTTAGCAATTTAGAGGAATAGAGGGAAAGAGGACTTTTCCGCTTTCTTCTCATTCATATCCGTGGTACAGCGGTTGTCGGACTATGGCGCTTGGCTGTATTCATGATTAACCCACGAAAACCAGGTTTCCGGTAGTTGCCATAGACTCATACAATTCTTGAAAATTACGGTTACCGCAGTACCAAAAAAAAACTCCCAAGAAATTTCGGAAATATTATAATTTTATTCGCGAAATTCAACATTACGATTTTAGTCAAAAATATTCAGTAATATTCTAATGTCGTAACAGTTTTGAGTCTTTTTCCAAAAACGAGATCAATATTTTTGTTGATTTTTTCATTCTTCATTTACATTATTGGTAGAAATTTGAAAAAAAAAAACATTGAGTAGCCGATTTGGAACTAAAAAAATAATCATTTTCTCGCAATTGTCACATTTCAATCAAATTTTTGCAACGTTGGTAAACAAAATGTAAGTCTATTTGTTCAAAATTTACAGGATGACTCGGATTTTAGAAAAATTCGAAACTTTCGCCTCTTTCTCCTGTTCAATTTCAAAGTTGCAGGGATTTTCAGCTGCCTTTGTGATTGGAAAAATAGAAACAGAAGAAAACCGTCGACCGGAGTTGGTTTAGAATTCCAAGTGTCTTACCGGCGAAACAGGCGAGATGACCCATTTTGTTTTCTGGTCGATCATTCTTTAGATCGGATACGTATAACAATCCACTGGGAGACTTCATGATCATGTACTTTTCGACAGCGGCCATAGCCTTGTCCCACATTTTTCTCGCTTCGACATCTTCCATACCCGATTGGATCCAGGCTTTCAGCAAATATTCGTAGAAACTGTCGCCGAGACCACCGAGTGACATGTCATCTGTAAAAAAAAAAAAAAAAAAAAAAAATGCACACAATTGATTTAATTGAATTTATAAAATTTGGATATCTTTATACAGTTGTAATTAATGAATAGTTAACAAAATATACATCATTGCGAATAAAGTAATAATTGTCAGGATTTATCATGGAATTCCTAGCGCAATTTCAGTGAAAGTGCTTTTTGTTGTCTCGTGATTGTAAATTATACGATTTTCAGATTGATTCGTAACAATAATGGAGTCAAAAAGTTATAAATAATTGCTTAAATAAATAATAGTTGAGCAAAAAATAATCAGACATTTTCTTCTCGGCATACAAAATGAGATCGTTAAATTGTTGTGAATATCTATGAATATTTCCAAAATTTTCTCTCACGTAAAGTTTTTTTAAATGTTGATTTGAAATAATTGCTCAAAAACCGCAAATTTATGGCATGTTTTTGTAGAAGGATTAAACGAGAAAATTGAAGAAGATATCGAGTAATTGAACAAACAGTTGCTGGAATATCGAGTTCAGGAAAATTGGAAAGAAGGAATTTCAAAAAATAGAAAATAATTCTAAAACAATGTACAACAATTTAGAAAAAAATGAATCAATTTGGGGTAACGAAAAAGAAAAATATCTGATTATCCGTTTAGGAACTTTTTTTTTAATGTTTAAGCACTTATTTCAAAAGCAATGCGTTCGAGTTTCCCAAGCATGTCCACCAGTCTACGATACGTAAAGGAAGCACCAAAGGTTTTGTAATGAGCAGTCGTTATTTCTCATAAGAGTGAGAGATCAACACACGCGGGCTCTACAATTCGCGTCCAAAAATAATCAAGTCAAAGTGTCACGTTCCTGACCCTCCTCAAGGACAAATTGGATTGAGTCTCTTGGGTCGTTTTCCCAAATTGTTACTGCTAATTTATTCAGCTGTAGTTCTCGCGATCGTCGTGACCAGATAGAGAGAAAGAAAGAAAAAGCGAGAGGGAGACAAATGACGAACCGAGCAGCCAACAAACGAGTATTGAGAATGTTCTACTCTGCTTCACTGTTAATATACTACAACCTTTAACTTTTATCTTTAGTACACAAAAACACAACGAATAAAATCTTTGAAACGTTAAAATTTTTCACACATACGTTGCCAACCAAAAACTTAATTCGATGAGCATTTCTGCAATTACCGATTCGATAAACATCGTTTTTCAAGCGTATATCAATGGCAAGAAATCGTTAACAAATTGTTCACACGAAAAAAGTGTTAATAAATAATTGAATATATCTTAACGTCGTGTGAATTTTTTACAGAATCTTTTCGCTTTTGAAACCCGTTTTGAAAACAACCAAAATTCTGTATCTAACATTATTAGGTTTGTACTGTATTTTTTCGTACCACGGCGTTTCTAAATCCAGCCAAATCGACCCAGGCCACTTTGCGAGCTTATAATTCTTAGTAAAATGGGTATTTTTTCAGACTTTTTAGAGTTCTGTACGTCCAAACGAAAAAAAAAAACGGAACCCTTATAGGATCATTCGTGTGTCTGTCTGTCTGTCCGTCTGTCATAGCCAATTTGCTCCGAATCTACTGGACCGATTAAGTTGAAATTTGGTATACATATGAATTTCTGTGACCCAAACACGGACGTGTAACGTAAATAAATGAATTTTGAATATGGGGTGACTTTTGGGTGGTAAATTAAAAAATAAAAAAAAAGTTTTGCAAACTGTACCGTGTGACATATCAAATGAAAGGGCTTGTTGCGAGGGTCTCAAATATATTTTTTAAATAATTTTAAAATATATCGTTTTAAAGTTATTTAAGAAAATAGATGAAAATTGACCATCCCCCCCCCCCCCAATCTCCGAAACTACTGAGCCGAAAATTCTGAAAAAAATACAGAAAATAGTTCTTTACTTATTGATTGCAGGAAAACCTATGAGAAGTTTATGGTCTTAAAATTTTTAGTTACCACAAACGAATTTGGGTCAGATTTAAGGTATTCCTTTCGCGGAGGGCCATATTTTTTGGGCGCATAAGCAGGGCCCTCCACATTTGTTCATAAATTAGGCTGCATTTTGTTTAAAAAAATTATAACCAATTATTAGTCCCAACTGTAAATATAAATCGAAAATTTCAGCTTAAGGAAGTTGTATCGATATTTATATGACATCATACGAAAAATACATTATATTTGATTATTCCAAGTTAATGTATTGAAATTTTGCGTGAATTTTGCGTGAACCCAAACAGCATTTAATTATGTGTGAAAAATTTGGAGAGGTTTCACCGTCTAGTAATCGAGATATTCATTGTTGAAAATGACAAGTTTAACATGAGCTCTTATGGAAGCTTTCAAAAAATTGGGAAATTCAGCAATAAATATCTCAATTTTGAGACGATGAATCATCGACATATTCCGCCAGAAGTTTAATACCATATTAAGCTTTCTATTTACAAAATGTTATTGTGTAAAGTTGGAAAATAATTTTTACATGAGAAACGCTATAACCTCCTTAATTGTGTAAATTATGAAACTTTTTGATATTTTTTGGGGAGCTACATATGTCAACAACCACACTGTCAAAGGGAGAAGCTGGGCTTATTATATTTGGTTAAAAAAAATAGTGAAATATGAGTGAAAATTCGTATAAAGTACGCAGTGACATTGGTAAAAATGTGAGCCGATTTGTAACGGGCAAAAACAAGAATAGCGTTAAAAATATTGTAAACACTGTCGAAGATAACATAACCTCTTGAACGTCAATGGCTACGAAAAATCGTCTGCTGATCACATTCTTTCGAGTTCTATCGTGAATATTTTTTTCAAAAGTCCGGTGACTCTCTGCTTTTATCATTGCTACGGAATCTTTAGAATTTAATTTAACCATAGGACAGTTTATATCAAACATCTATAATTATTTAATATATGAATTGTTAGATAGAAATGTGAGCAACAGGTCATCTCCATAAAGTGCCGTATAAATTATAGACGACTTTCAAAGTTATAATTCTTTTCCAAAGATTCGGTAACCTGGCTCGATATTTTTCCAGTGGACTGGGATGTGTTTTTACTTTTATGTACAAAAAAATCTGTTAATTGTAAAATATTTGAGTTCGTGAAAGGAATACCTTAAAAAAACATGGTAGATAACATATTCATCGTACGGAATCCTCTCCACGCGAGTTCAACTCGCACTTGTCCGCTTTTTTTTTTTTAAATAATCGTACAACTCCCGACTAAGCGAACAAGGCTTATAATGTCGGCAAATGATTAGTTCCACTGTGGTTGAAGTTTAAAAAAAAGTGCAGCTCAATTTTCGCGCCAAAAATCGATTTCGGCTTGGGTCAAAGTGACCTCGAGTAGAAACCTAGGATTAAAAAACTCTTGGTACATTTAACGGCTAGGAAATGTTTAAAGTGTATGTTGAATATTATTTGCAAAAAGAGTTCTGGAATTCGCGATTATTGAATTATTTTTTGAGACAAGCAAAAAACTTCTATAAAGAAGTGAATATTCTGATTCTGAAAAAAATCAGAATTATTGGAAAAATTCAGTGAAATGAAGGAACAAGACGAAGAAAAATTGTCGGAATATTGGTTAAGCAATCATTTTTGTACGCGATTTGTAATTAACTTTTTAGCAATGTATTTTCACAAAAAATCTATCATTATTATTGAAAACAAGCGTTTTTGTATTTGCATGTGTTTGCATTCAAAATTTCGGGTGGATGTAAAGATTTTCGATGATACGTGCAGAGGTCTGATTGATATTAAAGCATATGAAGCTCTAGAATATCCCCTTTATACACAAGATAACTAATTTGTTGTTCGAAGTTTCGAGGTCCGAAGTTCTATAGGAAAACGATATTTCGCTGTTGATTTTAAATGACGTTTGAATTTTCGGAATTATTGCCCGGCGTGTTTAAACACATCAAACGAAATTCCATAGCAAACGATGCCATTTCTCGGTTTTGTAGAATTTAATCACTATATGGAGAATATTTCTTGTTCGGTACGAAGAAACATTCATGAAATAAGGAGTTTCGAATGCAATGGTCGAAACAAATGCATATTCAACGCAAATGTACTTTTTCCTCAAACTCAGTGTATTGGATTGACTCTGAATGTTTTTGAGGCTTTCGAAACACGTTAAGTAAAGTTAGTTTTGAAATGTTCAAAATCAAGGAAAAAATTTCGAAGTATGGACAAGATATACCGTAAGATAAATGCGTATGTGAAGAAGAAAAAAAAATTAAAAGTGAGGAAAGAAATCACCGTAAGAGAAGAAGGAAAAGGCTTGAAAGAGGAGAAATCTTTAGTAAGAATTTTGGTACTCTTGAAAGGCAAGTACGTTAACATTAAGACCTATTTAATTTTCGTAATTGATAACCCAGGGAAGGTTGAAAAACGCTCACGGAATATGAGTGTAAGAGTTTGTGATCAGCGAGAATATAAACGAACGAAAAGATCGAATTAAAAATCTATTTGGCCACCGAATTTGACGTAGATTTATTAAATGGGATTATAGTAATAAGATGAGGGAATATTTATATCCAAGCAGCCGAGCCAGGCAAGAAATAAAATAAAAATGTTAAGAAAAGATAAAATAAAAAAAAATATTAACGAGAAAAAGAAAGATTGACAGAGAGAAAGAAAAAGAGAGAGAAAGAGAGAGAGAGAGAGAGAGAGAGAGAGAGAGAGAGAGAGAGAGAGAGAGAGAAATATCGCTGGTCGAGACGGATCACCTCGCGGCATCGAAAATCGACCTGTGCAACGCTCTTGGGGTTCGCCTTATTGAGGAGCATTTTCGTCCTGGTTGCACAATATTTGATAGCCCAAGGCTCGGATTCTCTTCGACTGAAACTTCTTCGCGCGCTTCTTCTCAAATTCATCAATTTGCGTGTTTATCCTTATTTTTATTTTTACAAACATTTCGCATCTTCCTTTTCTTTTTTTCTTTATACATTTATTTTCTTTTCCGGGCGCATCAACGTCATTATAAATGCAATCGACGGGGTAATAATCGTCAAGCTTTATCTCACTGTGATAAATAAGCAGGAAACAGGTAGAGACAAATTGACGACGAAGATTGGTACGCGGTTCACGTGCATCAATTTTTTTTACAGGATTACAATCTTTGTTACGTTCCCGTGTTCTTTTGCGAGGGCAAAAAAGTGTGCGATCAAAATTCAAATCAATTAAATTGGGTCAGTTGTTACAGAAGAATGTGTTTGGTAATGGTTATTGCAAAAAATGTATAAATTTTTTTTTTAAATCAATTCAGAAAATGTTGTCAAATAAAAAAAATACTATTTTGTCAGGAAATTTGGAAATTTCGAAAAAAATATGAAGAAGAATTTTAAAATATATTTTGATATTTATTAAAAACATATTTTTGACGAACGAAAAAAATACTTCATTGAATCCAATTATTTTTGAACAATTAAATAATTTAAAAAAAAATCATTTTGAAAAATTTAAGTATCAGTGGCTCACATTAGCGTTTCGGAAAAACCGTTACGTCACCTGCTCATTTTGATGTCCTAATTTGATAACAATTTAATAACATTTGACTCGATTTACTCGAATAATTTATTCGAAAGATTAAGCGCATATACTCACGTTGTCCCCATTGTCCGGTCTGTGGATTTATGTAATTTGGGTAAAGACCCTTCGGTTTCTCCAGGATATTGAGGACCTTTCGCACATTCTCGACTTTGTTTCTGAAGACCGGATTACCCGTAATGTCACTGAGATAAGTGAACTCGAGATGGAGCGTACCAATCTCCGAAAGTATACTGCAGCCACTGCTTGCCCAACCATAATTTTTCGTCTCCTGTTGAAGAAACAACGAAAGCAATTCATTTTATAACGTTTAATTTTTATACTTCAAACAATAAAAAGTATATCAATCGTTCGCTTAAGGGGCGAGTCCACTTTGAAAATTTCAAAAAATCGATTTTTTTTTTACTGTTTTCGAAAGTACATA
The DNA here is from genome assembly GCA_963989365.1 of Rhimphoctona megacephalus. Classification (NCBI taxonomy): domain Eukaryota; kingdom Metazoa; phylum Arthropoda; class Insecta; order Hymenoptera; family Ichneumonidae; genus Rhimphoctona; species Rhimphoctona megacephalus. The sequence goes on from OZ022416.1 coordinate 15,200,225, forward strand.
CATTCAGAAATATTGTGTCAAAATTTTATGAAAATCCGAGCTCTCTAAGTATTTTTTTTTTTTACATGAACGTCAGGACCTCATTTCGTCTACCTGAGCGCGTTTTTCTCGAAACGCGTTTTCAAAATCTGGCTCCATCTTATCTCTAAAACTAATAAACCGATTCTCTTGAAATTTGAACCACATATTCTAAACATGATTCGCAACAAGATGACCCTCGATGGTTTTAAAATTTTGATTCTTACTCCTTTCTTTTTGTGAAAAACTGCGAAAAAAACGCGTTTCTTTTTACTTTTTTCGTTTTTCATCTGCCATTTTTTTATTTTTTGATAAAACTTTATATCCGAGGGTCATTTTGTAGCTGGTGTCATACTGAATCTAATGGACTTTGATTTTTTTGTTTCAGACAAGCCGTTGCCGAGTTGTGATGGAGCTACCTAGCCCACCTATTTTTGAGGCGTTACGTTAGTTTTTATACTTAAAAATGAATTAAAAATTTTTTTTAAATGTATTTCAAGACTTTATTTATCACGCCCAACAACTTTCATATTCATATCTTTTATAAAATCCTCCAAAAAAATCGCGAAAATAGCTTTTTTTCGTGGCTCCAAAGTGGACTGGCCCCTTAACGTTATTTTTGAAATAATGTTTGATACACCAACGAATTTTTTTTTTATTCGTACTTTTTTTTCTTTATTTTACCCAGCAGCCTATTTATTTTCGTTAATCTGCCTCTAAATTGCAAAATAAAATGTTCTACCCTTGAAAATTCGTAAAATAAAAAGTTTCATTCAGCTAGATCGCAATCTTGGTTATTTGATGTATCACCGAGAATAGAATGTCCCATATATATGAGAAATGATGTTAAAACGCAAGGGTGAACGCTTCAGAAGAACGAATCCACGGTATAAGCATGATCGTTTTATAATTTAATCTAAGGCAATTAAGTTGTCGACGCTAATTCCAGCTGGGGAGAGATAAATAAAGGAACCTCTACGACGCGGTTCTTCGTTACAAAGCAGTGTTAAATATGAGAGTTTATTACGTAAACCTAGAAGGTGTTTCTTTACCGTTTTTTTTGCATATTCGCTTATTTGTTTATTACATGGAAATCTTCGAGATACCAATCAATATTTTTACCAATAGAGAATCCAATTTTCAAAATTCAAGATGGTGGATTCAATATGGCAACCCAAAAACCCCACATACAAAATTTCAAAGCTAGAATGATATTTGCAATTTTTTGATCGGCCATCTTGAATTTCGAAAATCTGATTCCAGATTCGTTATCAGCGACCCTAAAAACCTATATATACAAAATTTCAAAGCTAGGGCAATATTCAACATTTTTTGCTTCGCCATATTGGATCCGCCATCTTGAATTTCAAAAATCTGATTCCAGATTCGTTATCAGCGACCCTAAAAACCTATATATACAAAATTTCAAAGCTAGGGCAATATTTAAAATTTTTTGCTTCGCCATATTGGATCCGCCATCTTGAATTTCAAAAATCTGATTCCAGATTCGTTATCAGCGACCCCAAAAACCCCATATCCAGGTATTATTAAAACAATTGGTTGCACAGAAAAATTCGTGCATGAAAGGTTTAAGCTGAAATTTTCGATTTTTGTTTACAGTTGGGACTAATAATTGATTATAACTTTTTTTTAACAAAATCCAGCCTAATTTATGAATAAATATGGAGGGCCCGGCTTATGTCCCAAAAAATACGGCCCTCCGCGAAAGGAATACCTTAATTGATAAATCTTCGCGAACTTGAACGAATAAACGACTTGAATAACCTAATAAAACACGAAAAACTGGAGCATCAGTTTACATAATCTTTTAATTTGTCGATTATTATTTGCTACAATTTTGATTTTCACAGCAACGGTTTGGAAAATAAAATAATCGAAAAAACCGTTTATTATTGGATGAAACAAAAAATTGGACTTTGAATGAACTCAATTGAATGGCAATATTATGAATTCATTGAATGATATTAACAAAATTCAGTTACGACGTGGCCCGAAATGTGTTTTTGGTATTCGCCACAATGGTCGTTTGTTTGAAGGAAAAAATAAATGGCATTTCTGTCTTCTTTTTGTTTGTTTCGAGAAAAAAAGAAATTCAATTTCTCGCGTTTCATAGTTTTCGTTAATATTGTTGAGTAACAAACTTAATTAAATTGTCTCGTGTTTAGTTTCGATTAATTGCTCAACTATTTAGAAGAGACAAGAAATTTGGATTTTGCATCTTTCAATTCGCTGTGAAAAAGCGCCATCATCGTTCGTGGAAAATAGAACATTAGCCTCGTTCCCGGTAATAGAAAATTATGACATTACACTCCGGTAGCGCATATGTGTCCATCTATATCGTTACAAAGCGCAGAGGCCCGTTAACGTCTGGCTATTAGGGGAGGCCAAGAGAAGCTCTTAACGTTGGTGCGGGGAGCTCGATAAGATCGCTAATACGAATTACAAAGTCATCAAGCGAAGAGGGAGAGAGACAGAGAGAGAGAACGAGAGGGATTCGATAGCGCTACGTGGGTGAGTTTGTGTATGTGTTGCAGAATCTCTGTTGCAATATAAAGTTGTTCTCGACGTTGCTTCTCCTCGTTCGGGAGTCCGGAATGATAGAGAATTTCCTCAGAATAAGAACATCAAACCTTGGTACACAGATGTTACGGATTGTAATTAAAGCTTCAGAAAAAAGCTACATACATAGAAGAAACCGGACAAAAAAAGACTCGACTTTTGAAAAAATTGACAATTTTTTGTTTCATTACAAAATTTATTAAATAAACTTTACTATTTCTCATTAGGGTCGCCAGAAAAGCTGAAACAATAAATATGTTGCAATGTGTATAATTCAGCGCAGACTCCTTTGCTGAATTACGAACAGAATCTTATTTAAAAAGTATAACTGACATCTTTAATTGTTTCTAAACAACGAAGACATTTTTAAATTTATTTCGCAGTGGTTTCTCGTTTTACTCCCCGTATCTGCTAATTTTTAAAGGGCCCATTTTGCCTCGGTGACTAATTTTTCCCTGGTTATCCCTATTCAAAAGTATTCAAATTTCATATTTTAGTCTCAAAAGCATGGTTAAAACTTGAGACAAAAAAGTTCGTAGAAAGCTTCGTAGTAGAAAGGGGCTAATTAAAAGGAATATTTTAAATTACAGTACATTCTGCATTCATTAATGTTCGTCTACTCGTTTTTATTTCATTTTACTATTTTTCATGCTTTCTATTACCTGAGAATCTATCTTACATAAAAGTTTGAAATTCAGTGATATTTTATTTAAACAGGCTAAAGTGCTTCTGCATGGTGGAATTCAGCGAATTTATAAGACTGATCTACATTTACTACAGCTTCAGACTTCAATCTGATGTAAACAAATTTCAATTCAGATTCGTCCTTCTTTAAAAATTGAATAAATAATCTACCTCGTTCAAGAATTGTATCAATTTATTCATTAAAAATGAATCAACATTCAAGTTATTCAATTAAATTAAATTTCTAGTTGATTTTAAATTCGAGTTGAGCGTAAATAAAACAAAACACAGTCTTCGGAAAATATCCCACAAACTTTCAGCAATAAGCTTCGAAGATCTTTTGGAAATTGACTCTTTTTTCTGGCTACATTCGAGAAATCCTCTTTGCCAATAGCACGAATGGATTTCGAAGGCGCCCAAATGGTACAAACAGTGAGTAGATATTTGAACCCCCAAATAGTTGTTCCAGCAAAAAATCTCCTTCTGAATGTTAACCCTAACAAAAAGTTATAAAAGAGATTTCCTCCCAAAAAACCAACCTCACAAAAATTATCTCATTTACATCAAATCTCTCAAAAAATGATAGGAGAACCCCACAAAAATTTTCTCAATAAATTAGAAACTCACAAAAAGTTATAAGAGAGCCGCACAAAAATTTGCCAATCGAATCATAATCTCACAAAAGATGCCAATTCCAATCCGACAAAATTAGGTCTAAACTTTACAAAAATAAATAAAAACTGTAAATCATTAATAGCAAAATATATTAAAGCCTATTAACCTCTAATGAAAAATCTTCCAATTAATTAAAAATATGGATGTGCTACAGTACAGTGTTGTTCTACACAAAAAGAACAAGAATAAAAAGTAATAAAGAAAAAAAAAATTCGGATACAAAAAAAATTTCAAAAATAGAAAATTTGATTGAAAAAAAAATTTCGGCCAAGTAGTTGGCGAGTTTTTTTGATTAATTTATACAATATGCTTAATTCACTCATGGTTATAAACTCGCACTTACAAACTTTATTATTTTCGCACTATCACTTTCTTATTATAATAAAAGTCACAGTAACCAAAAGTCTATCGAAACTAACCGCGATCTTTATAACCTCACGACTGTTGAAAAATATAGTACGGTTGTCGGTTAGCTGTCATATCCAACGATCGATCGAATATTTTAAAAACGCTTTTAAAACAATCTTCGATCTACCTTTCCGATTGTCGCTGAATGATTATGGCGGAATATGTTAAAAAGAAAATGTAAAATTAGTATAACATCTTTGTACGCATCTACATTACAATTTTTGTTTTTATTTTTATTTTTTTCACACTATATTTATCTATAAAATTGTGTATCATTTTGTACTGCGCACTGATCACACGGATCTACCTATATTCTGTTGTATGGTTTCCGTACAAACTGTAAATGGGCCCTGCTCGTCAATGAATTAAATAAATAAATAAATATTACCAGAGTTTTACTAATACAATGCGATCTCGATCTTTTTGCACCTCGATTTTTTTCCATTCCTCTTAATTCTTGTCCCCACTCTATTTTGTCTCGCAAAGGGGAATAATGGCTGTGAGCATTGCTACCCCTACCACACTCGTCCGACAAGCTGTCGCGCAGGCGCTGCGGCAATAACATAACCTCAAACTCTAAGAGTAAAAATAGGTATGCGCATGCTCGCACCATTTCGTACCTCCCCACAACTTTTAAGTCACACCTCTCAATTGAACCTCGATTTTTTACCAGTCCTCTCTCCAAGTGGTAGAAAATCGAGGTCGCACTGTATCACTAGTGTCACTGGACAGCGACTGCGAAAAAGACAGTTGCGCATCAAAATGTTTGCGAAAAAATGCTCATTTTTTCGAAAGCACAACGAAAAAAAAAAACACTAATATTTTTAATACTATTTAAGCTACGAGGTTCTAATTAGTCGCGATCGAAAGAGAAAAAAAAAAATAAAAAATACGTGAATTTAAATGAACCACCAAAATGCTGTAATTTAATTTATACTAAAGAGGGGAGAGCGGTTGGTCTAGTGGATAAGGGCTCGGGCTCGCACGCCGTGGGTCCCGGGTTCGAATCCCGACCAAAACACCAATGAAAAATTGAGATTTTTTTCACGTGTTTCCACTGTAATCCCGGGTGGTTTGGACTCCACCTTTATAAAAATCATGTCCAGACCTCGCTGTGATGCCTGAGCGGTCGGTGTACGGCTCCGGGTGCCTCCCGTGGACGGTTCTCATCGTGCGGATGGTGGCCCTCTAGCCGTGTACTGGCTAGCTCGTTGCATTACAGCTGAGAAAAGATACCTTTCTTAAGCGCCTCTGGTAGCTGTGCTTGAGCATGCTCGCATTGCTACCCGGGGAAATTAGGTAGGTACCGGCTGTATCGGCAAGGTTTTCTGCAGTTTCCCTTCGCCCTCGGCAAATGCGATACAGTTGAGGATAAGTCGGCTGCAGCCGCACAGGGGGGTGTCTTTGGAAAGGGGGGGGGGGGGGGGGGCAAGCTAAAAAGGGGAGAATCCTGGGCAATGGCAAATACAATTAAAAAAAAATTAGTTTATATTAAAGAAACAATTTTCGAGAACAAGTAGAATCACGGTCTTTCTGGTAAAAGTGTCTTGTGCGACTCGCTTCGTAAATGTATTTGTCTCGAGTAGCTACCGCGAATATTAATTCCTTTGAGTTTGCGATACACAGGTACAGAAAAAGCTGCTTACACATGTTTCTTATATCACGTGGTACATAGCAGTAGAATTTCGAATCTACGTTTGTCTATAGAAAGCCTGAGTCTGAGAAGCAAAGTCCATATTGCATATAGAAGATGAAAAAGCTTGTCGTCTTTCTCATAAGCGAGTACATCGAGAGGAACCGTTTGCGGTCTCATTAAGCGAGCAATTAAGAATTTGCGTCTTAATTGCAAATGTATATATGTGTCTGTATGAGGGTAGTTCAATACATATATAGAGAAGTTTGCCATTAAGCATGGTGGCTCTTTTCACTCGGCCATCAAGGTTAGAATTTTTGTTTGCTCTCTAACCCTCTCTCTCGCTCTTTTTCTCACAGGGGAAGAAAAAAATGGGTCTTTTTTTCTCCCTCTGTCACTTTCGCACTTCGGCAAACGTGACTTGACGGAAATCGTTTCAATTAAATCACCCCAGCACCAACTACCCGCAGCTTCAATTGCTCCAAAGGCTCAGCTAAAGAGATTTAGCCGAGCGTTACTTGAGAGTGCACGGTCTGGTCTCGTACACACCCAAGTACAAACGACGAAATATAACGATACAGTGAAACATCCACAAACCGCTAAGCGCCACAGCGAATCAACACCGCTCTCCCCCCCCCCCACCTTCTCCCCTTTTAAAACTATATACTCGAGGGTTAGTTGTTCGAGAAGAAAGTAAGTAGACACTCCGAACTGTCTCACACAGCGAAATTTGAGTAAAGCTCAAAGCTTTCTAGCAGTCTCGTTTGGTTTGTTTTCTCTCATTATTTAGCGCACGGCATCAAAGTGAGAATTCGTACAAGATTTTACGTCGCGAATTTAAACGGTGGAATGAGTCTCTTTTCTATTTGTATTCTTCAGGCTGATAATAAGGATTATTTTTACGTAAAAAGCTCTTAATATTCTGCATCAATAATTTATCAGCATATCGATCATGGAGGCAGTAACAATATGGGACAACACTTTCCAAAAAAATAGTAATTATTTTTTCAATTATAAAAATGGATTTATTGAATATTTGCGGAATGGATCTAGCAGTGTCCTTTACTGACTTACCACATACAGTATTATTCGAAAAGTAAGGAGCAAAGCATGCTTGACGAACTCTGTTGCTTAGCTTAATTTGACATAAATGTTTTTAGATGATGTAAAATTTTTATTTTTCGCACTAGTATCTAAATTTTGCCTTCTTAGCTTGCCTTTTTTAGGTCCTAGCCCTAGTCCCGTTTTGTAAATGTCCTCAGAGTGTACACTATATTTACTCCCGTATCGCGTATCACTGATTTCACTGGAATGATTTAGATACACTGAGAAAAGAAATTTGTTGTTTCAACAAATTTTTTGTTGAATCAACAAATTGTGGCGAACAAAATGGAATTTGTTAATTCAACAGAAAATTTTGTTGATTCAACAATATTTTCATCGTAATGAGCAATAGTTATTTGAGCCAGCAAATTAAGTGATCGATTTAACCAAATTTTTATTGAGTTAACAAATTTCATTTTGTTCGCCACAATTTGTTGATTCAACAAAAATATTGTTGAATCAACAAATTTCTTTTCTCAGTGTATCTAAGTTTCCCGATGGAGGAGGATTCATATTAGGAATACTAAATTTTTTTTTTGTCACGTTCTTTTTCGGCCGTTGGGACCTTTTGAGAAAGTGTGGACTTTGAGGATTAAAAATAGCCCTAGTCCCCTTTTGTATACATGTATATTCTTTAAAGATAAATGGAAGATTTCACACACTTTATTTGATTGAAATTGAACACCGAATGTGGGTGTTTCCTAATCTAATCGTTTCATAGTTCCCGGCTCAATAGGTGTAAATTCATAGACATTATAGAAAATCAATAATATTCAATCACAAGATTTGAGAAAATGTATAAGTACCGAACTTACACTTATAAGTAACGATGCATTATTATTATAAATTTAAATGGCTCTTTTATATCGATACTTACGCCAGTGGCGAGGTTGATCAAGGAGTGAGGAATGCCCGTTTCTGTTTGGAAACCAGGGAGTAATCGTTCGCCAAGCTGTGCGGCCTTGTCACGGAACATAACGTCGCCGGTGAGGGCGTAGCTGGCCAAGAGACTCCCCAAGAATCGGATGGTCGTTTCGAACAGCGAACTGTCGCCTTTCTGAAAAATAAAAAAAAAAAACAAAAAAATAAAAGGAAAAACAAACTTCAGTATTATTAAATACGACGTTGGAATATATTTTATGCATATAAAATATCCGTTATAAGTATAAAGTCAAGAGGAAGAATGTAAAAGGGTTAGCCCTGGACAATAAATATGTATATACGAGTTTTTTTTACGATCAAGACTAGTCGTCGAAAGACACGAGCGTCTCCTCGTATAGCCATCGCGAGGTTTCTTGCACTTGCAATATATTCGCAACGATTTATGGAAATGGTTATTTCGAAGGATCGAGGGACAAGTAAAGGCTGAGGAAATCCGCGTGCACGCCCCTCTTCCATTTCGACCCTCAAAATATTCAACTACGGGCGTTTAATTATTTATTTGCCAATTAAGCCATAAGGTGTTTTTCACGTTCGTTCCCCCACAGTATCCTCCGCGAATTTGCCGTTTTACAAGTTTGCCCGACGAGGAAGAAGGGCTCGTTCTCACGCGAGATTCTCGCGGTGAAAACGATCGACGAGCGCACGCTCGTGCGGTAATAATTTCGCGTTAATATCGTACAGAAGTCTTTTTTTTACACGTTATACGATCGAACGTATCATCCAAACGAAATAAAATGCAGTTACGTGACGCGAAAGAAAGGAAGAAGAAAAAAAATACAGAAATAAGACAAACCGAAAATACGCGTTTCATTAAACGTTGGAACAATCTTTTGCCGGCTGTAAAAAGACGAAATAAAAGAAGAAAAAAGGAACAGCGGAAGAAAAGAATACTATTATTATTATTATTATTACCGTTAAATTATCATCATTATTAAAACTTATTACTATTACAGAAGATCGTTAAAGTTTGTACATTTTCGAACGGTTATACGCTTTTACGTTTTTCTCTTTTCTTTCCCTGTTGAAGATAAAAAAATTCTCTCGCCCTCTCTTCCTGAGCTTTTTTCACTCAATGTCCAGAGATCCTGATTGCAAACATGTCCTGCAAATATTTTTCGAAGGAGCGGCTCGCATCGCTCCTCGACGTATGTGTGTGTGTTTGACAAAGCGTCAGGTTACCAAAAGTATAATCGGTGAACGCGAAAGTACAGGCGCTTTTTCTTGACAATAGTTTCCAATTTTTTTAATGTTTTTAATGTTTTATTTTTTTTATTTTTTCAACATCGTGGTACGAGTATTTTTAGTGTTCGGAGTAATGAGACTCTCGAGCGTAATGCGAAATACAGTTATACACAGAAACGAACAACAAACGACGGTAATTAGTCCTGGAACAATTAACGACCACGCCTGCGTTAGTGCTTTTATTCCACAAGTTTAATGACGAACAAACGGGGTGATATACATCAACCTCATTACCATATCTCTTTATGTTACTTTTTCATTCAGTGACATATATTTCATGGAGAGAACGAGAAAAAAAATATATATAATGAACAAGTGTTTACATCCGGTTTTTAACTTCTCCAACTATATATAGAGCAACTCTCCTCTTATCTCACGGGTTTCTCATTTGAATAATGTTAATCCACATCGTTTTGCTTTCAGTCGCGCATGTGTAAATTGCTAATTTACTATTTCAACCTTTATTTATTTATTTATTTTTTTATTGTATTTGCCATTGCCCAGGGTTCTCCCCTTTTTAGCTTGCCCCCCCCCCCCCCCTTCCAAAGACACCCCCCCTGTGCGGCTGCAGCCGACTTATCCCCAACTGTATCGCATTTGCCGAGGGCGAAGGGAAACTGCAGAAAACCTTGCCGATACAGCCGATACCTACCTAATTTCCCCGGGTAGCAATGCGAGCATGCTCAAGCACAGTTACCAGAGGCGCTTAACATGTTGAGCGCCACGTCAGCCATCGGTGGCTGACACTGGACTTTCCGTTTAGGCCGCGTCAGCCAGCGGTGGCTGACACTGAAATTACGTTTAGGCGCGTGGCCTGACGGGAACTGCCTTGAAAATCGGCGTGGCGCTCAACGTGTTAAGAAAGGTACCTCCTCAGCTGTAATGCAATGAGCTAACCAGTACACGGCTAGGGGGCCACCACCGCACGATGACAACCATCCACGGGAGGCACCCGGAGCCGTACACCGACCGCTCAGTCATCACAGCGAGGTCTGGACATGATTTTTATAAAGGTGGAGTCCAAACCACCCGGGATTACACTGGAAACACGTGAAAAAAATCTGAATTTTTCATTGGTGTTTTGGTCGGGATTCGAACCCGGGACCCGCGGCGTGCGAGCCCGAGCCCTTATCCACTAGACCAACCGCTCTCCTTTTATTTCAATCTTTATTGACTCGTGATCAAAGTTGTGCACAATTTTGTGCTCATTATTCATGCTGCTTTTTGGAGGATCAAGGAATTCGGATATGAGCACCGCATTTCCGAGAGTCATAGTCACGCGTAACTCGGCACGTGATTCGGAAAATCTGAAGCACGATAACTCATTGAAATCGATTTATATGAATTTCATTTTTTCTTAAAACCGGATATTTTGATTACGTATTTATTTTGTACAACGAGATTTTCTCAACAACGCTTTTCACACGGGCGACGATGTATTTTTACGTATTTACAGAAGTGTATTTTTTCTAATAATCTTGAACGACTTTTTTTCGGAATGATTTTTATAATGTAACACCGAAGAGAAATTTTCATTATTGTTTAATATTGTTGACGTCTGACGTTCGGTAAACAATTTTTTTAAACCGAGCCTGGGGGGTAAAAAATAATTAAAGGGCGATCAAAAATATAACATGTTTCTTTTTTTAATGCTGAGTGATGATTTCTTCTTCTTTTGACCCAATTTAGTACGTTAATAATTGTCCAAAATTTGTTTTACAAGAATAATTATAAACAATAATAATAACTCTCCTAATTTGGGAGCGTAGTTCTTATGGTTTAATAATTGACGTGTCATCTTGCGGCATCAAGGCTTATCTATGTTGAGAGGTTTAACCAAAAATGTACGTTGTTCCTGGGAGCTGAAAAGCTTTGGTCTGGGCTGAGATAGTCTTGCATGCTTTGTACATGCAGGCATGTATGTACCAAAAGCATATAAAGGTAATGTCCGGTATATTCAGGGCAGTATTACGTATATTTTCCGTAGCGAGAGAACCCACAGACTCATGGCTACAACTTTTCTTATTATTTTTTTAAGTTCCTCTTCGTAATAGTCACTTCGTGCATGTTCTCTCTCTCTCTCTCTCTCTCTCTCTCTCTCTCTCTCTTTCTTCCTTTTTCGTGAGCATCGAGCAAATAGTGAAATGTGCAAATGTGCTACATACCCTTATGCACAGAAATATAGTTGAAGGAGAGACGAGATAGAGAGCAAGAAAACGAAAAAAAAAGCAGAAGCTTACTCATAGCCCACTTTCGCACTGTAGAAAATGAGAGAGGCTTCTGAAAGAAAGAGAGTAAATGAGAAGAGCGCATTAAAAGCTACAGCCACTAATTAAAATAACCTCACCCGCTCATCTTCCACCTTACACTTTTTCTTCTTGTTTACATAGAGACCCAAATATACTGCATTATATTATGGTAAGTATAGCATACGTTGAATATTCGTCTTGAATTCGTATAAAGTCAATAAAATCATTGAATTACTGCGTGCATATCTGAGAAATAATTTCCATTTTTTGTACGACTACACTTTCGAGGTTTAATTACAAAAGAAGAAATCTATGAATGTATAAAAATGATTGATATGTTAGTTCAAATATATCGATACTATTATTCAATAAACATTTTTTTGTCTGATATGAATTTAATAATTCTTGCAATGGTTCATTTTATAACTTTTCTCGAACTAAATTTTTATCGTCAGAGCTGGAAATGAGAATTGAATTTATGTGCAAGTTTTTCAAAAGCTTTTCAGAATTTGCTCATCGCACATCGTAGGCTACATATACTCAACTAAAATTAATTCATGTACGAATTTTACTTATGTACGAATGCACATGGGGCTTTCCGATCCAAGTACTTTTTGCATAGAACTTTCAATAAGGTAATTCTTAGCAGATATAGTAATAAACAAACTTCTAGAGAGGTTTAAAAAAAAAATATCGTAAAAAACGAAATATTTGATATTCAGAAACAATATTAATTCCACTTATTATTAACTTTGATTTGCTTCAAATTAACGTGATATTGATTTTTTATTATAAATGTATTATTTGACTCTTTAATATATATTTTTTTTTATTGTTCCTGCGTATACCCTCGCGGGTTTTTACAAGCCTATCCCATCACTTTAACCCCACTTCACTAATTTCCAGTTTCATAATTTTCATATTCCTGAGAGACCCCTCAAAAGTATTGCCCACAGCCACTCTTTTCTAATGCACTACTGTATCGCATTTGCACGAGGATCAAGGGAAACTGTGGAAAACCCGGCCGACACAGGCGGCTATATTTTTACGGAGTTTCAATTGATTAGCACCATGAGAAACTGAAAAAACTGCCTCCCGCCCACCGTTTAATGCGCGAGCCGGTACATGGCTAAGCGGTCACCCAATTAAATATTGGTCTCGCCTGAGGCTGCTTAACGGGGTCATTCCATGTGACAGCTATTTTTTTCGCTTATTTGGGAATTTTTTTTTGAAGAACCATTAAAATACACTATCTTTGAATTTTTACTATACATTTATTAACATTTTTACAGTCCCTCAGAATTTTATCAAACAAAAATAACGAGCTGAATCAACTTTACACCGTTTGGAAGACACTCATGTGTTGGTTGACGGTTGCCATGATTCCGGAGGTGTTGCTCATCTGAAATCAAAAAATCAAACGGTATTTTAATTTGTAGACCGGAGGCTATCGTTGGAACAAGAATAAAGTAAAAATATCTAAAATTGAATTTTTGGCACGGTTTTAAATGTTAAGTTCCAAGTTTCGTCGCTTTTTTCGACTTTTAAAACCGTGCCAAAAATTCAATTTTCGATATTTTTACTTTACTCTAGTTCCAGCGATAGTCTCTGGTCTACAAATTAAAATGCCGTTTGATTTTTTAATTTCAGATGAGCAAAACCTCCGGAATCATGGCAGCCGTCAACCAACACATGAGTGTCTTCCGAACGGTGTAAAGTCGATTCAACTCGTTATTTTTGTTTGATAAAATTCTGAGGGACTGTAAAAATGTTAATAAATGTGTAGTAAAAATTCGAGGATATTGTGTTTTAATGATTCATCAAAAAAAATTCCCAAAAAAGCGAAAAAAAAATAGCTGTCACATGGGATGACTCCGTTAACTTTGGTGATCGCCGGAGCTACACACCGACCGCACACGCATTGCTGTCGTTTGAGTTTTTAATAATCGTTATTGAAATTATGCTAATTAACACGATTCCTAGGAAAATTAGGTCGGATATAAATTGCCACTTTTTCTCTCATGTCTCGACTAGAATTGAATAAAAATTTGTTTAGTGCCCAATTTACTTGACAATTTAGGATAGTTTGTTTCTAACGTTGCTCATTATATTCTCATGTTTTTCCTTCGGAAAGGTGCGTAGCGTTGCTTGAAAAGAAAATATTTTAAGATGGTAATGAGAGTGACTCCGGGGAAAATGTTTCGTATTCACATACCATAAGGCTTGAGCTTGCAATGGCGAAATATACTCCCTAATGGTGCACTCAAGAGTAAAAGTGTGAGCTCGTGATAATTATACCAACCGCTTGATATTGAATATCCTTTTTCTACTCTCTTCTCATTCTTCGAATGCACACTTCCGGCTATTTTACACTTCGTTCGAATTATTAATAATCTTATTATACCCTCTTTAAAAATAATACCGGTCTGCGTTTCATTCTCGCTCTTCCTTCACCCAATTTATGTATTTTGTCCGTATAGCACATTTGCACATGCGGTTAATTGAATTAATTATTGTAATGTTTCGTGCTGTCTGTATTCGACCGTATTACAGATTTGTAACTTGATGGTTAATCTAAATTACGTAATTTCGATTTCATTTTGTTATGTTCGTTCATTCGTTAATCCATTAAAGATTCATAACTTTTATAGGTTTTATAAACTTTTTTTAAAATTTTATCGTTGCTTAGGTTACTGACCATGATTTAAAAAAAATCTTTCAAGTCTGCTCCCCTTCCTGCCTCTATCGACGTAATTATTTGACTCAAAAATTTTGAATAATTTAACACAATATTTATTTATTAAGGTAAAATAGCTGATGCAGACTAATCAAATAAGTGCTAAATTTTCAAAATACATTTATGCAAAGTTTAATGCACTAATTAAATGAATTGATGATTAATTTGTATTACAGCATGTCGTATAAACCTAAAAAAATATTAATAACAATAGATTTGCAAAAGCTTTAATTGATAAATGAAAAATCCGTATTTTTCAACCGATTTTAATGCACCACGTCTTATATTGTTCCTCAAGAGATCTAATACGAATTCACCGTATGGATTTTTTTCTGGGTTTCATCGTTTTATTGTTGTAACCAATTGTTTAATCGATTAAAAAAATGTTTATAAACCAATTGCTCTAATTTTCATATTCACAAGTATTGAAAAAACCTATGCGGTGAATCCGTAGAGCATCTCTTGAGGAACAAAATAAGACGTGGTGCATTAAAATCGGTTGAAAAATACGAATTATTCTTTGAAAAATCTCGATGAAAATATGACATTATGGAATTTTGCAGTTATCAGTTGATGATTTCGTAAATCCATCGTTATTCAATTTTTTTAGGTAATAAGACCTGCTGTAATGCACATCAACCTTCAATTAATTTAATTAGTCCATTGAGCTTTGCATAAATATATTTTGAAAATTAGCACTTATTGGCACTTATAGCGCGCGTAATAATTATTTTGAAAATGGCATAAAAAAGACGGTTCTCTGATGAAAATAAGGTTAATTGTTCAATTGATTGCTGGTATGAGTAATAAGTACGTAACTGGACTTTGCCGAGGTCCAATTTGTCGTTGTGACTAACAAGCAGATTGGTGGAAATTACGGAATTATGAGCATGTTTACTATTTATATATTGAACCCTAATAATAAATATGGAAAAAAGTTAACGAGATCTTCCTCTGCAAAGCTTCTAAGGGCACATACCATCTTTTTAGCTCAGTCTTGAATTAGAGGGATGGGAAAATATTCTGTTTCAAGGCCACTAGCATATTTTTGTTGCGGAATGATCATGATCGTTTTGGAAACTACGTGTTTAAAAATATATTTATAATATTAAGTATATATATATATATATATATATATATATATGCATGTATGGGTTTGTAGACTTCAACCACAAAAAGCTGTATTCTCAAAGTACATAATGGACGAAGTGATGATGAGGAAAGAAGGAGAGAGAGAGAGAGAGAGAGAGAGAGAGAAGGGAGAAATGAGAAATCCGCAAGCCTTCTGCTAATTCTTGCTACCACATCGCGGCTTGTACAAAGCCAACTTTCCGAGCATTCACAAACACACATTTTCATTCCGGCGGCCGTTCTCACGTTGTAATTTCAGACATCATGACATTTCGCCGTTTTATCCACGAATTATAACGTCAAACCACGAAAACGTAAATTATACGAGCGTATAAGACTCACATTTACCGAATCGTTATCCACTGCAATAAAAGTTAGCCTACCGTCTTTTCAGTGAGACACACATGCCAACCCCGATCTCTACTGTCATATTTTTCTACTTTTTTATTTCTCATTTGTCCCACTTTTCCGAATATGCTGAGATGAATTTACTTTATGTCGTTTAATTATTACTACGGTTCAATTTTCTTTAATTACGGTAAACAAGCAAACGCGATAGCAAACCAAAAATCTTGTGAGGAGAATCATATGTGAAAATATGTGAGTTTTTCCCGTTTTTATACGATATGTTATATAAAATCCTGATAAAATTTAGACATTGATTGCGTCGAATTGAAAAGAAAAATGTAATTTTGGAAGAATTTTATGGGCTGTTACAGCTCTTCAAGATTTCTAAAAATATTTTAGTTGGCTTATTGCAGCAGATAAGTGAATCAATAAAAATAAAAATTCATTTTTAATGATTTAATTCTATGATGAGAATGATTTATTTTTAATGACATTTTTATCGTTTATAATAAAAAATCAAAATTGTATCAAAATTCTTGACGATTAATATTTTTTATTTCATTTTTATATACACATTGTATTTAAAAATGAAAATACTAGAGGAACTTTTGTGAAACAAAGGTGGAAAGATAAATGCCATTGTAAAAAGGCACCCCACAGAGACGTGAGGAAGGCTTGCTCAATTGTTTTTCCACGGAGGGTGAGATAGAATCGACGAGCATCAGTTTCCTTTCGACATGTATACCCTCAGATTCGAGGCCGGTAATAGCCTATGCCAACGAGAGAAAGGCTATACCGGGATCCGTAATAATAGTACCTGTACTTAGGTGCGGTTTGTGGCTTACCTTGGAATTATCTACTCGAGAGTTTTGGACGAGCTAAACTCTCTCGTTTTACGTTTTCGTTGATGGTTTCTGTCGCCTGCCGGGATTATAGAAAAGTATTAGCAAAGTGTCTGCGTGCGAAAAGGCAAGAGAGAGAGAGAGAGAAAGAGAGAAAGAGAGAGGAGCGGAGAGGAGAGGAGAGGAGAGGAGAGGAGAGGAGAGGAGAGGAGAGGAGAGGAGAGGAGAGGAGAGGAGAGGAGAGGAGAGGAGAGGAGAGGAGAGGAGAGAGAGAGAGAGAGAGAGAGAGAGAGAGAGAGAGAGGGGGGGGGAGAGAGAGAGAGAGAGAGAGAGAGAGAGAGAGAAATGTTTTGCCATTTGTATGAAATTTTTAGACTCTTAAGATGTTAATCCGCTGAGAATGTCATCGCATTGTCTGCGCTTCGTAAGGCCATCAAAATTCACTACATATTACAGCAGTTTTATACCACTCTTCTTGGTATCCCCGAGCGATATGAAAACTGGTGACGGTAGTCGAAATAATTTCTCTTTAATATTTATGTAAAGCGAGAGGTATATAACACAATATAACACAAACCTAAATTACCGTACGATTAAAAACTGGATGACTATGAGGATTCATATGTCCTAGGCAAATATTAAACTGCACTTTTCCCTAATTGCAAAAAAATCGCTTTCAATGAGCATAAATAATATTGCCTAAAAAATAGGATTCGATAATAACGAATAGGGATGTGTTTTTTTTCTTGCCAATTTCACATTTCTCAAATGAATCCCAACTTTGAATTAGCCTTGTATTTAAATGACGACGATTGAACTACCGATGTAATTATTTGAATGGGAAGTGCGATATGGGCTTAATCAATTTTCCAATCATTAACCTTGAAATATTACTAAAGCTAGTAATAAATACAGACTAGATTAATAAGTGAGTGTAGACATTTTTCACATTATTTTTAAAAATCGATTTATCTATTTACGTCATTTTAATACAGTTGCTATAAATAAATAGTATCGAACGATAACGGATCGTTTCCTGTGTTTACTTACGTGGTGTTAATTCTATCTTCTCCGGATTTCTGTATTGATAAATTTGTCAAAGAGAGATTCAGATAAAAAAATTAAATAGCTATTTGAGAACCGCTGAAACATGCATATATATAATTGGGAAGTATTTTCGTTTGGCATCCTCATCGAGTGTCCGGTTCGTAAAGCTTTCCTCTTAAAATTTGCTCTCTCGCACGCAATCGGACATATCTGTATCATACAGTCATAAATAGCGGGTGCAATCTGCTGCATCTCTCACACGCTTGGGCACACGCATCCGACAGGAAAATTGCAAAATATGACCAGCTCCACCTGTTGTAATGGCAGCAATTTATCCTAATACCGGGAGCGTGTGTTCGAGGTATGGTGAATAAGTATGCGACCAGAGAACGAAAAGAATTAGAGACGAAGATGGATATGACGAGCAAAAACAGAAACGTAAAATATACTTTATGATGGGTAATTCACGTCAATTAAAATCATTCTGTCATTCAAAATTGATTTCGTAAGTTGCTCAGTGTTTTAAAAATATCTACAAACTAAAGAAAATTTATTGATAAAAATTATTTATCGAGTTAATTTAAAAATTAGCTCGATTACAACTATATATTCGCAGCATATCTGATGAATGCCACATTAGAAATAGCAAGATTTAATAAACATATATTTCCAAGTGACATAAAAGGTTCTATCTTTTTACTAGTGGCATCTCATTTTTCTCCAATCCCTTTTAAAAAGTAACGAAAATATTTTTCTGACACAATAGATGAAATATTGATGTTCCCAAATGTGATATTTCACATTTTTGTTTATTTTTTCGAATTCTCCATAAATATCTTATAGATTATAGATTTTCTTCACACACACACACACAGGCATATTTATGCATATTCAGAGAAAAAACGAGAAAAAGTGTGAAGCAATGTACGGGGGAGGGTAAACAGGTGAACTTAGTCAGTAATAGGGTTGAGTGCTCAGCGACAAGGGAATCAGGCCAAAAGTGCAACGGTGTATATCTGTGTGTTTTAGTGTGCATGCATTCGAATAGTAGTGAACGAAGTCTTGCTCCTCTTCTTCTTCTTCTTCTTCTTCTTCTTCTTTTGGCCTCTTTTGGCTGGCTCGATATAGCCTGTACAAGACGAGAGATCTGCATAGGAATTATCGGGTTAATGTGCAGCCGGAAAAGTGCCCGAGGGCCGAGAGTAAGGGCAAGAAGAACATTGTTGAAGGAGAAAAGGTAACTGAGAAAGACCACAAAATGGGAAAAAAGATACGAATCGAAATATGCAGCGAATAAAGAAGGAGAGAATGGAATGCGTATTTCGATATTAACATAAATATAATCCTTAGAAAGTTGTACACACTACGAATAGCCAAGAAAAAGGAAGGAAAAAAGAGGGCACCGTTACGTAGGGAAAAAGTAAAGTTGTTTTTTTATGTCCGCCACGTAAGCTATAACCGTAGGGCAAAAGTTTATATAGGTCTAAACAATATATATAAGTATAACTTGGCATATAGTAAATAATGCGCATAGGAATATTGGATAAGTTTCATATAATGCGTAGGAGAAGCTCGGGCATAATGGGACACGAAAAACCGTTAAATGCGAAGAAGCATGAATTACTGGGTCAGTGCGTTTTACCTTTCATTGGCCAATAAATCATAGCCGTTTTCTACGTCCTCTATACTTAACGGACAACACCACTGTGACGGCTTCAAAAAATCGATTTTTTGAAAACCATTTGAAAAAATCTAAAATACTTTTAAGATTGAAATGCCGTTGGACCCAGGTCGAAAAAATAATTATTTTCGTAGATATTGAATATTTTGTGGAGCGGTGCAGCGGTCCGCGACGCTCGGGTCCCAACTTTGAACGCGTTTTTCTCAAAACCACTTTTTTGAGTGCGGCACGCAGCAGAACTCGAGCAATTTTTATCCGATCGACTTCAAATTTTTACTGTATCAATAAAAGTAGATTATCTAGAGAAGTACATAGGATTTTTTCGATATCTCAATAATTATAAAAGTTATAGCCTATTTTCGACGAGAAATTTTGCTCAAAAATCATTCTTTAATTTCAAAGGCGTGCCTATTTTTTAAAAATCAATATTTTTCCAAATCCCTATGTACTTCTCTTCAAAATATCATATTATTAACGAAAACACTCGGTATTTTTTTTCAGATCGACGTTGAAGAGAGTTCTGCTGCGTGCCGCGAACCACTGCGGAGATGACGCGAGAGCTTCCCCAGCGCCACCATGTGGCGTGAAAAATGTGAAAAAAATGTTTTTTGATATATTAATAAACAAGGAACAAAACCCAAAAAAAAATTTTCGAATATCTCTTTTTTTCCCACAAAAAAAAATTCTTGAAAAATGTGAAAAAAATAGGGGGTCACAGTGGTGTTGTCCGTTAACTTTTTTCAAATGATTGTTTTGAAGTAAATAGAAAAAGTATTATTAGTTATCGCTCGAACTCAAAAACTTCATTCGATGTGGATTTCAGTTCTCGGTGATTCGACTACAATTTGAAAACATTCGATCATCTCTGAGGTTTTGTAGACTCTCGTTTGTAATAATAATACTAGAAAAAAGATTATTATAGCAAGTAGTTTAAAGAAAAAATTGTTTAACAAATAATAAGATTGCTTTTTTATTTCGCGTGTGACATAAATTTTTTTGTTATTATTTTTTTTTAATGCGGCTGAAAACTGTCAGAATTTTTTCTCATTTTTTTTGCAATTTTTATTAAATCGTAATAAATCAATAAGAAGTGGCGAATTCTTGGCGTTTTTGTAACAGGAGTATTCGGAAAAATCAATAAATTCCTCGCGATAAATCGAAAAAAAGTGCTCGATAATCTGTTGGACCATTTTTCATTAAAAAAATTTGTTCAAAATATTTTGACATCGTTATTATTAACAGGGTCATCCCATGTGACAGCTATTTTTTTTTCGCTTTTTTGGGAATTTTTTTTGATGAACCATTAAAACACAATATCTTTGCATTTTAATCACACATTTATTAATATTTTTAGAGTCCCTCAGAATTTTATCAAACAAAAATAACGAGTTGAATCAACTTTACACCGTTCGGAAGACACTCATGCGTTGGTTGACGACTGCCATGATTCCGGAGGTTTTGCTCATCTGAAATCAAAAAATCAAACGGCATTTTAATTTGTAGACCTGAGGCTATCGCTGGAACTAGAGTAAAGTAAAAATATCGAAAATTGAATTTTTGGCACGGTTTTAAAAGTCGAAAAAAACGACGAAACTTGGAACTTAACATTTAAAACCGTGCCAAAAATTCAATTTTCTATATTTTTACTGTATTCTAGTTCCAGCGATAGCCTGAGATCTACAAATTAAAATGCCGTTTGATTTTTTGATTTTAGATGAGCAAAACCTCCGGAATCACGGCAGCCGTCAACCAACACATGAGTGTCTTCCAAACGGTGTAAAGTTGATTCAGCTCGTTATTTTTGTTTGAAAAAATTCTGAGAGACTGTAAAAATGTTAATAAATGTGTGGTAAAAATTCAAAGATAATGTGTTTTAATGGTTCATCAAAAAAAAAAAATTACCAAAAAAGCGAAAAAAAACAGCTGTCACATGGGATGACCCTGTTAAATCAATGTTCAGAACGTTTTAACGACTGCTGCATAATTTAAACAGAATGAAAATAGTTTCTGTCGACAAACGTGCCTATATAAAACACCCTTGAGTGGAAAGGTCCAATTTTGGGTACTCTTCGTCGCAATGAAATCGTGGAAAGTACGGCACTGCGTAAATGCGAACACTCGCCACGTTGTTGGTGCCAACTAAAAGTGGTTGTATATCCTGTGGTCGTTAAAGAAAATGTATATGTTCATCCTGACAAGGGGCTCGTTCATGTTGGGAGAAGACCAAGAGCGTGCAACCCCTTTGCCATTCGTGCCACCCCTTTGCCCGCGACGAGGGAGCAAGAGAATATTGTTGCACGTTGGTCTTTTCCTATGCAGCTATCTTTCTTCTCATACTATCACACCCTATCGCCTTTGCATCTTTCGCTTCCCTATACCGCGGCGGATTGCTAATAACGCTCGGTAAGTTTTAATGAAAACGTCATATTTCACGGGGCGCATTGATATTCTCGCGTCTGTTCGCTACGAGAGAAACCGAGTCATACCCCGTTGAGCACACGGCGCGCGAGCTTGGGAGGCAGAAAGAACGATATCCTCAACTCTAACGCCTCGTCGCAGCAGGATAAGGAAACTCTCGTGGGCTTAGCCAAAATGAATTTCATTATACTCACAGTGTCTACTTATTACGATTCTTCGCACGATATTAAACCATTAGTGCCCAAAAATTTCAATTTATTGAGACGGTTTTCATTTTGAGGGTTCGACAATTGAATGTAGAAGTTTTTGAAAATTTTCAGCCTAAATATTGTATCGTGAGTATGGTAATTGTTAAAGAAATTTGGTGTAGTTAAGATTTTTTGCATGTGGATACTAAATTTGTAAATATAAACGAAAATACGAGATTGTGAAATAAATTACCTGAATTTTGTTTTGCATCAAACTACTAAATGTCTTTATCAGTAAAACGATCATTTTTTTTTAAACAATTTGAGACATTCATTTGCTAAATGTGAACGGATTCCAGTTGACGTGCTTTGAAAACAACTATTTATAAATAGTACCCAATAATTTTGGTAGTAAATTGGGTAAAAAATTGTAGCGTTGAAATTTCGTTGAATGGTGACGTTACAAATCGTGAGTGGATACAACATTAATATTTTATCTAGTTTTACAACGGTTTAACTGGACAAGTAGATTTGGAGAACAAGTTGAATTATAATGTGTGCAGTTTTGAGAAAGAGAGCGACTATTTTTTTTCTCTTTCACTCAGGCCGTTCGCTGCACGCAATTTTCCACTAGCTCATAGCCTACACCGCGACTATATATATAAACGTCCAGGCTTTACGGCTTCCTCTACCGTTCAGCAACAGCAGCCCTATATGTTGGACGAGCGAATAAAAATATTTATAGTATACCCTCCGATTGTTTAATTTTACTGTATTTTTTTAGTGGTTCAATACCACTAAAAATTGAGTTGACTAATTGAGTTGACTCTGAATTTCGTCTATTCGGAGATTCGGACTGAAGTAACTTTTCATTCTTCGGGTCATTTCTGGAATGTGAAAAAAATTTGTTTGCTGTGGATTTTACAACTTTTTCATTCATTGAATGAAAAAAAGTGTAAAAAAAATTTTTGCGAAAGAAGAAAACACTTTTCACTTTCAGGCAAACACTTCGTTACTCGTTTGCAAATATTCAATGTAAATTTTTGTTTGGGTTGGATTTGTTTTCATAAAAATATATTGATCTCTCAATAAATTCATGAGCTTTAATAAATCAGTATAATTTGCAATAATATCAGAAGTAAAGTATTGTATACGTTAAATAATATATAATTAATTGATTACATGAGTGCAGCTGTGGGTTTCAGTTTCGAGTTCGTTCACCATGCCCGTAAGCTTGAACGCCACGGAAAAAAACGAGAGGATACGCAATTGCAGAGAACGAAGAGAGGGTTATAACTAACAAGAACTTTAACGGCCCTAAGGAATTAAGTTACGAGAACCCCTACTATATATGGAAGCAACATATTTAAGGTCCAGTATATTGGCCCTATAATCTTCCAACACCTCGTCTTCTTACTTCGGACATCAAGCCAAGCACACGTCAGACATAACAAGTCGGCCGCGGGAGTTGAGACTCTATATACTGCTGCTACTGCTACTAGCTGCTACTTTACCACTGTGTGTACACTATAAAATAGCCAAACTTGAATTTTCTTGAGGTAAACTTAGTTCGCAGCTCCATAAATCCTCACTTTCACTACAGTCTCTCTCTCTCTCTCTCTCTCTCTCTCTCTCTCTCTCTCTCTCTCTCTCTCTCTCTCTCTCTCTCTCTCTCTCTCTCTCTCTCTCTCTCTCTCTCTTCTCGAAGCGAGGGTAAAATGTTTGAAACTCCTGATCATTAAAGGCATCAGCCACAGCCGCGTATACGTTACGGTCTCATATAAACTCGAGTATAAATTTATTTACAATCACACAAAAACGAAATTGTTACGTACATAAGAAAAAGAAACGGAGAAAGAGAAATGGGCTGGCAGCGACGCGGACGGTGAATAGTAAAAAAAAAATGATCATGCAGGAATTTCGCAAAAGTATGAGGGCCTTATTTTCATAAAAACCTTAAGCAACTTTTTTTTTTACTGTGTTATTTTTTAAATAATATATTATTCGCCAATAACCATAATTCAAATTCGAATTACTTTTAACATAGTTATTTTGGTTAATTATTTTAGATTTTTAGATCAATAATTTAGGAAATAGGGGCGGGACTTTGAAAAGTTTCCAAATAGTCATAGTGTGTAAAGAACACAATGAAAAAAATGTATCAAAATTTTGTTAAAGCAGGATGTTGAGCGTTTTTTTTTATTGACATCTTAAAGAGGCGGGGATTTTTTTTTTTTTTTTTTTTTTCATTCCCTACAAAGATAGATGGAGCAGTATCTAAAATTTTTCTTTCGCTGTCGGGTGGGGGTTAATATGTAGAATAACCAAATTGTAGAACGGTTAATATTTCGAAATTTTAATATCCATAACATTCGATTAACGAAAAATAAGAAATTCGAAGTTTATATTTTCGATAGTATATTAAGTTGAATGCGTATTTGATGTAATATTTTTTCTTTGATCGCGCATTTATTCGAAAATATATATTCAGACTGTCTATACTTCAAATGCAGATAATATAGATTGTTCTAATGTAAGAAGTTTATATTTTCTAAATTCGAAATGGAGAGCAATTATTTTATTGAGAGACCAAAATATATAGTATGAATAATTCGAAAGTGAATTTATCGAATGACTAAAAATTAGAAGTACAGAATAGCGAACGTTGTGAAGCACGAAGAATGACAAGCAATACTTTGCAGCCCAGAGGCTCTCGCTATTTCGACCTTTTGACTTTCTGGTGTTTCGCTATTTTGACCACATTGATATTTTGTCTTTCGTTAAAATATATTTGAAATTGTGAATATTCATAATATTGCCGATTTCAGTATTCGACGACTCGAATGCGTAATTGTCGAGCTTTTGTAAAATTGCTATTCCAGCCTTCGTCATTTGGGCTACTGTTATATTTTCTTTTTGACGTAAATGTTCTTCGAACTCTTTAATTTCTCATTTTTTTATTTCCAGCATAGAGGCTATAGTAGAATTAATCACTCTACATACTGCTATTCTTCAATTTAAAAATTCGCACTTTTAGCCGTTCGAAGTTTTAATCATTCGAAAATCTTACTACCACCCTCGTTGTCGTGTTATGTTTATTTTTGGGAACCTATGAATAGTTACTCGAAATATCTTGAAAACTGAGATTTATGACTTTGTGACAGTTGAATATCCATCCGTCTGGACGAATAAGATGAAATTATAAGTCTGTACCAAACCCTGAAAATCGATACGAAGAGAAAGATGAAGAAAAGTTTACAGCTATCAATGAGAAAGAGACAATTCTTTTGAGGAGGATATACACTTTTTAAAATGACGGAGAAGTTGGAATGGAAAGGAGAGGATGAGGCTAGAAATCAGCTTGTGGAAGTTTGGTTAACGGAGATAAGTCTTGGTTCGCGTGGCATTGTTTGAAGAGACTAACGAAGGAGAGAGGAGAATCGGTATTAAGAGACGTGCTGATGGACACATATATGTATAAGGATCTTTTTCGTATATACCGCGTTGCGTTTCACCTAAAGGCTCTTTGGTTCTTTGCCAAGGTTTTCAGATTCGAGATGGGGCGACGATGCGACAGGCAAGAAAGTAGACAAAAAAAAAGAAATATAAGTGAGTGGACTGAAAGGGAATGAGACACAGATCAGACCCAAGCTGCGAGTATGGACGAGCAGGCGGTAACGGTGAAATATAAGGGAACATAGAAATGGAGATTATAGTGTGCGTGTGTGGGAAAAAGAGCGATAGAGACAGAGAGTCAGAGAGAGAGAGAGAGAGAGAGGGGGAGAGAGAGAGAGAGAGTGAGAGAAGTGGAGGGAAAAATATATAAGTAGAGATAGAGAGGGTGGTCCAGGATTTTCCAGTTTGAAATTACATCACGGAGTAATAACGAGGGCGCAATAATAGCGCACAGCAAACGGAGAAGTGGAAGAGGTTGGAGAGCAAACGGGGTTGAAAGAGGGCAGTCGAGGTGAGAGAGAGAGAGAGAGAGAGAGAGAGAGAGAGAGAGAGAGAGAGAGAGAGATGGAGGGGTTACCATTGCTCGAGCTCTCCGGCTTCAAAGCTCAGGCAAACATCCCAACCTCGGAGTTTCTCGGAGATATCTTAAAGCGCAATAACCAAGAAGTCCTACTGCACCATTCCCTCGCACCCTTTTCCTCACAAATTCTCCGTCTCACAGGCCCAACTCTGTTCGTGGCTCCTCTTCAGCTCTTTCTCAGAAGAAAACGGTGAAAAGCGCTTTGAAATCCTTAATAAAGCACCCTCTCTCGTCTGATGTGCGCGTCAGGCCGAAAACTACGTTCGTGTTTCCAGGATAGCCTGAGGGCTTTTTTCCCTCGCTTTTTCCGTCTTTTATATATTTGGGCCAAAACGCATCAGGTCAGTGACACTTTTTTTTTGACATTTCACTCAGAAATGATCATTATTTTGATGCTATTGAAGTTTGCATCAATGGAATACGAAACGATAAATCTTTTTTTTTTTTATTATCAATGTCCTACTTTTAGAGGATCGTCAGATTTTTTTTGCATATATATATATATTCGTACGGTTTTATAAAACGTGTAATTGATTTTTATCCACTAAAACTGCAAATATATTTTGGGGATTGCTAAAAAAAGGACAAAACCGTTGTACCCCAACGATACAAGCTGCCAAATTATGGAGTTCGTGAAAAATCACCTTTCGAACTACAAAATCTATACGTCGGCACTGCCAATGATGTCTCCTAATGAAAATGTGCATTTTTTCAGATCTATAAAGTGAGCTCTTGCGTGTTTTGCCATATTTCTAGCTTCATTATCTCATAAATTATGCGAAAATTCTTTCGATAAAAGGATTCGAAACATCGTTTTGATTATTATCATATTTTGATGAAAATCATAGACACCCTTGCAAAAATATTACGAATGCGTTTGCACAAATTTAATTGGATTATCGAGAAATCAATGATATCAAAAGAAATTTCAATGCAGTCTTGCATCATCAAACATGCATCATTAACGGGGTCATCCCATGTGACAGCTATTTTTTTTTCGCTTTTTTGGGAATTTTTTTTGATGAATCATTAAAACACAATATTTTCGAATTTTTACCACACATTTATTAACATTTTTATAGTCGCTCAGAATTTTATCAAACAAAAATAACGAGTTGAATCGACTTTACACCGTTCGGAAGACATTCATGCGTTGGTTGACGGCTGCCATGATTCCGGAGGTTTTGCGCATTTGAAATCAAAAAATCAAACGGCATTTTAATTTGTAGACCTGAGGCTATCGCTGGAACTAGAGTAAAGTAAAAATATCGAAAATTGAATTTTTGGCACGGTTTTAAAAGTCGAAAAAAACGACGAAACTTGGAACTTAACATTTAAAACCGTGCCAAAAATTCAATTTTCTATATTTTTACTTTATTCTAGTTCCAGCGATAGCCTCAGATCTACAAATTAAAATGCCGTTTGATTTTTTCATTTCAGATGAGCAAAATCTCCGGAATCATGGCAACCGTCAACCAACACATGAGTTTCTTCCAAACGGTGTAAAGTTGATTCAGCTCGTTATTTTTGTTTGACAAAATTCTGAGGGCCTGTAAAAATGTTAATAAATGTGTGGTAAAAATTTAAAGACAGTGTGTTTTAATGGTTCATGAAAAAAAAATTCCCAAAAAAAGCGAAAAAAAAATAGCTGCCACATGGGATGATCTCGTTAAATGGCGAAAAAAGACGCATCCATTTAATTCGAATGGTTCTCACACCCCTCTGCTAAAGTTGTATTCTTTTATTTCGTTTCACTGGCTGGTTTCAGAGATCGTAGATCTCGGTCATACCTGTAAGAATTACGGGAGTTTCTCGGAGGGCTTTTTACTCTGTTATTAGTCGCAGCACGCGGGCTGCTTATATTTACGTTCTTTTCTGGCTTTTCTCGTGCGTCCGAGAGAATTACCGGAATAACGACTATATATAATCGTACGTTGGTACAACAACATTTTATTATGATTTTTCCACATTATCAAAGTCATCTGCTTTAATATAAAGGTTATATATAATAATAATAATAAATTATATTATATCTATATTTATATGTGTGTTTCTCGACTGAAAGATTGCTCATAGAGTGTTTCTCTGTCTTTCTTCCCTTCTTTTCTCGTTTACACACTCCATTGCGTTTCACAGTGTGACCCGCTCACTCCACCTTCAGCTGAATTCTTCTGACAGAAGGCACGGGTGGCCCGTCGGCGGTGAAAGGTCAGATTGGAACAAGGTTGGGAATGTTCACGAACTCAAATATAAAAGGATCAGATTGAGACAGAAAGAAAGAGAGTTACAAACGCCAGGTTATAGTGATGGCCGATAGAATAGGAAGAAAGAGAGCAATGAATAGAGTAGATTGGGTCCAAACTATAACAACGGATTTATCTTATTGGAAAGAGGCAATGCGAATGAGAGAAATGGCTAGAGATGGGGATAGATAAAGTTAAATCTTCCCTCTTTTATCTCTATTTTTCCTTCTAGCTTCTGCCCCCGATTTTACTCCAATAAGCCATAGATATATATCACTAAATGTGGCAGCGTTTTGTATCGTTACGGACGATTCATGGAAGCGTGCTCAGGAACCACCGAAGTATGATATTATATTGCGTTTACCCAGACTTCTTCATGTGCCAATGAATATACGAAGGTATATAAATACATATACGTATGACTTGTTTTTCAATGAAAATGTAGAGATGCAGTTATAATCTCCATGAGCAGTATGATAACCATAATAAAGCGTTTTTTAACGCTCTTATTTAAATCGACGTAAATATTAAGTTTACTTTTCATTATGATTCTTCTTTTGTAAGGCAGAACGGGGCGAAATGGGAGAGCTGAAAATGGCAGGCTAGAAGAGCAAAGTGAGACACCACGATCTGAAATTCAGAGCCCGTAGAATATTAATGAGTTACATTAGAAATAGCCAAATATATTAAATCAATGTTTCGATTTCAGAAGAAATTTTTCCTGTTGTTTGACAACAAAAATCTCCATTCTTTTGAAAGTTTCATTACGATGAAACTTTCAAAAGAATGGAGATTTTTGTTGTCTTATTAGTATACAAAAAATGGATCGTTCACGAAAACACGCCAAGGAGTCAATACAACGACAAGATTTAAAATTTTCTTGCAAAGACTCGAGGAACTTCGCCCGACGAATTTATGGTTTGCTAATCTAAATTGTACAATCAAAGCTTATTCGTTCTCTCTTCTTTCTTTCTTTTTCTCCATATAAACGACGAATTTATGCATGTATATAATTTGTCACGTGAACATGTTTAGTCGTATACAAAATGTGGATGACTCCGGACCACGTACTCGTGCTAACGATCCACTTTTTTCCCACTCTTTTCGTTTTTATGCTCGAAAAACACGCGGGCGAGAAGAACAACTACAGATACGCTTTCTATATATTTATGTCTTCATTGTTTTCATCCGAATTTACATTGAAAAAACTGAAACACAATGCTTGGTTTATTTAAAAACAAGAATTTTCTTAAAAACTGTTCTCAAAAGTGACTTGCTTGGTCTTTCAACTCAATATAACTCTTTGATATTTTTTTTCTCCCGATTTTTTCTAATCAGTCCTTCATTTAATGTTGTTTTTTTTGTTTTTCATGTTGAATATTCGAAGATACAAAGTGCGGGGGCGATAATGTGCTACATGCTTGTAGAAGCGTTACGTGCTTGGCCATGAGGAAAAACAAGCAAACTTGTACTTGTAGTAAAAGCAGCATATACATAGTTTCAGGGGAGAAACGCCGATAGGGTGCACTGCTATGTTGCTCCTTGGAATATAGAGACATTACACTCGTACTTTAGATAAGGTGAGAGAGTGCGCTCGCTCGTTGAGTTCCACACGGTAGCGCGAGAATTCAGCCCCTCTCGCTACAGTACACACGTCGAATCAGTGAGCGAAGAGCAAGAGAGTGGCAAAACGCGCTAGAGTAAAGCTCGCTTCTCTCGGGATATCTCCCTCGTCTGTCGGAACTAAATCACGATTTACAGAGCTCTGAGACTCTCAAAACGACCGGTCGAGCTTCCCGCACCCTGCGAACCCTTGAACCTTGTTGCACATAATATATAGGGCGATACACAACTGATAACAGACGTAATAGCACACTGAGAAAAGAAATTTGTTGTTTCAACAAATTTTTTGTTGAATCAACAAATTATGGCGAACAAAATGAAATTTGTGAGTTGAACAGAAAATTTTGTTGATTCAACAATATTTTCGTCGTAACGAGCAATATTTATTTGAGCCAGCAAATTAAGTAGTTGAATTAACCAAATTTTTGTTGAGTTAACGAATTTCGTTTTGTTCGCGACAATTTGTTGATTCAACAAAAATTTTCTTGAATCAACAAATTTCTTTTCTCAGTGGCTAAATAATTCTCAATGTACCTTGACAGGTGCAAGCGCAATTGGGTAGGAAAAAATATTATTTATTAACGATCACACTGAGAAAAAAAATTTCTTCGTCGAACAAAATCCTATTTAGTTGGACTAGAAAATGGTGAATCCAACTATTCTTTTTGTTGAATACACTGAATCAATTGTCATTCAACAAAAAAATGGTTCGATCCACACTGAGAAAAGAAATTTGTTGAATCAACAAATTTTATTTTGTTCGCTACAATTTTGTTGATTAAACAAAAATAATGTCATGGTAAGTGCATATGTAATTCAGCCAACAAATTGAGTGGCTGAAATAATCAAAATATTTTGTTGCATCCGTTTAGTTGTGTCAACACTCTACGACATTGTCTTAATTAATTAAAGCTGTTGAAACAACTAAATCTGGATTTGATCGAATAAATATATGATTGAATCAACAAACTTAAAAAAAAAAATAAAAAAAATTAAAAAAAAAAAACATCGATACGTCCCGTTCAACTAACTTTTTAGTTGTGAGAACTGAATTATATGGTCTCATGGATACAATAATTGGTTGAAGATACTAAAATATTCCAACAAATTAGGTTTTGTTGTGTAAACACGTTTTGACATTATCGTAACTAAATAAATTGTCGAAAGAATTAACGAACGTTCGAGTAGCTTCTCGGTCCGGCCAGGACGTGGCGCAGAGCGCCGAGACTCTTCTCACATACACAGTGGCCTCTGGAAGGACATAAATTGCGGAAATCGAGTGAGATAAAACGTTCCAACCGATTCTGATTCAGAATTAGGTAGCGAACGTTTGTAACTTCCACGGGTTACATTCCCGCACTGAGAAAAGAAATTTGTTGTTTCAACAAAATTTTTGTTGAATCAACAAATTGTGGCGAACAAAATGAAATTTGTTAATTCAACAAAAATGTTATTGATTTGACAATATTTTCATCGTAGTGAGTACTATTTATTTGCGCCAGCAAATTAAGTGGTTGAATTAACCAAATTTTTGTTGAGTTAACGAATTTCATTTTGTTCGCCACAATTTGTTGATTCAACAAAAATGTTATTGATTCGACAATATTTTCATCGTGGTGAGCACTATTTATTTGAGCCAGCAAATTAAGTGGTTGAATTAACCAAATTTTTGTTGAGTTAACGAATTTCATTTTGTTCGCCACAATTTGTTGATTCAACAAATTTCTTTTCTCAGTGCGTGAAAAATTCATCATTGGAGTCTAATGACTCCAATGGTCAACTGCTTTCTCATCATGATTGATGAGAAACTAGAAGAATACACATTTTCGAGTTGTAAGAGGTTCAATTTACATATTCGGATAGCAAACAAAAAAATGTAATATCAAATTGTTTAAAATAAATATGCGTTGTTTGTTTGAAACAAATAAATAATCATTTAACTTCATTAAATAATTATTTGACTTAATTAAATAATTTTTTGACTTAATTAAATAATTATTTGATTTAAATAAATATTCAGTCAGGGAAACAAAATATTTAGTTCGATTCACTGTTTTTTTGTAATTTGAAACAACTGAATTATGTTGTATCATGAACTGGATGTTTTATTATGTCCGCAAGATTCGTTGATTCAATAAATTTCTTTTCTCGGTGCACCATTCTCTGGTTCAACTAAATGAGATTTTGTTCGATGAACAATTTTTTTTTTCTCAGTGCACTAACGATGATGGGATTCTTTTTATTTAGTTATCCTTAATTTACATTTTCATTGATTACCGTAAATTTAGTTTATCGATAAAAACGATTAATAATTACTGGTGTTGGTGGGCTCGTTTTTTAAGTTCATTTCATTTTTTTAAACGGTTTATTAATCATTTATTTTGGAAGAATGTCCGGATTCAAGAAAATTTATATCTTATTTGAAAATTCAGAAATTTCGAAGAAAATTCAGTTCTACAAAAGTGACCGGAATCAAAGATGGGAAATAAGTTTGTTTGAAAAGTCGATTTGTTCAGAAAAATGTAAATTAAAAATATGTATTAATGCTTTTTCATATTTTTTATTTATTCATAGATGCATTGTTCATTCAGTTTTTAACGTTCAGTTTTCAACGTTTGGAGTTTGGCGACCGCGTACGAATGCGGAAAATGCACTTGTCCAGTGCATAAATTGCATCTTTGAAATTTCTATATTTATTCAAAATTTGAATTTATTTGAATTTTAGTGCCTAATTAATTATAATTACATAATAAAGGTTATATGCAATCTATGAGCTTTAATCTACCCTAAGAATTCACGAGATTCCATGCACAGCTGTTTTGTCGAACCTCCGAGCTTCTTTATATCGTCTTTAAAAAAAAAAATTGTTTTTCGTACCTCTCCTGCCTTCGGACAGAGGCCAAACTGTCGGACCCACATAACCGCATTATCGATAGTATCTGCGGTGGCGTGACGGCGATCTCTGAGCCCTCCATGGTGCGTGAGATCGCACAATCTTCAGTCGACGATCCACTCTTTCACTCTTCCTCTTTATATCGTTAAAGTATATCTTGTATGTAGGAATTATATATATAAAGTTATACGCTATATACAATGTGGTATATTTGCGAGCGCCTGTGGGATCGACTTGGAATTATTAAGAATTCACCGCGGTCTCGTTGCCGTTGCCACGATACTTACTTCTTTTTTTTTTCTCATAAAATAATGAGCATCATACGTACGTACAGAGGAGAGACAATGGAGAAATAATCGTTCCACTAACAGCTGATAAAAATTGCTGGAATTTCTAATTCCATTGAAATTTACACGTACGTCAGGTGTTTCTGTCTTTTTTCATCTAACGTTCCAGCAAACTTTGTATATGAAATTAGGCAATGTGTCAAAGTTATTAACTTTTCAATCCTATCAATGTACGTGACTTTTTTCATAGCGTCTCGTTGGAATTATTGTCTAACTTTCCACATATTATTTTTGCTGATATTGTTGGTGGTTTTAAAAAAAAACCTCAAACGAAATTTGACCAATTTTCACAGCCTTGATTTACCCACGTAAATCAAGGCGTAAATGACTTCATGCAGCATTAAAAATTTTTAAAAATCCGTTCGATATAAATGATTTCTAAATCTTTGATTTTTTTTTCTCACTATTTATATCGTTTTTATGGTTTTTTTCTAACATTACAATCGGCACAACTCGTTGAGTGTTATCAGCCCATCGGGCTCTATTTAATAAGACCTTGGAATTTGTGCAAACATTAATAAAAATATTAGCGAATTATCCTTTTCAGCTGATTTATATTTGCCACAAACCTCTGCTTGCATAATTTTTTGCCGATTCGCAGAATTCGTTTGAATCTCCAAAGATTTAAAAAAAAAAAAAAAAAAAAAAAAAGATTCAAAAGAAGAAAAACCACCGGGAATTCACAATTACAAAATTTTTGCAAACAAGGTTATAGTAAAAAAAAATTTTAATAGAATCAACTCAATAGCAATTATTTTATATGTGAAAAGGAAAAAAAAAGACAGAATGTTAATTTCTTCTAACATTAGAAAAACTATGCAGCCTTCCAATCGACTTTGACCTTTTCTCTGATTAATTTTCTTGGTTCATTCTTCTCCGTTCGTAATCAGCACATATTTTATCGCATAACATCTGAATACTTTTCTTAATTGGTGTAAAGTTTTTTTAATTCAATGTTGTGTTCGGAATTTAGTAAATTTGTCCTTGATATTCGAAGAAGTCTAAAAAAAGTTTGTGCTCGATGTGAGAGGAGGTTGTGAAAGACGAAATCTTTGAAAAAGTACGACTTTAATCATATTTATCTTTGCTAATATTTCTCCGTCGAATACCCCAAAATTCGGGCTTTCATCTTTCTTTCTCATCGTTTTTTTTTGTACTTCTTCGTGGTTCAAAGTAAAAGCGATAAACCCTCTCGCCCAACTACATTGAGAACTCTTTTATCCGATTCGCGCGTGCCGTTAGTGGATCTAAAAGAAAAATATTCTCGGAGAACCTCCCGCATCGGAAGTAGTGAACTCTTTTCTTTCGGTCTGTATACATGTATAGTCACTGCGAAAAAACTACTCCCAGAGCGCGAAGAAACTGTCGACGACTTCGTCTCGAACGCGAAGCGCACCAAGAAATGAACTGGGGAACTTCAGAGTCAAATCAGAAAATCGCAAGACCTGCAATTCTCCGTGGCAGATAAGACAAACTTCTTGGAAAATCGATAAGCTAAAGCTCGGAAACTTCTCTTCTTACTGAGAGTTAACTCAAGTTTATAAGAATTTTGCCCTATGAAATTTCGCTAAATCAAAAATATTGACATAAAATAAGCAATTGCCTTATCTTTCCAAATTTTCGAGTAAAATCTATCAGTGATAATTGAGTCTTTAAATTTCGAAAGCTTGTAAATCCATGCTTAGTCCTAATTAAGATGGATATTAATTCGGCAGTAACGATGAGCATTATTGGCACTATTCGAAAGAATAATTGAATTATTTTATTGCAATATAATTATTAACAGGTGTAGTAAAGTCCATTTCTCACGATCGATCGATGACGAGTATCATTTACGATCACGAGCATCGATTATCATCGATGCTGTCCGATAGTTTTTTATGTCTGATAATTTGGTTATGTTATTCGAACATTATTTTTTTTATTGTATTTGCCATTGCCCAGGGTTCTCCCCTTTTTAGCTTGTCCCCCCGCCCCCTTTTCAAAGACACCCCCCTGTGCGGCTGCAGCCGAATTATCCCCAACTGTATCGCATTTGCCGAGGGCGAAGGGAAACTGCAGAAAACCTTGCCGATACAGCCGGTACCTACCTAATTTCCCCGGGTAGCAATGCGAGCATGCTCAAGCACAGCTACCAGAGGCGCTTAAAGGTACCTTCTCAGCTGTAATGCAATGAACTAGCCAGTACACGGCTAGGGGGCCACCATCCGCACGATGAGAACCGTCCACGGGAGGCACCCGGAGCCGTACACCGACCGCTCAGGCATCACAGCGAGGTCTGGACATGATTTTTATAAAGGTGGAGTCCAAACCACCGGGGATTAAAGTGGATACACGTGAAAAAAATCTCAATTTTTCATTGGTGTTTTGGTCGGGATTCGAACCCGGGACCCACGGCGTGCGAGCCCGAGTCCTTATCCACTAGACCAACCGCTCTCCCCGTCATTCGAACATTATTTTATTACTATATAATACTTTTTAATGATAATAAAGAATTTTTCGTTCGAATAAAATGCTACAGAGTTTTGCTAATCGAATATTGAGTTCTCAACCACGAAATTGTGAGTTCTCAAACACGAAATTGTCATTGAATCTCCGTTCCGCACTACTTTAACGTAATTTTTCGGAGATCTGTTATTAGAAGTTGCGTCACTGGAGAATTATTGTGCATATCATTGATCAATTTCGGCGTTATAAACTTATAAAAAGATCTCTAAAGAGTCTTTTCCAGTTTTGGATGACAAAAATAAAATTG
Organism: Rhimphoctona megacephalus; assembly: GCA_963989365.1. Classification (NCBI taxonomy): domain Eukaryota; kingdom Metazoa; phylum Arthropoda; class Insecta; order Hymenoptera; family Ichneumonidae; genus Rhimphoctona; species Rhimphoctona megacephalus. The sequence goes on from OZ022416.1 coordinate 15,236,049, forward strand.
GTCGATATAGAGGTAAGATTTGAATAAAATTCGTGAAGTAAGACTGATAAATAATTACAACGTTGGCTTCTAATAGGCTCCAAGGAAAAATCCCCGGGTAATTAATTTTCGAATAAAAAAATTAGCTACGCGTGGAATATTCCGTTTTAATAAAAGTTTACAAAGACTGAATGTAGAAAAAACATTAATTGTCCAACAGACCGGCTTATTAACAGAATTGTGGATGACAAACTATTAGACACATGTTCTGCACCATATGAGGATTCTCGGAGATTATCACCATTTTTGTACCACATGGGACAACGTGGCAAGTGGCGCTCCAAGCTCGTTTTATTCTGAACTAAGGTTGGGTTCCGAGAACTTCTACTGGCCTATGTAACTTTGCTGTTTAGGAAAACAAGTTTTTTCCGAGTTTTTCTTACTCGTATACAAACTTCAGATTTGGCTCTTATTTTTATGCGGAAATATACACATATACATTCTTGACTGGGAGTCTTGGATACTTTTGCAATCAACGTCCAGTGGACACTCTCTAGAGGGGAAATACCGTGTTTGCTTGAGATCTCTATGGGAGATTTGTGCGAGGAAACCTTCTGCAAAAAGCTTGTTTCCTTACAAAAGTAAAGAATAAGAGTGCGAGGGTAAACGACAGGGACCGAAAGCGACTGGAGAAGTAGAAGTCGTTGAAAAGGTGGTAAATAAAATAGCAGAGTCTCGTTGACGAAAAAAGAAAAAAATCCTAACGAAAATCAACATTTGTTCCAATTGACCCTTCGTGAAAATGGGAAAAGCTAAAAGGGTGAGTCAAAAGTTAAATTAAGAAGAGAATTCGTAATAAATACTCAAAAAGGTCATTTATTTCACGTTGTTATACCTAAAATGTGTAGCAATAAATTATTTTATTTATTCGAAAAACATCCTCAACGTCTACTTTTGACGAGAAATAATGATATGAATAAAATTCGGAGAATAATGGAGTATTTTACAAAAGCAATGATCTCAAGTCCCAATTTGTGTTAGTACAAATAAAAAATGACAAAAATCATCATTTTTCTTCTTTAAGTGCAAGCAACAATTCTACGGTGGCTTTGAATATGTTATTATTGCTCTTTATAACGAGATAATAAAGTATTGTTCGCCCAAGGTACATTTTTTCGTCGACGTACGTTTTATTCGCCATTATTTTCATTTCACAACTCCCTTCGCATTACATGATGGAAATAAACGATTTAGGGTACATTCAAAAGTACTATGGATGGGCCAGGGGTTAGATGTTAACATCGTGTTCAAATAATAGAAAAAAAATTCGCCCCTCAAAGCCATTGAATTGAGTCATGTTTCCCCAATCCTTCGCGAATAATAATTTCGGATTTCATCAGAGCAAAACCGCTTTGAGGGTGAAGACAAGCTGGTACAGATTTTGCTCTGGCTTGCTGATATACATATGACTGGATAGCGTACCGGATAGTTCAAAATTCTGATCGCTCAGAATTGCACGTTCATCTTTCTATCTTAAATGATTGAAATCATGCTAAAATTTTGAATCAATGAGTTTGAATCTTTGCAAAAGCATACACTTTCTTTTCTTTATTGATTAATTTGTATTCCAAATTATCGATAGTTTTATGTGCAAAATAATTTGCTTTAAATATTTAAGAAATGCCCAAAAAGGCTACAAAAATGTTGAATAATGTCAAAAGGAATAATTATCGTTGCGAACTAACGGTGGAAACTTTAGAGCATCATCCAATTAGCGGCTGTATTCAATCCATAATTTACAACTCGAGGAATAATATAAACGTACGTCTATTTTCTCGTTAGTATATGAATGAAAAGTCCGCTGATTTGGAAGTTTCCATGAATTCGAGTGTAAAGGAAGAGGCATGGTTGAAAAGTTAAATTCGTATACATTAGCCCTATTTTTAGTGTGATCCTCTCGGGATTCTGTATGAGCCTGTACGTAATAAGTGTGTTCAGAGAGATAGGGTAGAGAGTTTGGCGTGAGGCTCGAAACACACACGTGTGTGACAGCCGACGCCAAAAGAGGGAGCAGGGGAAGGGCTTGGATAAGGAGAAGGAACGAGAGAGTTTTGGTCTGGTTTGCCTCACGCCCATGAGAGAGGCTAATACGCGAAGTTAACCACTTGGAAATCCGCTTTAATGCCGCGGGCACTGTTCTCCAACTTCGGATAAACCAGAGGCTGGAGAAGGTGAATATGGATGTTGAGAGAAGGGACGAGTGGTAGCGAGGGGAGGGACTTAAGTTTCGTCGGATTGAGGTAGTGCAGCGACTGAGTACTTAGACAGAGAAAGAGAAGAAGAAAGAGAGGGGAGGGAGAGAGGAAGGAGAGCCCTTGGCTGTATATAGAATCATCACGCTCCTCTCGCTGCAGTCTTGTTACGTTGCATCCCGTCTCACCGGCATTTCAGCAAAATTCGCTTTCCCATTCACATCTCATCGCGTCCAAACTCCTCGACCAAGTTACATTTCATACATGCGTATATTTCAACACGTAGATATTGACGTATATGTGGTTTGGTAAATAGCGATGGAAAGTCTGACCGTCAGGGGATTCATTTGCATAACGATTAACTTAATTAACGCTTGGGATCTGTCGACTAAGAGGGATCTATCGTATAATACACGTAAAGACAACGATATTGATTTAATAAATGGATAAAGAGATGGAATTTCGGGGCCGGTTTGAAATTTCGAACTTTAAATGCTCCGACGGTTTAAAATTCCTAATTTTAATGTTCCGAAACTGAAAGCTTCGTAAGGATCATGCCAGCGAAAGTCTACACAGTTGACTGTAAATTATGTAGAACGGTACGAATAGCGATAGGAAAAGGATACAAATGTGATTTCTTACACGTGATAATTTTCAGAAATCGTATGTTTGAGATCAACGCTTTATTTGAATGGCCAGTAATTCGACTCACAAAACTTCGAATATGTAATATTAAACATGCCACAAATTACCGGAATTTTTATTCTAGAAAACGAACTATATCAGAAAGTTTAAATATAATAAAAGCTAATAAGAGATTCGTCAGGTTCCCGAAAGTTTTGAAATCCAAAAATCATATTTTCGATCATCTAGTTTGCGAAAACTCAAGTTTAGATAGTGTAAGATTCCGATATAGAACGTTCAGAACGATCAAAATTCCGAAAACTCATACATAAAGCAGATAGCATGTAAGCCTGACGCGTTTAGATGGCAGCACCACCGCTGTATCGCATGGATTTTCGGAGTTTCGATCTTTCAGAGTACTATTCTTTCGGAAATTTGATCTTTCTCGGTAGAATTTTTTCTGAGTATTGATCATCTTTCACGTTCTATTGTAAACGTATAATATGAGGATGTTTACACCTATCGGATATTTCTATTTTCGGAACTTTTCTCTGTAGAAACTTTCACCATTCAGGATCTTGAATATATAACTCTACATTTTTTTGGAACTATGGACTCTCTGATTATGAGAAGTTGATACATGTTTTACGTGCTATGTTTTTATGTTGACGTTTTATCGGTCGGATCCATGATTATTCTCATTTAATTTCGTAGTGGACTTTTATTTTCGGTTATACAATAATTCTGTTTACAAAATTTTGGAATTGCACATTTCCAGGAGTATTGTGTTCTAGATAAATAAATTCGCAATTTTGAGCGTTCTGATTTTTAAAGTTCGGAATTTCAACCCGCCCCCGGAATTTCATATTGGAGAACGATTGATTGTATAAATAGAGAAAACGAGGATTTTCCAATTTTTTTAAATAAATTTCCCGATCAAACAATATTATTTCAACAAGGATAATGTTCAGGTGCATTCCTCAGATATTCCCACATCGAGAAATATCATGAAAGATCGATGTTGCTACGATGGGAGACATCGATCACTCCAGAAGAGAAAAAGCTTTTTCCCCTGCACTGCCACATTTTATTTACTTCGTTTCCGTTTAAGATAGAGTATATGTTATGTGCTCTATATACGTATATATGTTTGTGTATATAATGGTACGCCTCTTGCTACACCATATACATATTCGCTTTTATCGTTGGTGGTACTCGGGAACACGCTTATCCATTCTCCATAGCCATTAACCCGGTGAACCACGATTCTCGAGAGCCCAGCAAAACGTTGGGCTGTTTGTCTTAGCCTACACATACACCGCGCCGCAACGCAAGCTTCGCGCAACCCTTTTCGTTCGACAGAGACGATTAAATGTGGTGACCAAATGAAAAAAAAAGAAAACACTTTGTTTTTTTTTTACTTATGTATATAAACGTCTATTTTATTTATTTGTCCATATCGTAGACTTAGGGACAATAGATGGAGGGGAAGCCTGGGGAAAATGGGACAAAGATGCCAAATAAGACAGCACTTTTGAGAAAATAGAATATTCCTGTCCCAATTTCATTTCTCTCAATCAAAATATTTAGTTCGAATACGGACAACAAAATATTTTTTAGATTAGACAAAATAATTTGTTAATGCTGAAACAAGTTATTGGCTGAATGAACAAAACATTGGTGCAGCCAAACAAATGAATGTTAATGCAACAAAATATCATCCAAATAAACTAATTCATTTATTCGTCCTAACAATTACCGTTTAATCAATTTGGTAATTGAGATTTAAATAAATATTTTATTAAAGCAACTAAAAAGTATGCGTAAGCAAATAAATGGTACCAATTGTTTGAACAAACTGATTTAGCTCCGGTGATTTAATTGATTCGTCTACAAGAAATTTTCATGATTTAGTTCTGAATAATCTGAATAATTTGTTATTCAACAAAAAAATTGTTGGATCGACCAATTTTTCGTCCAACAAAATGGAGTTAGCTCGATGAACAAATTTTTTTTCTCAATGCATGAACAACATTTTTCATTAAACTTTACGAAATGTAATAAATAAACAATTAGAACAGACGAAAATCTGAAATTTTTTTTTCATATTTTGTCGTCTCATTTTACCCCGAATTTCTGTATATCCAAAAATATAATCAATACTTCATGTCCTTCTATAAAGACAGTTTTATAACTCGCGTTTTTTTCGCTGTTGTCAATATAATCTCAATGCATTTGATTGTTGTTGTTTTTTTTTTTTTTTTTTTTTTTCATTTGCAACCGTAGGCAAAAGTTTTTCCATTAAAAAAAGGGTTTTGTAATATTGGGCCTCAGGTTTATTCTCAATAGAACGCTGCACTCACGTATACCATATGTTTTAGGTCATATCTCTCTGTTGTATATTTCGGAGATTTCAATACGTTTCTTCGCACGTATTTCCATCAAACGGGGAATAGGTAGACTGTTTTTTTTTTTTTCTACTTTTTATTACCGACAGCTGCCATTTCTGTATCGATGTATGTGGATACACTTGTATGTCTATACGAGTGACAGTGTTCTTTCTAAGCTTAGGTTCTCGTAAAAAGCTGTACGCGTCATTAAATAGCCCCAAGGACGCTTGAGCTTTACGAGTATTTCGGTGGAAAAGCTCAAGATTAGCCGAGCTGATATTGGACGGAAATTTGCGAATACGTTGCTATCTTTTTTCCTTTTTTACTAATAAAAAGTGGCTTCTACATCGTTCATTTTTTTTCCAGCACACTCACTTTTATTGTGAGAAAAGGCCTTTTTACTTGTGCAGCAGCAATAAACGCCGAGGTATATTTTTTTGAGTACACAATTGTAGCCACGCACACTAGTTTGCTTGCTGTTTCATATCGTGAATAAATCACAATCTTTTTGCCTTTTATTTTTAAACACGAGAATTTCGATCCAAATATTTAAAATATTCCACATTTTATTCTAAATTTTCGACGCTTGAACATCCAATAGCGATATAATAAAATTGAAAATGAAAAAATAAATAAAAGATTCAACATCAAATAATTGATGAAAAATGAACAACAGATAAAAAGGAGGAAAAATAGAGCGAACTAAGAAGTTGAAGTTAAATTTTTCTTCATTCTTCACAATTTCTTTAGGTTTTTTAAATACCAATTATTTTCAGATAAGAAAGGACCAACTGTTTTCTATTTAATAGCTATTTAATTTGACAAAAGATTGCATTAGTTCGATATAAATTAAAAAAAAAATAAAAAAAAATTAAAAAAACACCGACAAAACCAGTAGCTTTTCAAATCACATTTCATATCTATGATATATTGGATTTTTCGAAAATACTTCGCTAAAAATATTGATTTAACGATTTCATCTTATACAATTTCATTGGTTCCAATTTAGATTTCATCACTAAAAAATATTTAAAAAATAAAATGGGAACGTGACAATGGCAAAAAAATCTCAACAAAGCCGTGTATAAGAAAATGAAAATGATCATTTGGTGCGTACTTTCGGTTATGAAAGAAAATGTTTACTCTGCCAAATCACTTTTATCGATATATTTTGAACCACTATTACTTGAAAAACTTTCGTTCACGCGAGTATTTACATCTTTTTTCTCGAACAATATTCACGATTTTTTCATTGTTGATGGTTTTCTAAAGCGAGGTTATACGGCCGTAAAGAGAAAGTAACCCGAGAGAAACCTCGTTCGATTTTTCATTTTCGAACGCCTTAAAAAAAAAACACACCCATGCACAAACGTTTAGGGTGAAATAGCGTACACGGCGTAATGAGAAAAAGATCAAGAGAGGGTTTTGCCGTGAAGAAAGCGTTGGTGCGTGCGTGTATTCGTACGAGAGAGCTTACGACCTATTTTCATAGATATACCAACTCCGGTACAGGCTCCTCTAAAAATCCTGTCCAAGCTATGGAGGATCGCTAAATGGCGACATTTTGAAAAAAAAAAAAAAAAAAAAAAAAAAAACAAAAGTAGTCAAGTCTCAAGTTGATCTTTACAAAAGGACGGTTCACTACTTAGTCCTTTTAATTTCGGTCAAATATGAAAAATAAACCTTATTTCGATCAAAAAGTCAAAAAAACAGTTTTTCTTGTGTCGTTTCCAAAATAATTATTATTCGCCATGGATCATAATTTTGGTATCCGGTTTTAAGTTCGGTCAAGTATGAAAAATAAACCTTATTTCTATCAAAAAGTCAAAAAAACAGTTTTTCTTGTGTCGTTTCCAAAATAATTATTATTCGCCATGGATCATAATTTTGGTATCCGGTTTTAAGTTCGGTCAAATATGAAAAATAAACCTTATTTCTATCAAAAAGTCAAAAAAACAGTTTTTCTTGTGTCGTTTCCAAAATAATTATTATTCGCCATGGATCATAATTTTGGTATCCGGTTTTAAGTTCGGTCAAATATGAAAAATAAACTTTATTTCGATCAAAAAGTCAAAAAAACAGTTTTTCTTGTGTCGTTTCCAAAATAATTATTATTCGCCATGGGTCATAATTTTGATATCCGGTTTTAAGTTCGGTCAAATATGAAAAATAAACCTTATTTCGATCAAAAAGTCAAAAAAACAGTTTTTCTTGTGTCGTTTCCAAAATAATTATTATTCGCCATGGATCATAATTTTGGTATCCGGTTTTAAGTTCGGTCAAATATGAAAAATAAACCTTATTTCTATCAAAAAGTCAAAAAAACAGTTTTTCTTGTGTCGTTTCCAAAATAATTATTATTCGCCATGGATCATAATTTTGGTATCCGGTTTTAAGTTCGGTCAAATATGAAAAATAAACCTTATTTCGATCAAAAAGTCAAAAAAACAGTTTTTCTTGTGTCGTTTCCAAAATAATTATTATTCGCCATGGGTCATAATTTTGGTATCCGGTTTTAAGTTCGGTCAAATATGAAAAATAAATCGTATTTCGATCAAAAAGTCAAAAAAACAGTTTTTCTTGTGTCGTTTCCAAAATAATTATTATTCGCCATGGGTCATTATTTTGGTATCCGGTTTTAAGTTCGGTCAAATATGAAAAATAAATCGTATTTCGATCAAAAAGTCAAAAAAACAGTTTTTCTTGTGTCGTTTCCAAAATAATTATTATTCGCCATGGGTCATTATTTTGGTATCCGGTTTTAAGTTCGGTCAAATATGAAAAATAAACCTTATTTCGATCAAAAAGTCAAAAAAACAGTTTTTCTTGTGTCGTTTCCAAAATAATTATTATTCGCCATGGGTCATAATTTTGTTATCCGGTCTATATATCCTGAGACAAAATGTCCTCTCTCGAAATATCCTGAGGAAATTTTGTCTCGAATATTTTGACTCAGATATTTTGTCCCGGGATGTATTGTCATGCGACCCCTAATTTTATTTCTATGAATTAGTTAAGTAAATTATTTCATTACTTTAAGTAAATTATTTCAGATTTTTAGATCAAATAATCGCGGAGATAAAGTGGTATGTTTTTGAAAGCTGATTGCAGTCATAATATAGTTATTTTTATCTATGCAAGTAAGAAAATTTCATAAAGTACGTTTGAATAGGATTTTAACTTTCAAATGGCACCCATTTGTAAGGGGTAGGTAAAGATTTTTCTTTAATCCGCTTTAAAATTGAAAGGAGTAGTATTTACTGATCTTTTTTTTTGTTTTTGTGTGTTACGTTTTTCTTCCAATTCGCTTAGCGATATGTCTCGAGTCTTAAAAATCTCTTAACTATTTTTCTCTTCGATGTATCACTTCGATATTAAATTAAACAGAACCATAGCCCATCCAGTGAGCCAATAAGCAAAAGTTAAGAGTGATAAATGTAGAGCAACAATACTAAAGTCTAATTGTTATAAAATAATGGCAGGGTCACAGTTTATTTCTGTCTTTTTTTTCCTTACATCCCATCGGATCGGTTGTAGTTAATTTATGAAAATTTTATCAATCCTAAATTAGAAAAAAAAATGGGCCAATGACGTTTTTCTTTATATTTTCCAGGTTTACGGACCTATAAAGTTTTGCCACGACCTCAGGGACACTCTCTATAAATTCAAGACGCGAAAAGTGGGTGGCATATTCAGAGGTGGCTCTAACTTGGTCTCTCTCTCTCTCTCTCTCTCTCTCGTCTTTTCACGAAAATGCAAACATGTTCGTTTCACGGATTTACGAGTCGCATGTGTATCTAGGTCCAAAAACGTTCCTATCTCCAGGGTGCAAGTAAGCGTTATCTGTATAGATATATAGAGGAAAAAATGTACTTACAAGAACGTTGTAAAAAGAGGCGTACGCGAGTGAATACGCGTAAAGATGCATATCTGTATATATTCCTTATATCTATAGATTTATGTTTATGTATACTTATATTCGCGTTGAGTGAAAGAGTGGCCGCGAAGTCTCCACGGTGCACAAGAAAAGTGTATAACATTCGAAGTTCTCATATTCGCCCGTTACTCTTCGCACCGGAAATTCAACCAACCGAGATGGAAAATGGAGAGACGCATGAGCGAGAAATTCGAGAGTTCGGTGCGACGAAATTGCTTCTCAATCTTCCTTGCTCCATTTATATATATATATAAACATAAACCTAAATATGCATGGATTTATTGTGACGTTGGTGAACATTTAGGTTTCTCGATAAACTAGGACCACTTGCCTGTTTCTAACGTGTGCTTACTTACACTCCGTACGCTCGCATGTTTACGCTGAAATTTACATAGATAAATTATGGTTTAGACTATTTTCGGACCCTTCACGTGACCCTTACGATGAGGATAATTTAATGGTATTGAAGTTTGCATCATTGGAATACTATGGAAAATATTTTTTCATTCGTTTTCTTTTTATTTTTGTGATCGTTCCAATTTTTTTAACAGATTAACGGACAACACCACTGTGACGGCTTCAAAAAATCGATTTTTTGAAAACCATTTTAAAAAATCTAAAATACTTTTAAGATTGAAATGCCGTTGGACCCAGGTCGAAAAAATAATTATTTTCGTAGATATTGAATATTTTGTGGAGCGGTGCAGCGGTCCGCGACGCTCGGGGTCCCAACTTTGAACGCGTTTTTCTCAAAACCACTTTTTTGAGTGCGGCACGCAGCAGAACTCGAGCAATTTTTATCCGATTGACTTCAAATTTTTACTGTATCAATAAAAGTAGATTATCTAGAGAAGTACATAGGATTTTTTCGATATCTCAATAATTATAAAAGTTATAGCCTATTTTCGACGAGAAATTTTGCTCAAAAATCATTCTTTAATTTCAAAAGCGTGCCTATTTTTTAAAAATCAATATTTTTCCAAATCCCTACGTACTTCTCTTCAAAATATCATATTATTAACGAAAACACTCGGTATTTTTTTTCAGATCGACGTTGAAGAAAGTTCTGCTGCGTGCCGGGAACCACTGCGGAGATGACGCGAGAGCTTCCCCAGCGCCACCATGCGGCGTGAAAAATGTGAAAAAAATGTTTTTTGATACATTAATAAACAAGGAGCAAAACCCAAAAAAAAATTTTCAAATATCTCTTTTTTTCCCACAAAAAAAAATTCTTGAAAAATGTGAAAAAAATAGGGGGTCACAGTGGTGTTGTCCGTTAAACTTCGAGCTTTATAAAAATGGGGAATTTCATTGGATTTGTTCATTTTATCTGATTATGTTTGATGTTTTTCAGAATGCTTTCTCTCTCTCTCTTTCCTTTTTTGAATGTTTTATCCAATTCTTGAAAATAAGTAAAAATCTGCAAATTCAAGACTTGTTTTTGTTATTGTAAAAATGTTCAATATTTCGCTTAAGAAATTTATGTTAAACTTTCGATTTAAAAATATCAAAGGGTCGCCGAAAATTTTCCATCTAAAGTAAACTTCGATTTATCGATTTATGATAATTTTTTGATGTCCACGTATCTACCAAAGCTAACATGTTGGACAAGATTTCCATCAAGTTCACTTTTTACGTATACACATGACGATCGATGTTTATGTACTGGGGATAAATCATACCCTTCCATTTCATCGTGAAATAGATAAGTATACATTCGTGGAGTTGAGTTGAAACCTAGCTCGTGAAACGCAGAGAGAAACTTTCGTCTGCACAGGAACAGCAAGATATAGAACGGCAGTAACATCTCTGATTATCGTATACAAGTAAGTGTGAGTAATCCACGACAACTATAAACTGTGGAGAGTTATAATATGGAGAAAATTGTGTGCCGGGTCAAATGGCGAATTCGAGCAACGTTAGTTAGCAAAACTCTCGAAATTCCAACGTCTGTAAAGATCAACTTGTCGGAGTTTTGGAATTTTCGCCAATTAAATTGAAAGCAGATTGATGTATAGAGAGGGAAATATAAAATAGGAGAGAACGGGGCAAAACGAAACACTGCGTTTGAAAAATTAGAAATATTTTGTCACTCGAATAATATTATTTATCAAATTTTGTGCTGTGTAATGAATGAATATTTTTAAGTAACGAAAAATAATTTGTTGCCGTAGCATTGTCTGATTTTGCCTCTCAAGCCAGCAGTTTTCTAAATGGCCCATTTTCCTCGAGAATCTCATTGTACTCCGGACTTCCGGACGCTCATATATTTATTGAAAACTTCATTAAAACAATATTGATATATAATTCGAAATGTTTACTCACAATATTGAAATCAAGGTTCTCAGCAATCCAGTTTCGACCCTCCTTGAATTCTTCATGAAGACCCATTATGTAGAGTGTATCCATAGCATCGATTATCGTTGCTCCCATTGACGCTCCAAATATATTAGGATTGTGACCTTTTTTTGATATGGGACTCAGCTCGTTTTTGCCCCACGCGTATCTAACGTAATTTTCCCAGCCATGTTTCATCATCTGTTGGAGAAACGAAAAAAATATTCTTTCACAATACATTCACGTATATAATATTACGAAATCGTACTGAAACTGGTATATTTAAATGTGGCGAAAGAAGCAAAGATTTCATTTTACACGACGTAGAGCACGTAGTGTATTTATTTATTTTCTGAAAACAAAAATGAATCGAAAATTTATATTTATCATTATGTAACAAGACGGTAAATCTTTCGAGTGAAAACATTTTTATCATTGTACATTAATAACGCAGCAAGGAACGGATCTCCCGACATTTTCTCAAAATTCTGTCTCCATCTCTCTCCGATTTCTCGCTAATTGCCTCCTTTCTCACCCCGCTCTTTTTCCCTATCTCTCTCCCGTGCGCTCGTACTTCACTCCCTTTTCATCCGTGCACAATCCTCATTAGCCTCGTAATTGCGGTTAATTTGTCCACAGAACACGAGAACCGGATAAATGCTGTTCAACCACCTGCCATATGCCGGGAGAAAGAGAAATTGAGAAAGAGAGAATAAAGAGAAACACAGAAAGGAGGACAAGAGATGACGAGATAAAGGCTTCTGAACGGGCAATCTGATTAAGGAGGTTGTATCGTTTCTCATGTAAAAATTATTTTCCAACTTTAGACAATAAAATTTTGTAAATAAAAAGCTTAAATCAGTATGAAACTTCTGGCGGAATATGCCGATGATTCATCCTCTCAAAATTGAGATATTTATTGTTGAAGTTCGCAATTTTTTGAAACCTTCCATAAGAGCCCATGTTAATCCTTTCAGTCACAGTGGGACCGCTACGGTCCCACGGGTGGGGGTTAATATGTAGAATAACCAAATCGTAGAACGGTTAATATTTCGAAATTTTAGTATTCATAACATTCGACTAACGAAAAATAAAAAATTCGAAGTTTATATTTTCGATAGTATATTAAGTTGAATGCGTATTTAATGTAATATTTTTTCTTTGATCGCGCATTTATTCGAAAATATATATTCAGACTGTCTATACTTTAAATGCAGATAATATAGCTTGTCCTAATGTAAGAAGTTTATATTTTCTAAATTCGAAATGGAGAGCAATTCTTTTATTGAAAGACCAAAATATATAGTATGAATAATTCGAAAGTGAATTTTTCGAATGACTCAAAATTAGAAGTACAGAATAGCGAACGTCGTGAAGCACGAATAATGAGAAGCAATACTTTACAGCCCAGAGGCTCTCGCTATTTCGACCGTTCGACTTTCTGGTGTTTCGCTATTTTGACCACATTAATATTTTGTCTTTCGTTAAAATATATTTGAAATTATGAATATTCATAATATTGCCGATTTCAGTATCTGACGACTCGAATGCGTAATAGTCCGACTTTTGTAAAATCGCTATTCCAGCCTTCGTCATTTGGGCTATTGTTATATTTTCTTTTTGACGTAAATGTACTTCGAACTCTTTAATTTCTCATTTTTTTATTTCCAGCATAAAGGCTATAGTGGAATTAATCTGTCTACATATTACTATTCTTCAATTTAAAAATTCGCAGTTTTAGCCTTTCGAAGTTTTAATCATTCGAAAATCTTACTCCCACCCGATCCCACCCTACAAAAAATCACCTCGGAGCTCTAATATTGAACCAATTCCACTGAAAATGGGTATCTAGGGGTTTTTATAGTCGCTGATTACGAATATGAGGTCAGATTTGGAAAATTCAAAATGGTGGATCCGATATAGTCGATCCAACTGGGCAGTTTAACAATAAAAATTTCAATCATATAAAATCCTATTTTATCAGGAATGTTACTTCAAATATACATTAGTAATAAATATCTTAGTTAATTTGAGATCATTCTGCAACCAAAATAATTTATGACTGCAAAATTAAAAACGGTAGATCAAAGATAGCGCTGCTGAAGAATTAATAAATATTTGGAACTTCACGTCCGCCATATTGGATCCGCCATTTTGAATTTTCAAAATCTAATGCCGGATTCGTAATCAGCGACCCCGAAAACCCTTGAGTACAAAGTTTTAGAAGAATTAATAAGTATTTGGAATTTCACATCCGCCATATTGGATCCGCCATTTTGAATTTTGAAAATCTAATGCCGGATTCGTAATCAGCGACCCCGAAAACCCCTGAGTACAGAGTTTTAGAAGAATTAATAAGTATTTGAAATTTCACGTCCGCCATATTGGATCCGCCATGTTGAATTTTCAAAATTTAATGCCGGATTCGTAATCAGCGACCGCGAAAACCCTTGAGTACAAAGTTTTGGAAGAATTAATAAGTATTTGGAATTTCACGTCCGCCATATTGGATCCGCCATTTTGAATTTTGAAAATCTAACGCCGGATTCGTAATCAGCGACCCCGAAAACCCCTGAGTACAAAGTTTTAGAAGAATTAATAAGTATTTGAAATTTCACGTCCGCCATATTGGATCCGCCATTTTGAATTTTGAAAATCTAACGCCGGATTCGTAATCAGCGACCCCGAAAACCCCTGAGTACAAAGTTTTAGAAGAATTAATAAGTATTTGAAATTTCACGTCCGCCATATTGGATCCGCCATTTTGAATTTTGAAAATCTAATGCCGAGTTCGTAATCAGCGACACCAAAAACCTTTGGTTACCAATTTTCACGAAAATTGATGCAGATGAAAAATGCATGACTGAAAGGGTTAAACTTGTCATTTTCAACAATGAATATCTCGATTACCAGGCGGTGAAACCTCTCCAAATTTTTCACACATAATTAAATGCTGTTCAAGAAGATTCACGCCAAATTTCAATACATTAACTTGGAATAATCAAATATAATGTATTTTTCGTACGATATCATATAAATATCGAAAGAACTTCCTTAACGCGACATGTTCGAATTAAACCATTATCTTTTGAGTCGTATATATGCTTTAGATGTTTGAATAAGTGGTATTGAAGAAAATAAATAATTATATGTTGTTCAGCACAATACAAATTGAGAGTAAAACATCTAAATGAAAATATAGAAAAGTGAAAACAGAAGTGAAGTATAAATAGTAAAAAAAAAAGGTTGTTACAAAAGGTTACGAGGTTCATCAGAACCTCGTACTTTAATTAAACAATTCTTTTTAATAGCCGTGTGAATTTTTGAATTTCAAATGAGCCCAGTGTCAATCCGATCGCACGCAAGAAGATTGCAGCCTGTGAAACTCCGATGAAAGTTTAAATCAGCGTTTTACCAAGCATCGAGGTGGATTTTTTCTGTAGACGTGGCATACTCAAAAAGAAAGACTGATGCTTAATCTCATTATACGCGAGTAGAAGCGCGAAGCACAACCCTCATGCCCCGGAAACTTTAATAGGAAAAGCAGGAAAAGCGATCACGATTTTATTACCAAATTTTTTTTTCTCTGGCTCCTTCCTATGGCATTTATCCTTGTCGGGTTCTTTTCTTATTCGTCTTTTCGCTTGCGCTTGGTAGCCGGAAAATTATATCCTTCCAGCTTTTTCAACGCTCTCTGTTATCGCTATATATATTACGTATATATACGCTTCATGCGTCCCCTATGACTGCGTAGTGTAATGGATTTCATTAGCGAGTATAACATATATATATGTATATTACGAAGGAGATTTGGACGCTTGTCTCGTACGGACTACATCCACTTAAAAGTGGATACGGAAGGGGATACTCAGACGGATGACTTGAACAAAAACTGTCCGAGAGAGGAAACGGAGGGGTTGAGAACGAAGAGATTTTTGTGTTCACGACAGGGCGCCCCCGATTATAGGGTAATCTCTAAGTTTTCCTGGACTCGTAATTATATTCTCTTCCTCTTTATCGCACCCGTACAATGTAAAATCTCCTTGAATACGAGGTCGTGAAACTTCTGTCAATTTCAGAGTCATACAAATCGGAAAGGTTTTTTTTTGTAATGAGGCGAGAGCTCCTTCATTGATGCTATAGAATAGTATGAATGTACTGCGTTATAGTACCTGCTAACCAAGGTGTATGGTCTCGTAAAAAAAGACAACGACAGGAAACGTGTTACAACAAAGTGCTTTGATGCCGGCAAAGTGAGGCAAATAACCGGTACACTTTGATGTGTACACCGAATTAAATTCTTATTGAAAATATATTTCAAACATATTCCCGTAAAAGGGAGAATTAGATCTTCATGAGACCATGTTGCGGCTACAGCTCGACTGATAAATAATTGGTCAAATGATGTGGAACGAACTAACTTTTTTTACGCTTAAGCTCTTGTTCTGAGCCCTATTCAGAAATTGATGTGGTATCTTTATAAATAAACGTCCCGCTGAAATTGGTTTTGAGCAGTTTCAAAAAACGTAGATGTCTAATTAATAATTATGTCCTACTTAATGAATTGAAAAACCTTATTGAGTTCATTATGTCATCAACATTCTTTAAATTCAACAATAATTATTATCAACAAATTTCGGGCCTCCTTGTGGGCTCACCACTTGCACCAATTCTATCAGACATTGTTATGTGTGATTTAGAGGAGAAAGTATTGTCCAAACTAAACTTTGATATTTTATTTTACAAAAGATATGTAGACGATTGCATCCTAATTTTTCAATCTGAAAAAGTAGACATCACTCTAAAGAGCTTTAATGATTATGCTGACAACTTAAAATTCACCGTAGAAGGTGAATCAAACTGTACGCTACCGTTTTTGGATTTACAATTAATCAGAACCAAAAATCGCATTGTCATAAATTGGTATAGGAAGCCAACTTGGTCAGTCAGATACATCAATTACTTCTTCCACCATTCAGCAAAAATAAAAAACAATTTCATAAAAAACCTAATTAACAGGAGTTTACAGTTACCACACCAAAAATTCTGGATTGAAAACCTGAAGCTTATTACAGAAACGTTAATTCTAAATTGCTACCCAGTCTCACTCATAAAACACCACATCAATCGGATACTCGGTTCTAAAATTATCGCTCATCAAAGGAATAGTTCAACTGAATCCACGTTTGACACAAAACGTTTGATCGTGTTTCCTTTCATTTCACAAATTCAAATTCCTATCTATCGTTTTCTAAAAGAATACAATATTAATTTAGTAAACAATTATAAACACAATATTTTATCCATTATCGGTAACGTTAAAGACAAGATAGATATTTCATAAACTCGAAATGTAGTTTACTCAGTTCTGTGCAATGATTGTAACTCTACTTATATAGGACAAACAAAAAGATATCTGAAAACGCGCATTTATGAACATAAACAAAGTTGCAAAAAATTAGGTGACATATCAAAAGCAGCTTTAACTGAACACTTCCATTAAAAAAAACACGAATTTAATTTTGATAAAAAAAAAATCTTAACAAGACAACCTTCACTACAAAAAAGATTAATACTAGAAATGATGCACATAAAATCAGATCAATCATCGATAAATTTTAAAAGTGACATTGCTAACTTACGCATAATATATAATTCTGTTATTTGACTGAGAATTTCCCTTATCTGACCGACAATCTAACCGCACTTGGGTTATTCTGACTCTTATAAGCATAAGTTGATTTCCAATGATGATCTCCCGATCAATAAAGTTGAGATCCACTGAGGATTACTTGAATTACATAACAACCTAGTGGTGATCATACCTCTAAATAATCGTTATAGAAATAATAAGAATTTCAGATGAAATAAATTAAAAAATCAAGAAAAAAGTTTCAGTTTAAAAAAACAAAAAGAAATCATTGGTTAAATGAAAAGTAAATTAATGTGGCTCAGTTATTCACATCGACAGTTTACACACATTAAGAATCTGAAATAATTGATAGCTCGACTTCAATTATAATCTAGGGACCACACCAATCCCGTATAATAATAAGGATAAAAACACCGAATTAATAAATTAGCATACCAAATGCATCTCGAGGATTTAATCCTCTCTCCATTTCTCAAATCAACCAAATCAAATAAAAAAAAAGAAAGAAAAAATCAAGGATCTTAATGGATTAAAAAAAACAGGATTAAACAAAACTAAGTGAACAATAAACTAGATAATAAAAAAAAATATATAACCTTGTAATCGTATAATTTCAAGAATAAGATGTACAATGAATGTAAATCAAGACCTGCAATGGCAAAATATAACTTGATTACAGATTATATTAAAAAATAAAAATTTCTGAAGAGGGCTCAGAATAAGAGTCGAAATGTAAAAAAGGTTGGTTTATTTACATCCTTTAACCAATTATCGGTCGGGCTATAGCCGCAACATGATCTCATGATGATCACCGGCCACAATACAAATCTTATTAGAATTAGATCTTGTTGTAGAAAAAAATAAATAATTAATAAACACATCGTTTATTCACTGAACTCCACGTATATCGCGCACCTGTCTTTTACGTAGACATTAACCTTTTGTGTATTTCGAGCACCTTTTCTTGCAGCATAACCCTTTGTTTGCTTGAGTGTATGTGTGAGAGAAGGAGGCAAAGAGAGTGAGAGTGAGAGAGAGAGAGAGAGGGAGAGAGAGAGAGAGAGAGAGAGAGAGAGAGAGAGAGAGAGAGAGTCGTATAATCGAGCATTGTGTAGGTGGGATTGGGATGTAGAGAAAGCTCGGGAGAGAGGGTCGGGCTAATAGCATGAATTAATCTTTACATAAGTGAGGCCAACGGTGGCAAAGGTACCCCCGTCAGCATTCAATGTGGATCAAAACGATAAAAGGACCGGGGCTGAGCTAATTCCCGCCTAACTCATTACATGAAGACAGAAATGAACAAATACAGCCTTAGCCAAAAGCATTAAGCGCTTTATGTTAATATGATTTTAATCATTACGCTAGTTACTATGATTTTAAACATTACGCTAGATTGAATCAGCATTCTGTTAATCTGGTTCCAGTTTTACATTAAATTAGACTGTTATTGGAATTCCTTTATTAATATTTTGGAGGTCGTTCTTGTTATTGATAATTGTAGTGATTGATTTTGTCATTCTGATGAAACATTTTGTCCTAATCATGGGCTAAAATTGTATCAAATTCTGTTATTGTAGATATCTGGCGTTTCAAATTGATATTTAATGATTTACGAGTTGAATCGAAATTTTCTTTATCCACTTTATTGTGTATGAAGATTTATGGCAAGATACGTTGACTTGTTGAAATTTTATAGTTCGCATGTCCACACGATTGAATATTTCGTTGATGAATGGGATGAGCGAATTTCCAGAAATTCCACGTAGTCAAAGGTTGAATAGTCTCTGAGACCCATATTTATAACCAAGTTCTGCCTGTCAGCGAAACTTGCCGATAGCGAGATCTAATACTTTTGGCTATGACTGTGCGTATAAAGCATAAAAGAAAAAAAAAATAAGATATCAAGAGGCCGAAAAAAGAAAGCCATAGTTCGCGACTTGTTCTCACATCCTTTTTCACATTTGCCGCGAAAGAACTCACTCCCCTCTATCTCTTAAGAGCGACTTGAGTCGGATCTCACCCAGGACGTCGTCATCAGGAACGTCGCCGGTTTTCTAGATGATGAAATGGGAGACCTTCGCGTCTCGTAGCTAGCTCTACCGTAGCTCTTAATTCACACTATTCTATCACTATACTATACGTGTATGTGTGTGTGTAAACGCTTGTGTGTGTTCTGCACAAGTATATTAGTATTAGCAGTTACAATAGTGGTAGGTATATAAGTACGCAGTTTTCACCGTCTTTCTTCCCTCTTCACTAAGGCACGTCTCATTAAAAGGGGACCGTTTCCATTGTGTACGGGGTCTGAGGGCAGAGAGCACTCTCTGTGCATGAGAGCTAATACGAAACTTGGCGTTTAGCAAAGAGGAAGAGCGAGAAGAGAGAGAAAATAAGTGAGCGAGAAATGGTAGAGCGACGATAGACAATGAGACATTGTCGGAGCTCGACGGGCCATGGAAGAGGTGGTTGATCTGACGGTCCTGGTAGCGGCGAGAGCCCGAGAAGATGGGAGTACAGGAGCAGGCAATTTGCTGATATATACATATATTTGCCTTGGAAATACATAACGACAGAATCCTTGCGCCACGAAAGGGCGGAACGGCGGATGGTGTACAGGGAGAGTGCTATTATTGGGGTAATCCAAGTGGAAGCAAAGGCGACTTTTATGCAGAAAGAAGAAAGAAAGAAGGGTAATGTGTGCCGAAGGTTAAATTTATGAAGATGCACACCGTAACCAGTCGTTGATTTGAATGAGCGCCTTTGCATCATCGAATCTCGAATTTGATTCTCATAAATGATCTCGTAGGGAAAATCTGAGGTTAGTAGTAGACGATAGTTGAGTAGCAGTTATTCCGAATTGGCGGGAAAGTATATTGAGAAATGTGGGAGAATCATTACGTGAATTAAGTAACGTTGAAGAAAGTCGGAAAAGTTTTGATCGCCATTAATCCTACGGAATTTCCATGTTTTAACCAAAGTGCATAGGATGTTCATATCAAACAGGCTGCTATCAAATGGGACGACGAGACAAACCGGGCATGGCTTAAAAAAAAAAAAAAATCGTCACTTGAAAAAATGTACTGATCATTTTAACCAATGCTGTCAGAAAACCCGAAAGGAATCCTTTGTCTGACATGTATTTAGTAGTTTCCTTGATAGAACTACGAAGTATTATTCAAAACCAAGGACACAGCGAATTCTTCGCCTATATGGTTTTACGCGAAGACATTTTTAGTCATTATTCGCACGTCTTATTTTTCTCCTCTAGCCTGGTGTTTTTCATTATAGATGTCCCAGTTTGCCTCGAAATCCATAATACTTCGATTTTCACTCTATCCCGTACGAAGCTAGCAAATTCACCTATTCACATTATTGGAAAGTTTCCGCTTAATGTATATAGATATCATTTTTGTCCACCACAAACAAGTATTAATTTCATTGAAATTAATGTCTCCTGACTTATGGACACAGAGATGACTCTTTTGATTGAGAGATGGCAAAAGGCGTGTGTAAATGAACCACCGGTACAAGCCACATACGGGTAACTACGTTCGCTTTAGAGATTAATTATTCGAGAATTACGTCGCCGGGTGTCCGGATATAAACGCGCGTTTTCAACTCACTGAATCTCTAGCGCAGTCGGGTTGACTACCCTCGAGGGACACATCCCTGAGCTTTTGATGATACGGTGAGGGGAGATTATTTACTTATCGAGCCATTCACTTCAACACTACCATGGGACACCAAGATCATTCAGCCACATTATTGTCATTGTTATTATTATTATGACAAAAGAACGAATAATGTTTTGTATCATTTAATGACAAAAAGGACAAAAGAAACTTGGCGCATCATTAATATTTAATTATTTACTTCGTTCTTTTTGTGTAATGTGGCTGCAACATTCATTAATAACCGAACGATCGAATAATATTTCATTAACAGATCATTTTCTTCTGCAGTTCATTTTCTCCCCTAATATAGATCGCGTTTAATTTTCTGATAATTTATAGAAAAACCAAAAGCTTTATATCTTACCTCATTCAGTTGGTCGTAAAATTTCGACATGGAGGGATAAATTTATGAGCTACGTAAATAAGTCCATAAAATTAAACTTACCTGAGGGGAATGCTGAATGAAAATCATAATGAGAACGGTACTTTGGCAAGCGTGACTCTGTATATAAATTATGAAACGAAAGAAACAAAAGTGATGATGAACAAACCTCCTTGACTTTTTCACGACGTTGATTTGTTACGTCGTCGAGTGGTGGATTGGGTGAACGCACGGAATAAACGGGTATTGGACGTGGCCCAGGTTCTGGTTCAAGCGGTGGTTCGTCTGCTGACGATTCCGTAGGTCTTAATCTTACGTTGACAACCGGACGTTTAATATCGTTGCTACGCGGAGACTCCTGATCAGATGGCAATGCGTTTTCTTGTACCCAGGCAGGATTAGACTGTTCCGAACGTTCCTCGGGTGCAACTCCACGATCGACCACACTAGCGAGATCTCGTCTCGTCATGAATGTGCCAGTGAGCAATACGATTAGCATCACTGACAGTAGTCCACTGACCGCTAACCTTTGCATCAACCTCATCTCGTCAAGATATCTGAACAGCCACCACCGGTTATCCGGAATTTCTGATGTCCCGCTCGTATTGAAGCCTCTGAGCCAGATAAATTACCAAATTTTTTCTCTTTTGTTGACCAACAATGTGTGCAACAACATTTCTCTAAGGAATTTTGTGAAGCATGTCAAAGAAGACGTGATTTCGGAAGGAGGTCAAAATATTTGTGTAGTCGTTAATTTTCGATTAATTTGAAAGTGAAAAAAACGTTTTTCAATCATTTTCTATTTGATGAAAGCTACCATACGCCAACCGAAAGATTGATATCTTTGCATTAGCACTACTAAATTTTCTGAAGTTACTACCGACCCGATCTACTTCGTATGACGCGAAAATCCACAGTTATATTTATTCAGTGAAACCAGTAAGTTTAAACGTCATACGTAGGACGAAACGATGTAGCAGGGTCGTAAATGTGTTGCAGACTGTTATGAAAGCACTTTGATGTCTGACTAAGTTTCTTCATGCAGAACCGATATATCTTGTTTGATTGTTTAGCTAATCTTAACGCGCTCGTATAACAGTTGGAAAATTCACTCAGTTTAATCGTGTTGAAGTTTGTTTCATTGGCATGTAAAACTTAGTCAATTTCTTCTATGTTAACTGTTTACACAAATGCTTACAAATCTTTTCCAATAAGGAATTAGAAAAATAATTGACCAATTTTTCTAGTCGATAAATGCAACAAACTTTTTGGTGAAAAAGAAGGAATTTCGTTGCATGACACTGATATAATTGTCTTGTCCTAAGCAAAGGTTGAAAAACAAATTGATGTATAAACGAATTCGTACCAAATAACTTGTCCACAACGAACTAAAATCTCATGTATCACGGAACTCTGTGTATGTATCTCTTCCAATACATGTTTACATATTTTTTTTATATTCGTATATGTATGTATACAATTGTGTGACTGAAAGGGGAGGAGAGAATTGTGTCGCGCGCACTACTTACTCGTCGACCACCTGTTGTCGTATTCGCGAGCCCCACGGTTTCACCAGTTACGAGAGGTTATAATACGAGGGCTGGATTGCTGTGTGTCACACGCACAACCGTCGATTGTCGAACTTTAGACGATATTGGAGCCGACAAATCTCATGTGACTTCGTGTCAATCACGCAGCTGTGATTGTTTTTTCTTCTAGAAGAATTGCAGTCTTATAGATCCGTTCTTTTAATGTCCTAAAAGGACAGCAGGTGCTTCTGTTGATTTGACAGCGTACTCGAGCTGTTGAGAGAAACAAAAGCGACACCGAGTCTTATCGATGATGTACGATCACTGTTTATCCTAAAGCAGTACGAGGGTTGAATTCAGTTGACGTGACACTTCCGATGGGCGACTTGGATCGACTTTTTTTATTCATACCATATGATTTATACTTTGGATAATTGAGATTATATTGTTTGAGATTAAAACGTGATCTTGCAAAGTGACAGAAATGCTGTAAACGTTCGATTGTGCTTACTTTAACGACGTTGAATTATGAAACTAACAGAACTATTTCTTTAATTATCAATTACTCATATTCATCATCATTATTTCATTCTTAGATTGAGGAGGCTGCGAACCTACAGGTTTATTCGGAGAACTGACGTTTGGTTGGGTTTCAGGTACCGGGTTTAGATATTTTTTAATGCTTAGCGATAAGACCGTGTCATTTGACTAATAGTTGGCAATTATCTCTTTTGACGAAAAAGCAATCGTTTTTGTTGTAAGTTAATTAACGTTGGCAGAATCGCAAATGAATTTTCAACGGTAAAATAATGTTGGTGCTAGTGCGAAACAGATTTCAGATCACTAAACTGAAAAGCTGTTCGAGGAATAGTTATTTATATCGTACTGTGAAACTAGGCATTTATTTGGCCGGCTGTAGGCGCGGATTAAGTCAAAGTTAACCCAGATACCGAGAATAGTCCAAAGCGCTTTGTGCTCCCTACAATCTCGCAAAACATTCACATCTTGAACTTTTGGATCGATTGTAATTATGTACAATCCCAATAACTGTGACAAACCAATTTTGAAAAGTTCATTGTTCAACGTCTCGTGAATTTATAAATCAAAATTATTTTACGGCTGTTCCGAATACGACTTAAGACAAGCAGAATACAAAACTCTGAATACAAAAGTCCTACATGTTCCCTTTACAATACGGGGTTTCAGAAATAATAATCAATACGATATACTTAATTGGCGAGAATAAAGCGCCGACAGCAGAGAAGACACGGATCTGAGCTCTGGTTAACCGATGAGCTGAAATGATATCATTCTACATTTCCGAACCCCAATTAGTCTGGACTCCAATTAGGTAAAATTTGATCAGCAATTTATCGGAAAAAAATGGCAGACGATTTTGTTGTTTCTGAGAATTTCACATTCTACACTGAAATTAAATACAACTGAGTCAATCAACATTTGTTCGGCTGGATTAATGGCATGGTTAAATCCTTTCAATGTAGTATTAGTTCATAAAACAACATCAAATAGCTGATGGTTTCATCGATATTTAGTAGGTATACTTTGCTGAATAATTCAGTTATCCCGATAATTCATAACATTAGATCAAATGCATCTTCAGGTACCCTAATGACGCCAGCATTTATTGCAAGAAGTAAAAGTATTTTGATGGTTTTGCCGGATCAAATTGCTTCTTTTAGTGTAACTCTTGCACGCCTAGAAAATATAATAGGGACCTTTTCAGGACGTTATCAGGTTGCCTCATTGCCGTATAAAAGCACTTATACGGCGACCTGAGGGCGCCCTGAATCGAAATTTAACGACTCAAATCATCATGTCCTGATCAGGCTATTTGACTGCGCCCTGGTCAGGTTGCCTAACTAGGCCCTCGTCAAGGGCCCGATCTGGCCCTCCCTGGCCAGATCATTATAATGCTATCGTTGCGTACAGGCATACACGGGTTTATACATTCTATAAACACATATAATAAAACAACACCAAGAACATTATTCAACTTTTTTTATTTATTCGATGTATTTAATGTTAATTTTCCAGTTTCATTTAATAAGGTATTTAACATTCGTAGAATAAAAGTTCGATATTACGTAATATTATGTTTATAACAGGCACGTACGTTTGTGTGCGACGTATAACGTTAAGAAAAAATCACACTGCCGAATGATTGTTTTTAAGTTAAGATTTTTTTTTTATTTTTGCGTTTTGCATTATTATCACTATTTTTTCCTCATATTGTTATCACTTTTTTAACTTCTGGTCAATTTCATCATGTGAAATTTTAGATTCGTCAGAGTATATTGAATTGGTTGCAGGGTACACATCGCTCGTACTATTAACACGTCGTTGTTTTTCAGGTTAGAATTCGTTTTCAGAAAAAACTCAACACTAAAATACTACACAGAATTGAATCCAATATTCATATTTGCACATTTAAAAAAACATTTAATTTCCAATTGTTGATACTACACATTTCAATAGATTAAATAGATGAT
The DNA here is from genome assembly GCA_963989365.1 of Rhimphoctona megacephalus. Classification (NCBI taxonomy): domain Eukaryota; kingdom Metazoa; phylum Arthropoda; class Insecta; order Hymenoptera; family Ichneumonidae; genus Rhimphoctona; species Rhimphoctona megacephalus. The sequence continues at coordinate 15,261,316 of OZ022416.1, forward strand.
CAATATACGAAAGCAAGAGCATGCTTCAAATAGACAGACACGCGTAGTCCGAAATTTGGAGATTAGAGATACACGTTTCAATGTTGGAGCAATAGTCTGGCGGTCATAAGGCAGGTCTTAGTAGGTCCTCATAGGGCAACCCCGGTAGGGCATTTTGAAACGGAGCCCTACGACGGCCCGATTAAGGGGAGGCTCACTAAGGCATGTCTGATTAGGTCCGTTTAAGGGGATGGGTCAGTCACCTAACCTCACCTCGAATTTTCGAAGTTGAAATTCTTCGATACGATTTAACCGATTACAAAAAAGCTCTGTCAGCCCACGTAGGACGATGCCAAAAATGGGCTGACAGTGCCTTTTTGTAATCGGTCAAACCGTGTCGAAGAATTTCACTTTCGAAATTTGCAGCTATCTTTCTCGCACTCACGGCGGCTCAGTCGGTATGACTCCTAGCCTTAAGGCTAACCTGATATGTCAATCATTGAGAAAGGCCTGATTACGACCGGATCAGGCGCTCCATAATGAGGTTGCCCATTTCTCAACCTGATCACGGCCTGATTCCGATCAGGTGAACCCTAACAAATTTTCAGGCGGGTGGCTCTGCATCTTGGGCACGAATTTTTGAACACCATTTACAGATAGGGAATAAAAGTACAATTGAACGAATAAAGCGGTAAAGTACATTAGGATTAACGAGACTGCAACTGAGTAAAGAAAGGCAAGAATTGTACGTTAGAACACACATAGTTCACTGAAGTTTCCTAAATCTCGATATCCGCAAAGTGTACAACCGGTTCAACGAGTTTCTACCTCGTTGCTTTTCTCATACGATGGCAATGACTCGTATACCGTGTCGAGTTTGGTACAGTTTTCACGAACATGAGAGACTGGCCTGGTAAATCGTAAAGCACATGCTCATAGAACTTATCGTCATGAGTTTCGCCCGTGTGTGGCTGTATTTCAACAAGTGACAAATTACCGACCTTGCAACCTCGTACAAGAATAGTTTATTTTCAGTCCGAGTAAGCTAATAGTAGAAAGTATTCTAGTCTTTGATTATCGTGATAAATTTATCAATGAATTTGAGTCTTATAAATGTTCATCACATTCTAAAATATTGAAATGCAAGTAAACATTGTTTTTCAGGAGTCCAGCTTGTTTCAATACTGTATTTTAATTCCTCGTAAATTGGAATGCAACGGACGTAAAAATCGTATCGCATTTGCACTGATCGCGATGATATATCGGCAAGGCATTTCAAACTTTGATTATACCAGGAATTTTTAGCATTTTTAACGAGCAAATTCTGGTCGTGAAAGATTGAAATTTATGTTAAAAAATCTAGGAGGTGGTCAAATGAAAGTCAAGTGGTAGGGAAAACGAGGACAATAAGAACTAGGTTTGGAACGGAAGAATGAGAAGACAAAAAGAGAGAAAGAGAAAGACAGTATGAAGAGGGGGGGAGGCGGACGTAGATCGTAAATGGATGATATATGCGAAGAGCTTATAAAATATCTACCCAGCGTTTCTACTCACGTAAACGAGAGTATAGAGTGTATAGTAATAGATGAAAAAGAGTTGAGGGTGTTCAGGACGAGTGTCGAGAAAGAGATGCAGTGAAAGAGGGGTTGGGGAAAGTGAATGCCTTTTATCGTCGGTGCTCATCCTCGCCGTTTGTGGAACCCTGGCCAGGCCTCATGGAATCGCCGCGTGCATTTTATCGCTTAGCTCGCTGCGGGCGTTACACCTGCAGTAAGAGAGCAGAGCTCATATAGTTTCAAGAGAGGGAAAGAAAAGCAGTGAGAGCACGATCCTACCCTGGCAAAAGCCTTGATATTCTCCGCGGGCGAACTCAGTCTCTCGGATATTTAATGCCCGAATATACGTAAATTTTCGAGGCTGCTTCACCTCGTCTTTTTTTTCTATCTCTGTCGTTCACATTTTCGGTCTCCAAATGCTCATCACAATCATTCCGGTCTTTTTCATCTTTCCGCTTCTCGTAACGTCTGTTAAAGTTTAACTATAAATATATATCCATACACCCTTCCTTATGAGCAGTAGTATGGTCGAGGTTTCTTCTGAATTTTAAATAATGGACGAAAATGATCGAATCATATTCAGGTTCTCTCTCTCTCTCTCTCTCTCTCTCTCTCTCTCTCTCTCTCTCTCCTCTTCTCGTCGTTGCTCTCATGAAAATACTCATTTTACGACTCATTATATAAACCGTGTTTTTAAATGTTGATGGCAACACCAACGCCAACATTTTTCTCAAATAACAGTATTCTTTCCATCTTTTTCTTTCCATCAAACATGAGAATGAGTAGTTTGCTGTTATTAATACTTGGGCCAGGATTCATGTTTACTCTCGTTTACACTGAAATCTTTGCTAGTTGACAAAACCAAGTTTTTTCAATAGTCCAGCACTTTTTTATCTACGTATACCCAAAGTTACGTATGCGGTTTCATGCAAACGTTGAAAGAAATCATGCTATTAACTCAATCGAATAACGATAACTTGAACAGCTTATGTTAACATAAAAAAATCATTGTCAATCTAGTTTTTCAGGCTATGAGAACCAATCAATTAATCCCTGGTTTATTAACTCCACCCATCTTGGTTCTATCATAATCTTTTATAACTCGTGTATTGGATAAACTCTACCGTTTTTCATAAAGTCTGTACATATTAAAATTCAGAGGAGCCCAGTGTAAAATGGGACACTTTAAAAATTGCAGGCTGTGTTATTCTGTACCATCGTCCCATTTTGTCCCAGCCTCCGGAAGGACTCGACTAGACGATCGAAATTCTGGTACAGGCAATAGTTTTGTGTTTCGAAAGTTAGACTCTACAAGGTGGCGGAAGGAATGAGAACTAGGTGCAAAGATTTTACACCACTGATCTCGAATCATATATGCCAACAGCTACGACAGAACTTTGGTCCCGATGTACCAAAAATGGCACGATGAACCATATTATCAGTTAGATGAGTTTGTCTAACTAATTTTGGACTTCAAATGTCATACCCATTTCATCTTTGAGACGTCTAGTTCGACCATTGCTACTGTGTGCACATTTAAGGGCTCTGCATGTGACAGAAAGTGAACACATGAGGTAAGAGTGTGAACAGACACTGCCCTATAGTCGAAATTGAAACGTCTCGGCGTATCGATCGCTAAAGACGACATTTGTTGGTTGGCCCTTCTTATCTAGACGAAGAATCACGAACGAGTATATACACCCCATCATCCTTACGTCAAATATATATCCTTGCATACATATTTATTATGTGCATGTACCAGAGGGTACATATGTAATCGGACGCATCCTCTGCATCCTCTACGTTTACAAATGTAGATATATATGCCTACATATCCATATATATATATATATACGGATGTGGAAATAAAATATTCTCGAGACGAAATCTTCAAAATTCGTCGACTCCTTTCATATGTACGGCATTCAAAAGAATTTTTTTTATCTACTTTTCAACGAATCCGTCACGAACGTCAGGAAATTCGCGTGCGCAACGTGCCGTGAATAAAATTAATATTATCAGTCGGTCTCCTTCTCTATGGAAGAACATTTTTTGGTTATGGAGTTGTGAGGAAAAAAATGTAAAGGGAAATTGATGATAAGAAGAAGAAAGATCAATTGACTAGAATAAATCAATTGGTAAATTTGATAATTAAATATAGTTTTGATATTTTATTCATCATATTTGGTTCAATGCGGCAATCTGTAAATTTTAATCGTTTTTATTTCTGTAGTCGTTTTCGATTCATTTTTTTTCTCCGGCATTTGCTCGTTTTGCACACGGGCCTAATTATCACGAAGAGGGTCGGTGTGTCGATCGTAAAAAATTCTATCGCAGATCGAGGAGTGCATCAGGCTGAAAGAATGGACGATAGTGCGAGAAAGACAGAAAAGCTGAAGAGCTGAACGCGAAATGTTTCAAAGATCGAAGCAAGCATCCTTTTGGAAATTTCGGCTGTACCGAAGAGAGTTGCTGCTGGCAGACGTTCGATGAGGAAGAGACACGCAAAGAGGACCGAAAGAAAAAGGTATTACGAGGACGAAGGAGAGAAGGAGCGGCAAAACGTGGTCCGCCGCCGGGCCATCGTGTGGAATCTTCTTTCGTTGGACTTCTGGTCTGAGGGTATTTATACATATAGTATTTATGCACAAGACTTAGAAAAATCATACGTGGGGGAATTCGGGGCAAAATGATACACCACTTTTAAAAAAGTGGAAAATCATTTAAATCACGTGACAAAATTTATTTATCAAATTGTACTATTTCCAAACGAATCATTTTTTCTCATTTGCATACGAATCAACATCAAATGCCTGATATATGATACATTATAATCAGTTAAGTGTGTTAAGAATAAATGCGGCGAAGTACCAAACAAATTTGTTATATTCTTTCAAGACGTGTTTCCTTTGCCTCCCAGCCTGTTGTTTTCGAGACGTCTCGTTTTGCCCCGGCCTCCCCTATATAGAAGGGATTCGCGCATTAAGGTACATAGGGGAAGGTGTGCAAGGGGCAACCAGTGCAAAGTTAAACTCATGCGAGCAACAAAAAGTGAAAGGAGAATACAAGGAATTACAAAGAGGTGTGAGTGACCAGAGAGAAAGACAGAGAGAGAGAGAGTGAGAGAGAGAGAGAGAGAGAGAGAGAGAGAGAGAGAGAGAAAGTCTTGCAAAAGTTTATGAGAGGACCGGTGCATAAACATGTCACGGCGAAGGCCTCCGGGCTCAGCGGGATGGTTCCATGGTTCGCAGGCCAACAACCGATGAAACTGTAAGAGGAAGAAAACGAACCAATAGAAGAAGGGATAGAGAGAGAGCAAGGAGGAAGTAAGCATTCAGGAAGGTGGGTCCGAGTATGAAATCGTGAGCGAATCGTAAGAGTAACGAAGGGAGAGCAAGAGAGGACGGGTAAAGAGAAGGAAATTATTTGGAAGGAGAAAAAAAGAGATAAATCGAGATATTTATATATCCGTGTGTGTGTGTATATATATATATATATATATATATATATACCTAAAAGATATGTACATATATATGTATATAAATTCAGGAGAGAACTAAATATCGAAGAGCACCCATGATGATCGCGTGTTCGGAAACGAGGAAGCGTGTAATTTAACGAAACAAGTCTCACGCCATTAGTTCCAATGCATGCTATGTTAAATCCCGAAATATATTATGAAATTATGAAGAAAAAAATGCACATACTTTTGGCAGTGTTTTTTCTGTTATAAAGAATCAATAATACCAGAACACATGGGAAGAGAAAGATTCGGTTATTCTAGAACAGTTGATTGTCGAGAAGACTCCTCGTGATCATTTTTTGGAGATTTATTTTGGGCTGTATATGCGACAAGTCGCACCAGACTTTTCAATCATCTCAATCGCTTTTCTTGCTTTACGATACTATATACATGTACAGACTATCTATCGGGTATACCGCGGTAACCAGTCGCTATATTCACTTTCCTCTTTTCCATCTTCTTTGGCAAAAATCGGATTTTCAATCCACGAGCCCTGCTTTCGTGAAGAATAAAATTGCTGACCGCGAAGCTTCGTAAAAATCTTTTTTCGAGAGACAAGGGATATTGTAGTCGATTTTCTTCTTCGATAGCAGCATCGATTTCTCTATTCGCGACTTATATAGGTATTTCAGTCTGCCATGGTCAGAACATCAGTTTTCATTGGTATTTTTTTGTTGTTCTATGCTTGTTCGACGAATAGCGATGTCATGAAACAAACCTGCATTTTCACTCGAACAAAAAATACAGAGACGTTCTTCTGTAATCAAATGAAAATGATTGAATTTGGTTGAGTAATTACGTTAAACCGAAGATAACATTTAATCTGTAAAATTTCGGATTCACGACGACTTGCGTTATAGCTCTCATCTAAAGTTCATTTCTACGGACTGTCTTGTATTTGGTGATCTATATTTTTGTTATGTCATTTCACCTAGTTAGAGGATGGCGACCTTTCTACTGTACGGAAACGGATATTTGTAGATAAATCACTCTAATCCAAGTATCCACTTAACCAAACTCAAGCGGTGCTATTCTTGTAATAATATGAAGTTTTTGTTAAAAAGAAAATGTGACGTGTATATTCGTGATGATTTATCATGAAAAAGCTAGAACTAGAAGTCAGTTATTCTATTTTGTAGAGTTTGATCGTTTTAATAGGAAAATATCTAGTGAAAAAACAATTTCGGATTCAATTATCTGGATTCAAAATCCAAGAGATTAACCCTAGCTACACACTATAACTTTTAGTACCTTATTTACACACCATCGGTCTACTGGACCGACGACTTTTATTGCTCTATAACAGTGTAACAAACGCGTCTACTGAGGTTTAATTGTAGTGAAATCGAAACGCCAGACTCCGACCAATCTGGAGAAGTAATAAGTAAAGCCAAAAAGTCGTTTGATAAAGTTATAACGTTTATGAAAAGGCGTGTGGTGAAAAAAAGGTGAAAATGTGAGTCTTGCTGTCGGTCCATCGGACCCCGTAGTTTATACCTAGAGTTAAGATAACCATATACGTATAGATTACAAGCAATTATATGATTTTCAAACCTTTTACATGGTAACTGTAGCAATCTCATTTCTGGAATAACTCATTTAGTAGATATGCCTTCGAACTGTCACTGAAAATTTTACAAGGACGTGACATTTGCAGAAATTGGATTGTCATTGTCATGTCTGCAGCCTTGCATTTGGAGTCTGTATGTGCGTTTTAGCATTTGTAGATAGAAGGATCGTGGAATAGAGAATATCTCGAGGGAACCTCAAAGGATTTTACAATCCCGCTAATTCACAGATGTATTTATCCTTTATGTTCTTATATATGAGTGGTTATTTCAGCAGGTAAATCCTGACGTAGCGTCGTATTTATTCGTGGGGCATGATACTTATTCAAAAAGTTGTTTGGGTTAGATAAGCTAATGTTGATTTACTGATCTGAAATGCCAAAGGCTCGACATTAACGAGGGAAAGTACAAAGTCTCAGTTATTTTTGGGCTCTTCATGGATTCATGAAAAAATTATGTGTAAAAAATCCACAAAGAGTGTAATTAGCACATGTTGAATCAAATAGATATAAAACTTCAGCTAGTAGTAAAGGTCTACTGCAGAAAGCATGATATCCGGAAGGGAAGAGTTTGAAATATGTATAACGATTGTACACGTATACGGATGGTTTGCAGTGCGCGAAGAAGCTTGGTATTGCCCTCTCGGAGGTTCATGAGCGCCGACAGTGAGTAAACAGTGAGGAGGGAATGTGCTGTCGTCAGACCCGTCTATCATCAATCCCCCCCTTAGTTCGTCGTAGCTTGCAATGTAGGTATACACAACGACATCAGAGACATTCAGAGTCTGCAGAGTTGTGCTACGGGATCAGGAGCCTTATGTCTTTAAAGAGGACAGGAACTGTAGAGAGAGCGAGAGAGTGAGAGAGAGAGAGAGAGAGAGAGAGAGAGAGAGAGAGAGAGAGAGAGAGAGAGAGAGAGAGAGAGAGAGAGAGAGAGAGAGAGAGAGAGAGAGAGAGAGAGAGAGAGAGAGTAAGAAATAGAGAGAAAGGTTGAGAGCAAGCATCTAGAGCTTGCAAACGGGTCGTCTTAGTCCATGACGTTACGTACCCCAAACGATCTCGCAGCCCCGCAGCGTGTCTCAAGAGCCAAAGCTTATGCCATCAACGACGCAGAGCTTCAGCGAATAAGGTGTGCACACTATATCCAGTCTCTTCTCGCCTTGACTATCCAGTGTATATATGCATAGGGTGTCCCAAAAGTGAAGCTCACTAACGTGTAATTATGTAGTCATTCAGTGTAGTTAATCTCTGGAAAAAGGTCTGCTTTGGAAAGCATTTGATTGTACCTTGAACCGATGTACCTTTAATTAGTTATTATTTATTAAACTACTTCAAATCAAACGAGGGTGTTAAGTTGGTAGACTCTGGTGAGTGTAGTATGCATTCTTGATTGGAAAAAGGTATACTGAATGCTGTTTGAGCCTGATTTATGTCTCGGAAGTAACGCAGCATAAGTCTTGAATACTGAAACATCCTATTTAGATGTTTCGAAGATGCTCTGTCACGAGGTACCATTACAGTTTGCCCTTGATAGTTTATTTGTAGTTACAGCTGATAAATAATGTAGGTAACAATTGCAGCACCCTCAGGTAGCAATTACTTTTTCTTATAATTCAGTAAATTCGAGAATTGTATAAGAACTCCAAAGTTTAGGTTATTTAAGGTTTGAAAAAGTAATGTATACCGTGAAGACAGGCTAAATTAGCTTTGAGTTTTGAAGTCTCTCGCAATATGTACGCTGAAAGTTTTGAAGCAAACGTTTCAATAGAAACTCTTTAAGTGGAAGCCCGGACTATCAAATGTTGTCCAAACATTTTCCTTCAGCAGTCGCCATTTTCGTAGGATTTGAAGACTAAACATCCTTGTACCGTACAGTCAAGATGTATCAATAGAATTTCGAAGTGTTTATCCTTTAACTGAATTCAATTTAACTTCCAATTCTCATTTCTTCAGCCTTTTAGAAGTACTGAAATGGAATTAAGAGCAGAGATGGACATCACTCGAGACGTGAAAACTTTAATCCTTTTGCGATTTGATAGATAATTTGCACAATTATTGAAGCTGATTTAAACTTCGAATTAGGGCTTGAGAAAGTATCTGGAAAGGATCTTTTAAAATCTATCAACGCCTTTACTGTATAAAATGAACCTCACAGTTCAAATTAAATTCAACACGAACGATCGTTTCTCGAAAAACTACTCATCCAAAAATTATCACACGATATGTTCGTTTTGGGGTAACTTTGATACACTGCTAGACCAGTAGTAAACTACGGAGACGAATAGTTAAAGAATAAAAATGGGAGAAGAGATGTGAAAGGGTAGGGTCACGAAATGACCGTCATAAAACTTTTCGACGCCTTTTGCCACCCTCGCAAAAGATGGAAAGACGGCAGATCACGTGGAGAATTGAGTGTGCATTAGATTATATCACGTTATATACCATCAAGGAAGTCCCAAGGGTTTTTCCTGGGGCAAAGAGCTTACTGGCGCGTTACTTGTCCGATGTTTAGATGGCTTTTTGGGCCAATAGAATGATACGACTGCGAGGAGGAAGGAACAGTGGCTCTCTCTGTGGATTTTATATACTGTACACGATTTCCGGCGGAAGCACGAATCGATTCCAACCGACGATGACAACGTCGACGATGAAGACCGAAAGTTGAGAGAGCGCTTTCGGGTTGTGTACCGACAAACCGGAAGTCTCGTAGCTTATCTCAAGGGGAAACAGGATCTCCCTTGGTTCGTCGAAGCACTAGCGAACAAATACACTCGCAGTCTGTTTTCTCACAGACCCAAAGTAAATTAAATGACTACAAGTGTGTGTTCAAGAATTCCCTTGAATCGATCATGACATAGGTGAATTTTAGTCCCTGTTACGAAAAGTTCAGCGGTTTACAAACGCGTCAATTGAATAGCTAAGTCTACAGTAATTATTTTTACAAACTTTGGAAAATAAACTTAATCCAACAAAAAAATCAATGCGTTTATGAATTTCTCTGTAAAATAATTACAAGAATGATAAACATGGAAAAATTCGGACTTCCAAATAATGTTTCAGAGGTTTAACTAAATACCGAGACATTTCTTTGTGGAGTATTCGATTCTAAATGATAAAGTAATTTTGTTGAGTTGTATAAGTATCAATTAATAACGGTTATGATTATTTAATGATATAAAGATTATGCTTCGTGGTAATAATGATTATACAGAAATTGTAGATTTTTGTTTTTCTCAATAGAAAATTTAGTAAATAAATAACTAAAGAACTGAGATTGTCAGTTCATTGTATACGTTTACAGGATTTGAAGGATTAACTATGCGAACGCATAAGAAGGTATGATCAATAGGACGAGCAGTGGTGGTTTAGTATTAAAATAGTCCTCTTTTTATTCAAATATAATTGCTTTATTAATGAAAAAAGAACCAACAAGTTTGGTGTTAATTTTTATAGATTGGAAAAGTACATGTTCACTATCGTCATAATTTATAATTCACGAGCTGGATTCACTTTCAATAAGGCAGTAGACGACAATGTACTTTCCATCCACTAATGTTTATGCTTCAAATCGCACCATGATCACCCTTTGATAGTAAAGCTGCAGCTTATTCCGTAGTTTTTTATTCTCCTGATAATTGAACTAAATCTTCAAGAGTGCATGACGTGAAAATCATGGGCAAGTGAGGCATAGCGGCTCTTGTACTCACGTCGAGTTTTTCGCAGGTGAAATTCAAGGATAAATAGAAAGTCGATGGGAAAGGAGTTTGGGTTAAATCTCTGGTGGAAAGTGGTGTTCTCTACTTCGGTGGTAGAGTTGGGGTTGATAAGAGAAAGAGTAAAAGAAAGAGAGAAAAAGAGCAAAATAAAAAGAAGAGAAAAATAAATGTAGATGGATGCGGATAGATTGAAGGAAACAAGAACACGAGAACGATGAAGAAGAAGAGCTTGCTAACTGTTCGAGAGGGTAGTTTCAATAAGGGGAGGGTGTGGAGCTTGCACATGGCTCATTTGCCTTCCGGACAGAGCTACGGGAGAATACCCTCGCTTCCAACTAACCAACCCGGTTATACAGAAGGGATGAGGCTGCTCTCGAAGTAGTGTGTGCTCAGCTCTGTATTCTTCCCATCGACTCTCCATCTCAATCGAGAAGCGTTCACGACGAATTGCGGTGAGCTCGCGTGGTTGAACTCTCTCTCTCTCTCTCTCTCTCTCCCCCTCTTACTCTTTCTCTCTCTCTTCTTCTCTAGTCCTCTTTACTAGCGTGCTTGCAGCGCACCATTCAATTCTCCAATTACTCGAGTCGATCCAGCTCAACGAGAGTGAAGTGCTCTTCAAGCTCCGTACGCAAATCCTGTGATCCTCGAACACATAGAGCTTGTTTAACCTTCCCACTTCACTACGAAAGTGAAAATGTAGTCGGATCAATCTCATTCACAAAAGAATGCGTCACATTCTCAAGTGATGCAACAAGATTTTCCAGAAGATTGAATCAATGAATGGCATCAAAAGGGAAATAACAGAATCACTTCTTGCTCAATCAATTATGCATCAATCATCAGATAGTGCTATATTTTGTATGCTCCTATATTCCATATTCATATGGCTCTTAGGTCATTTAAAATTGATAAAATTCATGACATTGATGACAATAGAAATTAAACAAGCATCTTTTTAGTCATCATTACTCTCACCGTTACTCCTCATTAGTTTATTTAAATAATATCCAATTGTAATAAACGAATTTACAGGCGAATATTTCGATTCGGTTTGAAACCAGGATATTATGTTCGGCTTTGATGGGATGATTCAAAAAATTGTAACGAAATTTTCTAAACGTCATGTCAAAATAAACGTTTACCTCAACGGTTCTGTCGGATTCTGTAGAAAAATCGTTCGTCTTACATCAGTACTAATAAAAATTATCATATCACTCATAGAATTTGTTGCTTATTTTAATTGCTTGAATATATTAAATCAATAAAAACATTCAAGTGAAAAGTGCAGAAAAACAGGGAATAAGAACAAAAAGAAGTAGCGCTTTCGACACGGCCAAAAGAATCGTTTCTCTTAGTCTTCCACGTATTTTTCGTCTCTTGATTCTCATCACGAACACCTCGTGGAAGCGCTATTTCAACGATAAAAAAAGAGCACGTGTCTCATCGGGTCAACCGAACGTATTTTCTTTCGTGTTTTCACCCTTTTTCTTCGAGTTTCGTGCTTCTTGTCTCAATCTTTAAAAACGTCTTCATCGATCTTTACCCAGGAGACAGAACCAGAGATAAGAAAGGGGACGAAGAGAAGAAAGAGAAAACATTTTGCGTACTTACGGTCCAGATTTGAGCAACAATTCGCCGTTACTGAAATATCACATCAATGCAGGAAGTGACGGTCCAATGATCATCCATTTTCATGAAACTTATTTTACGGTCTACCGATCTCGGGTGTCCAATTATCACGCTAGCCTGACTTTTCATACATCCTTGTTTTTCCTCTTTCACGTATCACGAGAAAATATATCGATGTGCAGGACGAATTGAAATCGAGGATATTCATTTATTTATTTATATTAACATTATTATTATTATATAATATTTATTTATTATAAAAAATACATATTGTTCAATATCTATTTGTACTAAAAGCCGCGATAGCGGCTCGTTATAAATACACGAATCATTTATTAATATATTATTTTTTATTTCTATTGACAATAATGACAGAATTTCAAAGCCTCTTTTGCCGTTTTCTCTATTATTAGCTTTTGCAATCAACATGTGATTCGATGGACCGCATTATTGTGATTTGATATCGCGTTCAGTTGTAATACTATAGTGGGCGTTACTGTTTCGTATATTTATTAGTTCTCATTTAAATTTAACGGATAATAATATGTGGGTGTCTGACGAAAAGTAAGTACTTGAACTTTGACAGTGTTAATGGAACTGATAAACATATTTTTTAATGCTCACGTAAAAACTTAGTTCAGTTTTATGCTGTAGTATATATTTTTAACAACTATCTATCCGTTTAATGCAGCCTTACGAAGCATAACTTTGCAATGAGAATTTTTTATCGAAATTTTCTCATTATTCTTGAATGTCTTGTAAAATGAGTCAGAACGATGCGGAAAATCCAATTACCATTATTGGTATACATCGAAACATTCAATTGTTTGTATAATAATTTCTTTTGAAAAAAAAAATATATTCGTTTTGACAATTGTGTGTTATCAAGTTTACAAAACGTTTACGGGAATAGTTACACATTTTCGAAATATACGACGCAAAAATTGAACACATGAATCGCAGCCATTGTCAAATTAAATTGAAACAATTGATTTTCATTACAATTACATATTCGAAAGCGCACATTATACGACAATAATTGCACATTATGGCGAGGTTCATTCACTGCGTAGTGCAACGCGGTGCTGTATAAATCATTATTTCATATTTCGCTGTGGCGAATAAAATAGCACCTGTACTCGCGAATGAAACGTTTAAATTTTCGAGCTTTCCTCCACATATCTTCTCGTAGACTCTGTTAGCTTTCGCTACCTTCCTTCTTCATATAAAATATATATGTATGCATCCGGTACACACATATATGCATTTGCTACTTCGAAGCTGTTACAACGAGAGGAAAACAGAGAAAGAAAGCTAAAAAGAAAACGCGCGCGAGAGAGAGAGAGAGAGAGAGAGAGAGAGAGAGAGAGAGAGAGAGAGAGAGAGAGAGAGAGAGAGAGAGAGAGAGAGAGAGAGAGAGAGAGAGAGAGAGAGAGAGAGAGAGAGAGAGAGAGAGAGAGAGAGAGAGAGAGAGAGAGAGAGAGAGAGAGAGAGAGAGAGAGAGAGAGAGAGAGAGAGAGAGAGAGAGGAGGAGGAAAGATTGAGGAAGGGACTTTGGGCACGAGAGACGACGAGGCGGCTTAGCGTCGCAAGCGTTATATAATTTATCGTAACCCGTGAATCAAAATTATAGCCGAAGAGCAAGGCTTTGTGCCAAGTAGGCCATTACTCTGCGAAAACGAATTGCTGAAAACGACTTTGCGGTACTTCTCTCATAACCAATGGTCCATGGACCCCCCAAACTATTCCTCCATTCCGAGATGGGCAAACCACTCGAAAAAGATACCATGGACAATAAATTTACGATAAAACAATTACGGATTATTCCGTTTTCTTTTTTAGGCGATTTATACGAATATATATTAGTCAAGTATATTTAAATATTCATATATGATAAATAAAGTCGCTGTAGCTTTCAATATTCGGCGGAAATTGATTGGTGTAAGTGAAATCTAATGGTTTTAAACACAAATGTTTTGAGAGTATTTTTTTTTATTCACATTTTTTTGACGACTAGACTTTCTTGAACTTAGAAATTTTGTAATGAAAGAAATTTTAATTATTTTCGTGCGCGTTCAGCAATGTATTATATGCAATTTTTTTATTATTGAAATGTCAAATGTTTTGAAAAAAGTGTAAAAAAATAAATGCCATTTGGTGCCATTTGGAGTAACGAATGCACGTGTCTAATTTCAGCTGTGCAAGAAACGATCTTTCGTGGATCTGAAAAATCTTTCTGCAATTTCTTCTCTTGGATATAAAAGAAACAGAACAGACATGGCCACCCACGAGGTTGAATCGCGACGCCCTGGGAGGTGAATTTCTTCATGGTCGTCCCGGAGGGTCGAATGCGTCAATTGTCTCCAAGCGACATGTGCCTTCCGGTAAGGACAGGATCGTAATTACATACGTATATTAATTGTGTAACGTATATTCACTCGACCACGGAAAACACATTTTCAATGAATTTAATATGGCTAATAAATATCGCCATTGTGTTATTGAGAGAATAACATTTTAGAGCTGTCATTTTTCCGACCCTCCAGGAGGTCGTTAATTGACAAAAGTAAAAACTTTTTTGGCAACTTTCAAGTAGGTACATGTGCTGCTGAAGATTACTCCGATCTGTAGGAAAATTGAATTTTATTATTAGAAGAAATTGTTAATAATATTTTTTTTATATTCAGACATAAAAAAAATGTTCATTCACTGATGTTGGGTCATTGCAATAATTTGAAGATCAGCATCGAGAAGAACTTGAATGATTCATTGGATAACAAACCAATATAAATGAATCATTGATATTAATCAAATAATTTATGGTATTATTAATTAAATTATTCAAGAACTTGAATGTTTTGAATGTTAATTGTGTGAGCTCATCAAAGGTAGCTAATTGGCATGAACTTAATGGAAAAAATGTTTACAACGATTGCAGTAATTGTATTTTTAAATGTATTTTTATCGATTGCTGTTTATTTTGTGAATAATTCGAGTGATTATGTTAAAATTAGAGTTTACGTCACGTTTATATGGTCACTTATATACGGATAATAATGTATATGACTTCATGACGTGCATATATGATAGAGAGTAAAACCTCGTGTGAGCTTTTGTGATTAAACGTCGTTAGCATCGCGTGTATACCAAAATAACATGTTGCATCTGGCAAACCTGCTTTGATGTTTATAATATCTTCACACCCTGGTTCTTTGTGTTATAGACGAGTCGTTAAATGCAATTAAGTAAGGTTGTATGGAGCCTACACATAAGTGGCCATTCATCGCAATGTGAATATGGCTATTAGGCGACGGAGAGTCGTCGTTTTGTAATTTTTGGCAAGAAATATGAAAGATAAGATCAGAGAACTGACGAAAAGAGAGAGGAAGAAACAGAGGACATTTTACGATCTGACGACTTTTTCTAAATGCTATTATACTAACGCCTGTAAAAGTTACATTCTCTACACACAAGTTGGATCGGAATTTCGAACAAAATATCGTGAGTTGTTGATCATTGAGGGATTTCAAACGCCCTGTGGCACCACGGAGATTCGCTGCCTTTTGGATGGAAAGGTACATCATAAAAATGTCGTAAAAATAATTAACACCCCTTCCGACTCCACAAATGTGTAGCAAAATCTACATGACCGTAATTTGACCGAACCATGGTTTGATGTGGGGACCAGAATAAAATGGGATACTAGGGCAAATCGGGCCACCCAAAAAAGGCAAGTAAGGGAGTAAAATGGGGCACCCTGCGAAAAAGAGATGAAAAATAATTTGTCACTTAAGGAGGTTGTAGCGTTTCTCATGTAAAAATTATTTTCCAAATTTACACAATAAAATTTTGTAAATAGAAAGCTTAATATGGTATTAAACTTCTGGCGGAATATGCCGATGATTCATCGTCTCAAAATTGAGATATTTATTGCTGAATTTAGCTATTTTTTGAAAGCTTCCATAAGAGCTCATGTTAAACTTGTCATTTTCAACAATGAATATCTCGATTACTAGACGGTGAAACCTCTCCAAATTTTTCACACATAATTAAATGCTGTTTAAGAAGATTCACGCCAAATTTCAATACATTAACTTGGAATACTCAAATATAATGTATTTTTCGTATGATGTCATATAAATATCGATACAACTTCCTTAAAAACATTTAGGTATTTCACGCATAAACGAATAAGATCCTGTCCTGATTTATCGACGAAGAGAGGGACAGAGAGATGAAGGCACTTTTGAGACAGGTCAGTGTCCACTACGATAGTCAAGATGCTCGAAGATATTTCTTGGCTCGAATACTATGTGCCTCAACACAGAAGAATCTGCGGATAAGAATAGATTTATGAGTAAAATTCAGTGTCGTAAAATTGATATACCCACCATATGCATGTGTCTTTGACTATACTATTTCGTGACTTGACGTCTCATAAGAAAGGGGGTCGTCCTTTTTGGATACCGCGAGTGGTGCCATATCCTATGAATGGGCATGCGAATTTGAGGTCTCGGTATGAAAAGTATGGATCTCAAGTATGAAAAGAAACTCTTTTCATCTATTTCTCATGTACACCTTCTTTCTCCCAATTATAGCAGCCGCGCTCACATTTTAGAACAGGTGTAAAATAATGAAATTAAAAACAATACAACCTCTTGAAGTATAAATAGGGTAAGATCAAGAGAGCCATAAATGTGTTGTTACGTAAAAAATTAAAGAAAGTCTGATCGATACATTTCACAATATAGTTAAAAAAAAAATAAGGGAGATGAAATCGTTCGAAAAATATTTGTCTATCATACGACCAGAAAAATAGATACACTTTGAGAATTTCTATATTCTTATACACATATGGTTTATTGAACAAAGGATTTGACTATAATAACGCAAGATTGCTTATGAGCAGAATGGTTTGGTAATTTTGATGTATTAGGTGATACGTGCATCGTACGTATCGATCGAACTATCGTATTTACACAGCCTAGTCAACAATAGTCAGAAGTAAAAGCAACTGTTAGAATTTATTCAACGACAAACAAAACCGACGTGAATGGTGGTGCAAGATAAGATAAATTACATTTCCAAAAGACGATCTGGATATTCTATTGATAACATGAAAGGTGTTTTCAATCGATCCGTTGTTGTGTGCTCGTCGATTTTTGTTCGAATACGTTACGTTTACTTTATATCACAAAACATTTTCGGTAAAATCTCGGTTTATACTATTGGTCACTCAGGCTCGATTTTTATTATATTTTTTTTTGTAAAAACAATATTTTGATTTTTTTCCATTAAAAGTTATTTATCCACTGTTAGTGAGTAATATGGAAAAGCATTGCCAATGTTATCCGTAATGATCAAAAACGTGAGTATGATGTTGTAAATAAATAGTTAGGTATAAAAACGATTCTAATTACTCTGGAAGACATGAACAGAAAGTTAATGGATGTAGATTGGACACCAAAAAGCCTAATTTTCTGAGAAAACAAAAGATACCAAGCACTGTGAGGAATACCGATGACTCATCAAAAGATGAATGACAAAGCAAGTGGTCAACAACCGAAAATCAAGAAATGAAATAATGAACCATCCGAAAAAAGATGTAGCAAAAAAAATGAGAACGAACATAAGTAGAACCAATAAAGGACCTATGCTGTATCAACAAGAGAGAGATATAAATGAAATCCGGAGGAAAGATGTGTAATGCAAAGAGAAAAGTGGATAAAGAGGAGGTAATTTCGTATACGAACAAGGGAGAGACACGTCGATAAATAGAGGGTCGGGAAGACCCTGAGGGCGCGGGAACTTCAGAGCCTTTAATTAGTCCGAACGTTCGGGAATGCGGTTCGTCACGAGTATAATTCCGTCGGAAGATCAAGAGTAAGTGAGAAGGGACGATAAATGAACGCGTGCGCTGTTTCGAGTAATCCTACCGCTTTGATTCAATACACAACACATACATCGACTTCAAGCAAACAAAACGCTCAAACCCATTTCGCTTTATGCGTACTAAATCGTCTAAACTAGCCTTTTGTTTGCTAGAAGTCAACATGAGGGTGGTGTATGGAGACGGCAGTGGTTTCGGGCTCTTGTTGCATTCTAGTGACCAGTTGGTTCTGGTAAACTTACTGTTCAGTGAGAATAATTAAAGTGATATGATATACATATGTATGTGTATTATCCACCAGACCTCTTATGATATGTCCCTTACTTCTCGCTTCGCTTTCATCCACCCACATACAAACACATAATATCGTGCACTTAGAATCCTGGACTAAAGACACAGGTGTTTCTCGATAATAGCAATGAATAATGTTGCACGATACATGCAGGTCCGAACGTTCTTCTGCCTAGGATAGCCAAATCTTGTGCTTGTTGGAAATTCGCACCCCTACAATGCGGACCGTTATACTCGCTATCTTTGTAGTTAAATACAATGGGTTATTATAGAGCTTGCTAGCAGGTATATCGGTTTTATTAATGCAGGGAAACGTACATTCATGAAAACCAACATTGCATTGTAATATGCAGAA
The DNA here is from genome assembly GCA_963989365.1 of Rhimphoctona megacephalus. Classification (NCBI taxonomy): domain Eukaryota; kingdom Metazoa; phylum Arthropoda; class Insecta; order Hymenoptera; family Ichneumonidae; genus Rhimphoctona; species Rhimphoctona megacephalus. Next base: position 15,279,822 of record OZ022416.1, read on the forward strand.
AAAAAACACCTCGAATGAGAGAACACCATTTGTGTTGTTATAATGCAGCTACCTTGAATTTATTACCATACAAGAGACTTTATGTGTATGCATGAACAATATTCACCCGCTATTATCAACATTCTGTATATACAAAAAAAAACAGAAACGTCCGAAAACCGTTATATTCGAGTATATAAGAGTGCGGCAGGGCTCGAGCAAGGTTTCTCTTTTAATACTTGGCGTCGAGTCGCTACTGCGTCTCTTGATTCGTATTTCACATTTTCCTTTCCATGAATACGTGAATAGTTAAAAATGTCGTTACATTTCACTATTCTCAATTGGGTAAAGTGTATTTTTAGAGGTTGAAGCTGGGGAGATCCATTTGGCTGTGATACATCTGCCCGCTGATTCGTGACACTGAAAAATTTGTATGCATCATTGATTGAGGAGTAAGAGAATGATGTACATTTTAGAATCATATTCGAGACGTTTTCATGCGAAATGCTTCATTTTTCATGAAGATTGCTGCACCCAGGCTTTGTCCCCTTTCCGTCATCCTTATCTCCAAGTTTGCATGTGTGTATTGCTTTTGCGACGGACCACCAGGAGTTTTAGTGGCATATCTGTCGAGGCTGATGGCCCGCATAACGAGCCCACTAGTTCACATGCACCAGAGGTATTTAGTACAAGTGGTTCATTACATCTATACGTATATCACACCTATATGTGTGCTGATCTCATTACACAGAGAGTATATGCTGATCTCGTCGAGATTAAGATGAACGCAACTGGTGTATACGCAGAATGAGACAGAACAGCTCTGTAACTGCGGGGTCAGAGATTAATGTTGCCTCTTGTCGTTCGTATTTGCGGCAGATAATGCTCGTCCACATCACGTGAGTTATAAACGCATATGATGTTCATATGCATATGCTTTATAAACAGCAACCTATATGTAGGGTCACGGCAGCCACAGACAGGGGTAGTAGAGTCAAGGTTGCTTGCAACTTTCATAACAAAATATTGAAATGTCGAAGAAGTTTTGAGCCAAGCACAACTCTTCACCGAATGCAAACGTACCAACAGAAGACGTCAATGTTGCTTGGCCTCATTATTTATACAGGTAGTCTGTAGGTACAAGTTTATTACCAGCCCAGATAGCAAACCAAACCGACGAGAAAGTTTATGAGAGAAAAAGAGAGAGTGAGGCTGACAGAAGCAGAGGCGATTCGTTCCGACAACATATGCGTGAGTGCCACCCACATTCAGCACGACGCTCTCTGCCTTTTGACGTTTCGGCTAGTAATGCAAGTTCCCTTCTCACGGAGATATTGTAGTTTTCAGTAGGACTGGATTCCCATACCTTGCGTGATGTTCCCCAGGCGCCAACAACGAAAAAGTCTCGCACTTACCGAAGAGAAAAAATCCAAGTCCATTGAAACTTTCAGATTGAAAGTTTTTTTCGTGGCCAATAAGAGTGTTCCTCTCCTCGCCCTCTGTTGTTTCCTCATATATTGGAGTATACGCACATCCCCTTGATGGCTTGGTTAATTTTTTTCGAAAGAGAATAGTGAATGAAGCGTAACCAAGTTTACTACATGTTAACGCCAGGTGTACTGTAAGTGAACTAACTTAACAAAGGTAATTTAAAATTCAACACTATATTTCAGTGCTTGCAGGACAGTAGCATATCGGTTTTCATTGATCCGTTGGATGAGAAAAATATCAACAATAAATCATGATATTTAAGAACAGAAGGAAAAGGCTGAAATTGAAAGCGTATGACTTCAAACTTCAAGAAAACTACACTGGACTTATTATGATTTGCAGTCTTTCAATGATTATTCGATGTCGAATTGTTTGAGATCTATACGAATATTTGTGGGTACTATTTGCTAAGCAGTACGGAGGGAAACAAAGAGAATTTGAATCTTAAAATGATATGAATTCGCTAATTTAGTTCCAGATAACACATTGAGGACATAAAGCGTAAATAGCGTCTACATATGAAAAGGTTCAAGAAGAAACGTTGTAGAAACATTTTGTTCCACGACCTGGCGGTCCCCTGACCCTTGTCGAGGATGAAGGAGATGACGACAACATGGCCGGCTACTAATAAATGTTTCATGGGGCTGCGTTCCGATGATGACCCCCGTGGTGTGTGCTTTCCGGTTAGAATTCTCTCTCTTTCTCTCTCTCTCTCTCTTTCTACTTCGTATGCATCTCGGTCACTGGCTAAGAGTCCTGGCGTGTGCCCCACGGGCGTTGTCACTACGTCCCTCGTTACCCATGAGTATATATCCACTTCGAGGAACAGCGAAGGTACACAGATGAAAGAGAGAAAGAGAGCGAACGAGAAACCGAAAACGAAGTTGATACGTGCATGCAGAAGGTGTATAATCCATAGAATTAGAGGTTTATATGTTAGTTTGAACATCGCCAGTATTAGAGACTGTGCTGAATTAGATAGCTAGAAAATACATAAAGTGGTGGGTACTTAGTTAGTTTATGACCAATACAGAGTCACCTCGTTGTTTACTCTCCAAATATACGTTATTTCTCGTAATTTGCAACATAAACTTTTCTACGGAATTGTTCGTTTCTGCGGAAGCCCTCGTGCTATCTCCTGCGACCGCACGATCGATCGCTGACATCTTCTCAATGACCCTACGACCTCGCATATCATCAGCGACAGTCGAAACCGAAAAGAGAGATAGAGATGCCTCTCTGTCTCTCTTTTTAGTCTCTCCTTTTTTTAGTCCTGCTGGCTTATCCAATATGCTATAAGATTGACATTCCACATTCCCTTCCGTTAAAATTAAATAGAAATAGTGCAGCTCGGTTATAAAAGGGATTGTCTTCGTATTAAAATAATGACAGGAATATACAGTCACAAACGCGATAACCCCGTAGAGAGTAATATTGATGACTGATGACCAGCGATCAAAAGAATGCTATTCGAAGTCATGATCAATCATCTTAATATCTTCCATTTCCGCCTGTAGTGTTGTGCAGACACGTGTCTCATACGCCCCGTATACTGGTCTGACTGAAGTGATAAAAGACCGATCGTACGATATAGAATCACAATAAACGAAATTGATATTTGCTCGCAGGAAATTTGATCGCTTTGTCTTCCTACTTGCCCGCGCCCTTCGCTTCAACCAGTCCAGATTTTCGGACTGAGACTACCCGATTCCGTAGTAAGGCTTCTCTTCTCAACACAGTATAGCCAGGCTAAACTTCCGATCGACGGTTTTTTTAGAATCAGTTCATATATAAGGCATATCCATATATTGGAAGAACGTCCGTGAGCCAATATTATCACTCGGCATCCATCATAAAAATGTGACATTTATATGCTATATGCCTCTACGTCACATGCCCACTAAAATTTTAATAGTTTTATCTTGACATGATGAATGTATATATTACAATGACAACGCTGCGTGTTAAGAATCGGCCTCTCAACAATAAAACGTTGGAAATTTATTATTATTATATTAAGACCACAGATAATAAAGATGGAAATGAATGGAAGATTTATTAGAAGACAAAGGAATTAAAACAGAATATAGTCTTCTAGATTTGAGAAGTGTACCGCTCTAGATGCTGTACGCCGGAAAGTATTCAAGATCAGGATCTGGAGGTTTAGACTCTGATGTCAGAGCGAATAACGTACGAATCTTGCTTGTTTGCTGGGGCACCGCGCGGCATTCCCGAGATTGGGAAGACGATACTCTGGTGGTATGTGCCCTCTTTCTAGAGCGTCGTTGTCGCATTATGCTCTCGTGTTGCTAGGACCACCCATCATTCAGCAGCGGTAACAGTCATCAACACTAATGTTCGTGGCTAAAAGGAAGAAAGATGGACAATCCGAATAGTGAAGAGAAGAGAATTGTAGTATAGAGAGAAAGAGAAAGCGACAGCTCACGGAGTCTCACAGGTATTCCAACAATTTACGGACATTCCGCGTTACCATCATCAGGTGGCGACGTGCTCATGCTCCATGGATCCTGCATTCACGATTTCTCTCTCTCTCTCTTTCTCTCTCTCTCGCGCGCGCACTTCCTTCTTTGTCTTTCAACTGGCTGCTCTCTCTCATTGAGTGGAAGTCTCTTTCACATGGTCCAACCACATGAGAACGATACGAAGCGTCTCGGGGAACTTTGGCTCGTGGAATCTCCCGCCCATGAACTTTCGAAACGACAAAACTGAAGCTTCCTCTCCTTCTCTCTATCTTTGTTTCACCTAACGTTGTGAATTTCAGATATATAGCGAGAAGGTATATGCTATTACAAAGATGTATCACGCTTTAATGAACGTGAATAACAATTTTACGTGACGCCCATCATTTAATGTGCGATCACTCCAAATTATCGAATACCTGCGCACATCTATAGCATTTCTAGAAGAATATACTAGAATTTCAGGTGAAATAAAATTGGCTCGCATTCCGTGAGTGCAATCAGACCACTTGATTTCGACTCATGGTTATTTAGAGGTGAATGATTGCACGGGGAATTAGACGAGTAGAAAGGTATCCTAAGTACACCGACGGAGGAGGTACCTTGTAAAAATGTGAAAGATCCAAGAAGGAGAAAGGGGAAACCGCTGTGATCACGTTGGAAGACCGACAAACTCTGAGAACTAAGCTTTGAGACACACGTTACGTGAAGGTATACATCTAGGTACGTACATAGTTCAACATATACATATACATTGGGGGTGCCGGAGAGCGAGCAAAACCGTTGGACAAAGTACACCTGGAACTCGGTGGTGCGGGCGTAGCTCTTGGAAGGTCGCTTTGTTCTCCCCAAGGGAATGTCGCAAAATATGAGAGTTTCTCTTGGAAACATTCTCACACTCCTCAGTCTCAGGATCTCGGCTACCGCTACCTCTACCCTTGCCCTAGACTACGAGAGAAGTTTGAACAAAGTTTGCATATCCGCGAACCGACTGACAATCAAGGGTCGCACCCGTCCAGTTACACTAGATCTACTTGGTCCTACAATACGTATAGGTGACACCTAACCTGAATTCACGAAAACAAATGCGTTTCTCACTACTTTCTGCTCGCTTCATTAAAAGGGCCAAAGAATAAATTTATGCTTCGAATGAACATATTTAACTTTAGTGGAGAACAGGAAATAATTCTTACTTTGAAGAAGTCAAAGTCATAAAAGAAAGAGTTGTTCCAAGTTGAATTTAAATCTAAATTGACCAAGATAAAGAAATCAATGGCTATAATTCTGGCCTTATATTTCAGCTATTAGCTTTGCGTAAATGCACCAGATGATTAATTCATGATCGAAAATCCGCTACACATTGACGAATTTGCCACGATGAAAGAGTACATATTGAAATTTGTCTTGAGTTCACCGATTCTCGTTTGCACTTCCGTCAGTATAGCAATGTTCAATGGAGGAGAGGGCATATGCGTAGCTGAGGGCGATTCGTATAAATGGGTCAATATTTCGACGTGGAGGTACTAGACTTTCTCGTGATTGAAAGGCGCTTATCGAAGAGGCATTCTCACTTTGTTTGGCTGCCGGTGAAATGAATCGAACGAACGAATGCCAATTGTAACTCTGTGCAAAGATACACACTTTTAAATCCTCTAGTACGTCTCTTGGTTGCTTGCACTGTTTCTGCAACCAATTTTCAATCTTCATCGTGATTTGCCTGTTTGTGGAAGATTCCAAAACGTCGAAAGCGAATTGAATTGTGAAAATAATCATCTGAATAGCTGAAAATATAATGAGAGCAAGCTAAGCGATATCCCAAAAGCGTCGAAGCAAGATTTTGTCGATTTGTAAACCATCATCGTTTGCCTATCGCATCAGTCTGATTTCGATGTTGCATGAATATCTATCACTCATGAAAGTGTTAAATTTTTTCCTAAACAGCGTTTTTCGAATCAGTCCTCTACAGAATACTTACGCTCTTTACATGATTCATGTAAAATACTTAATTAATACTCTTCTATAGGATTTCGTAAAATACTTTAGTAATACTGTTTTATAGGAAACGTGTGTATATGTTTAATAAATAATAAAAATAGCCACTCTTTAAAAAACATCAATTATTGAAAAAAAACGCCTACGCAGTTCCCTAGTGTATCATATGGAGCTGATGACATTAAATAGATTCTCACTAAAACAATTTATTCATCCACAATAATTAGCCGAAGTGACATCATATTTTAGGTTCTCTTGGTTATAAAAAATCCTTCAAATTATCTTCCTCGAAAACTCAGACTTTTGTGTATTCTCATTTTCAAACATTGAACAAGAGCACGAAGGAAAACGCCTTTGTTTGCATACATTGACCCATTTTCAGTTGTATATTCGCACTAGGAAAAATAACGAAAAAATAAAAAGAATTAAGAGTGGAGGGTGAATAAAGATCGTAATGTTGGAATTAATAATGGGATTTAATGGTTTATCGTCGTGGCATAGTTGGTACACAGCAGCCAAAGCGTGCGACAGGTGTGCGGATGGTCGTAAGCTCGAGGTGGCAAGCAGAGAGGGAGAAGGCTGTGTAAGTAAATGAATATGCACATACATTCACACAAGCAGGGAGCAGTAGAACTATAACGCAGGATTCTGAAACCCTGCAGGTTTCCGCCGTGTGCATATATGTTGCTTGTAATATATAAACGTTCATATATGTATACAAACATATATGTACCGTCAGTGAATATACGCCGTTTGGCATGCTCTTACTAGTCCACGAGACCAACGGTAACGCACGTGTTCTGCTTGTTTCAAGTATTAATTATCTCCATATGCGAAAACCGGTACGTTCATCTCCCTTCGAAAATTGTATGCTGTTTACGCGGTCGATTTTTATATGATTTGAAATTACGAAGTAACAGAGTAACATAAATATTACTAATATAAATATAATCAAGAAAAATCCTTCTACCCAGATCGAGTCTTTTTTAAATCGTCAGAAAATATTCTAAGAGAAATACAGCTTCTGAGTTAATCTCAGAAGTTTTCATCGCGATCTTGTGTCGAGGTAATCGCTGTTTTTAGCAATTATCAATTATGTCATGTTATGTGTTCGTTAACTTCTTGTGCAGCGTATAGTACAAGAAAAGAGCTTTCATGCGACGACCCGATGCATCCCATATACATTACTGATCAAGCCCCTTTTATATGGTCGTTCCTGCCAACAAAGTACTCTCGGGTACACGAATCCTCGGGAATAATTGTGCTGGTCCACGAGAAAGGTTTCGCGAACAGCCGCCTCGTACCTCAAGAATAATCAATATGGACCGGGGATTCAAGCTTTCTGTTACACTGGAATTACAGCAAATAATCGAACGCGCATTATCGATGATGGTACGACAAAGATAAAATGTTATATGATACGCTCGGACGTCGAAAACGGAAAGGTCAATCTCTGCTGTCCGCGACGGGTCGATATTGATATTGACGTACCCTTTCGGTTTTTTGTAAAGCCTGTGCATATCTAAAACGTTGTTACCATTGATGCCAATGGAAATAATAATAATAACGATTGTCATAATTAACTCATCATCTATTAATTTGGATTGCCCAGGAAAAAAATGAGATCGTTAGTATTTCAAGATTGTTGCGAAATCTCAAATTATACGTCTGGTGAAAAACCTTGAAGCATCGAAGGTTTCGTTAAAAAGTATTAGAAATCATTTCACTCAGCTCGTTCGTATACAAATTATTTCATTATACTTTTTTTCTATTCATTATCTTTTCGTCTATCGATTGTTTTCTCCCACGACAAGTTGATATTACAATTTCCTGTCTACCCACTGCCGAGAGCGTGCTTATATGAACGTAAAACCATTAAGAATAGCCGTTATATTTCGTAGGGGATCAAGGAAAGGCGAATATGAATGCGCATGTTAAACTGGCAGGGGGCCTTGTTTCGTACCATCTCGACGCGATAACGGAATCGTTTTCCGCCGAGTGGAAGTCAGACTTGGCTCGTGCTTATAGCACTTCTCTCTCCGTGCATACAATGAATATATGTATATATATATTCAAATTTATATATATATGCGACATTCCACGTGGAGTAAAACCGCTTTTGTCCGAATGGTCTCTTACTTTTAAAACTCATCTGAAATTTTTCTTCTTTTTAACATATAGAGAAATTCAGCGAAGCGAACACTGCAAAAAAAGGCGAACTTCAGCAAAACGCCGTCCTCAGTCTAACTATGAATTAACAGAATTTTTTAAAAACCTAAAATCTTTAAACGTGCGTATTAATTTATGATTACTGATTCTCTAGTGTCTTATTTCGATGCAAGAAAGAAATATGAATGATTCTTTTGGGAACGTAGTTTCGAAGAGAATTTTTAAACATTTGTCTCACTATTGACTTTTTTTAATAACCTTAAGTGAAGATTCGGGCAAAATATGGCTACGTATCTAGACATGAAAACGATTGGAACTAATTTTCAAAAATTATGAATTGATAAAAAAAAATATAACATTTATTCTACACGAAATTATCCTTCAGATTAGAAAATGTACGAGCCAAAAGTCATAGATGGAAGCGATAAATGAAAAAATGAAATAAACAGTATTCTAGTTTTGAGGCTTTCACGGCCATTATTGTTATAAAGATTTGAGGCTTCCGGATGGATGCCGTGTAATGTTTCAGCATATTGCCGACGTTTCGCAAATGTTGCAGTTTGCATCATCAGGGCTAGGAGCTCCGATACTGAAGCTCCCTGGTCTCAGGTAGCCCTTATATACGCATGGTCATCGTTCCGGATGACTGTATCAGCCAATCGGAGATTTTAGTTGATCAGCTGATCAATTAAAAAACCGGGAGGACGGCGTGCCAGATAGGGTGGACCTGGTAACCTCCGTCTCTGTTCAGGTTGTCCGAGTGTTTTCGGATTTCTAGTCCTTCTCTATGTTTTCTGGAGAAGTAACTCGAAGGGTTGGCCAGCATTTGAGCCTTGTCGAAAAGGATAGAGTGTCCAGTTTCCATCTTGTGTTCTGCTAATGCTGATTGGAGAATATGGCCATATCTGACACATCGTTGGTGTTCCTTGATCCGTCCACTGATCTTCCTCCCGGTTACCCCTATGTACACTTTGTCACATGCGCATGGTATCTTGTATACCCCCGGTGTGTTTAAGGAGGTTGTATCAATATTTATATGACATCATACGAAAAATACATTATATTTGATTATTCCAAGTTAATGTATTGAAATTTGGCGTGAATCTTCTTGAACAGCATATAATTATGTGTGAAAAATTTGGAGAGGTTTCACCGCCTGGTAATCGAGATATTCATTGTTGAAAATGACAAGTTTAACATGGGCTCTTATGGAAGCTTTCAAAAAATTGCGAACTTCAACAATAAATATCTCAATTTTGAGACGGTGAATCATCGGCATATTCCGCCAGAAGTTTAATACTGTCTTAAGCTTTCTATTTACAAAACTTTATTGTGTAAAGTTGGAAAATAATTTTTACATGAGAAACGGTACAACCTTCTTAAAGGGGGTCTTTGGTTCTTCGGGTTCGAGAGCACTTGTGCTGTCTTCTTTTGCGGTTTGAAGATGGCTTTGATGTTGTATTTCCTGAGGACACTGCTTATGCGTTCTGTTGTGCCTTGAAGGTATGGGAGGACGGTTGTGCGTATGGCTTCGTTGTCTGTTGTTTCTTTTCTGCTGCCTTCGCCTGCGATTTTCTTCTTGAGGCGTTCGATAGTCCGTTGGATTTCTCTTCTGTTGTATCCATTGTTTGATAGGGCCGTTTTAGATCAACAGTATATTTTAACAATGAATTACCGATGGCGGATATAACGTCGGCAGATATTTTGTCCCGCGGATATTTAGTCGTCGGATATTTCGTCTTCGGGTCAAAACGCGTATTACCTAAACAACTGTTTTTCAGAGACATATTTTAATCTCTTAGAGTGCGATGGCCGAATCAATAATTGTAAACTCAAACTAGAGTCGTTTATTGTTTAATATTTTCAAAACTTATTAACAATAAATTTAAATAAAGGCGAAATCATTAAAAACAAATTAACATTGAAAAAACACATGTACTTTTTTTTTAATGAATATCACTTTATTTTCGCGGTCATCTATTTTGATGTAGATTGTAGCATCAAATGAAAAGTATGTCCAAAAGGTGTTAGATGGAAAAATGAAATTTTTCACAATATTTTTTATCGTGCAACAATGTCATAAAAAATGATGTATTCAATTGTTTTTACGATGGGCTGTGCTGTAATTGTAGATTATAGTGACAAATTGAATTCATCGCAAAAAGTTTCATGGACAAAGATGAAAAACGGGAAAACACGATCCATCAAGCCGTACAATTATAAAATGGGAAGTGGATAGGAGGTACGAAAAGCCAGAGTCGATCTATATTCCGAAGTGATTTTGTCATGGTTCGTCAGAAAGATGACAAAAAAATTTTTCAACAAAAGCTGAACAATCTACGATCAATCTCTCGTTCCAGCCGCTTTTTCATGGATAATGAATACACGCGATGGTGCTCTATGCGGTAACTGCTTTTACTGATGTGAGAGCGTTGACCAGTATTCAACACACGAGCTCAATGGAGGTTTTTTTTCCTCCTCCTCTCCCCCATTTTTCTGCTTTATTTTTCAATGTTCGAACAGTTTGCGTACGAGACTGGAATAGTACATGCACTATTTAAAACTGGATTCGAATACCTGCGCGCTCTTATATTATTTCTATAGAATGAGCCTGCGTGTGCCTATGGACTCGCATTTCTTTGTAAATTACGAAAAACTGCAATGGTTTCGTTTTAAACTAATTGGCAGTTTTGGTAGATATTAAAAACCATAAAAATGTGAAAAATAAAAACGTCGGAACGAAAAATACAGGTAGAAAAATATAAAGCAGAGAAAAATCGAGATTTCGTTACCATTGAAAAAGCTTTAACTTCATTCAACGTCATTTATTTCAGCTAAATAGAATTTGCGATGCCGCATTGCGGAATTGGACGATTACCGATCCAATGTACAATTTTAATAACCACAAATAAATTTAATTCGAATACGATTGAAGCTGGGGATGCAAATAAAAAAAAAATCATCAATGCGTTACACAAACCTGATGTATTGGTTTTTTTCGGCGCATATGTAGTCTCGATATTAAGAATGTTTTACATATACGTTCGCAGCCGAAAAAATCTGTCCCATCAGAATTTCGGGATTGATCATAAATCGAAGTTATTAAACCAAAAATTCTTCAACATGTCATCGAACCATTTTCGTTTTCGTCGTGTGAAACGAATTGCTCGATTTTTTCAATACACATGAAATTTATTTACATTTCCCTAGTTTGAAATTGTTTTTCTTTTTTTTAATTTCTAACCAATTCTCAAATATCAAGATCATTTTTTTTTCTCAGAAACGTGTCGAAAATTTACCATTTTTTATTCGTGTCATCATCGTTATTAAAAAAATGTTAAAAGAGCGAACATTTTGAACCAATTCTCGCTCATTCAGAAAGCATTGATAAATTAATTTTACAAGAGGAATAAAAAAATTGTTTGTCTGACCCAAAAAATGTATTAATACCTAATTGCAGCAATGTTATTATTGAAAGACAATATTCAGGATATTTCAACGATTCCCTAATTTTCTAAGATTTTTTTCGAATCATCAGATACCGAAATACTGAACAAATGTTATTTTTGTCTGGAAACACATTCGCCTACGTACGCCTCGAGCGATACGTGCGAAACGTACGTACAAATGAAAAAAAAAAGAACGCGTTATATGATATTTTCGCATTGGTGGATGAGTTCTATCGTTACACAAGCGCAATTTCAGTGAATGCTAGTATATTATAATGTCTATTGCATCATCTCGGCCTATCGAATTATACCATTGAGGTCTTCGAGTATCGAATGACTGCAGCCTAACATACATATTCAATACGTAGTGCACGCATATAGGTAATTTGATAATTGCATCTCATCCCTCAATTATATGGCCGTTTGCCACCCGCGCAGACTGTACTCTACGAGAGCTTTATTTTCGTTCTGGCACAGTTAACGCATAATTAATGCGAGAAATGTGCCGTGGGAGTACCGGAAACATTACCGATTTGTATAATATATACAAACATACATACATACGTGCATATGTATATAAAGTGTGTTAATAATCTTGTCGTGCATTACGAAGACCTTGCACAAGAAATGGACCGGTAATTAGATTTTTTTTTGCTCGCAGCACAGATTTATTTACAATTAATTATCTCTACGACGTAACGCCACACGTTCTAAATTATTTTCATTGAAAAATACTCCGGGTAGAATTAAACTGCAACGTACTTTGTGATTTACACGATAATTGTTTGGAAAGCAAAAAGATTGATGAAGTTTTAAAATGTTAATGTATTGACTCATAAATCAAAGGACAGTTTTGTGTTTAGAACGTCGCAATTAATTAGTGGATTTTCAAAAATGAGAGTAAAGTCTTAGAAATGTATGATAAAAAGAATACATGGTGGAGAATGGAACAAGAAAATGATGAGAATAATAGATGATGGTAAAATTAACGAATAGAATGAATGAAGTGAAGAACATGAAGATCGTCTTCGTAAAGTGTCTTTATCGAGACGAAAAAAAAAGTTCGTTTACTCACATAATATGTATATCTGTATGTCGTATGAAATGGATTGCACATGCATGAAAGTAATAAAACAACATGATGTGCCGCAACATGATACAATTAATTACGGAGGATGATGAACGAGGAAAGGAGGGAGAAAGGAAGAGAGCAAGAGATGGTCCAAATGGGTTCGCATCATTACACAACGATAACACGATTACACTGTGCAAATTGGGGGGATGATAGAAAGAGAAAGAGAAAGAGAAAGAGAGAGAGAGGAGGGGAGGGGAGTGAGAGAGGGGGGAAGAGGGGGAGAGAGAGGGGAGAGAGAGAGAGAGAGAGAGAGAGAGAGAGAGAGAGAGAGAGAGAGAGAGAGAGAGAGAGAGAGAGAGAGAGAGAGAGAGAGAGAGAGAGAGTTTGAGGACTATTGGCTCGAAGTTGCTGCTGCGAGACCATACCCATCATACGCTCGAAATACACAACGTTTTATGCAAATCGTGCTCCCGAAGAGAATTGCAGTCCATCTGTGTATGCACTGTATAAGTGAATTTGGTGTGTATATACACAGAGGGCAAGGAAGACATTTTGTTAAACTTGATGTTCGCGATCTCGTCGCTGCTTCGTATTAACAAAAAAAAATAGTCTGACAAAAATTAAATATGTACGCAAAAATAAAGCAAAAAAAACGGTTGTTGGACTGCGTGTTTTGTAAAAACCCAACAAGTAAAACCGGTCTCACCTGGAACTGTGATGAGAATTATATCTACATATTTTAAAGCCCTATGTCGGTCGCACTTCTTTTTACAGGGTTCCTTCCAAAGTTGCATTGCAAGAAATGGCTAACTTAATGTGAAGAATTTGATTTTATCATCGTTTCAGGAATTTGGATGAATGTCCATTAAGGAAGATTTATGTTGATCGTCTACATGAAACGTTAATGTAAATCAAACGAAGAAAAAATGTAGATGTTGAGCATTAACGATGTGTACTCTTCAGCAGTGTGTAATTTAAGTTATTTGAAGATTTTTTTAGGACGTACGTAAAATGTTTAATAAGGTACGAACCTACGCTAAGTACTGGACATGTAAGTACCTGGGTAACTTGATACCCCGTGATAAAAAGGTGGCTTATAAAGTAGCAGCAAAATTTGACGTTAACGTAAATATAGTAAAAACCATATGTAATATATTCTGCAAGAGAGACGTCATGTGACAAGACAGGAAAGTGGAAGAGTTATAAAACAAGAGGAAACACATAGCCATGTTAAAGCTTGGAAGGTACAACAGGTGATGAGCGTATATATACATACGCGAATTACTTCAACTTTTTGTCGCTTATAAAAAATCCCTACGACCGTGAGTTGCACGTGCGATGGTGAATCTCTACTGTTTTCACACGCAGATTGCAGTTGGTTGCACTGTATCAAATACTCTATCAAAGTGCAAAATTGTTCAAAGCTCGCGGACATTAAAACCCAATAAATATTGTTTTCGGCAGGTTTTACAGAAGTAAAAAAATAAGAAGTTCCTTTCGTTATTTACTGAAACGAATTCAGTAACTATTTTTGAACAAACACAAATGAATTTTTTCAAAAACAATTGCTGAGCATTTGCATACAATAACGAATTCTTTTATCATTTTTTGTTCATAAAGCCTGCCCCAAACACGACATTGAAAAACTGAAATTATTTGTTACTTCGTTCAAAAATAGTCAATGTAGAATTTTTTAAATAATCGTGAAAAATTAGTAGTTTACGTTAAAAGTTGAACGTACAAAGTTCGAGTGGACATTACAAACGTGATAACGGTTATAAAATGAGAGTAAAGGTAATAATTTGACCGGATTCGGTAAGGTTATCAAAAGGACACGGAATTTTCCCCTGTATATAAACCATCTTGACAATAAATGGAGAAAAGTAAGCATTTCTTCATTCTAATACAACTACATTAAGTTTACTCTGACGGGACACATTAGGCGACCTGTGCGAACGATAAATTTCACATATCCATCCCTCCATCTTTCGTTTTTCCTAACATATCTGTATTTTTCTCGTCTACTCTCGTTGTTCTTTTCATCCGTCTTTCTCGCACTCTGTTTTTTTTTTCTTCCTAGGTATATAGTGATAGAGGATTCAGAGGGAGACAGGAGGAGACAGAGCGTGGAAAAAGAAAGGGAAGAAGAGCACAAGACCCTCGGGACTAACAACTGGCGAGGCAAGAAGAATAATGATCGTTGGGATGCTGCAGGGAAGGGTGTGCAGGAGAGAGGGGAGAGATATAACCTAGACGCGAGAGAGTTTCGCGAGCGCAAAGTCGCCCGCGGACTCGACCTTTCCATTGGGGCACACCCCTGTATGAATATACATGCTTTTAGACGCCTTTCGTATATAAGAACTATATGTATCTCTTCTTCTAGCCACTGGTCTTAAATATAGGTAGTCGAAACACCTTTTTCTCCATCGGGGCCTCCCTTTCGTCGTATACATACTCGTAAAACTCTCATTCGCGTTTACTCCAACCCACTGGCGTGCCTGCCTGCTTGTCTGCCTTCGGTTCTGTGCTTGCAATCTCCTTGTTCTTCATTCCCTCCGTTATTCCTTTTCTCCTTGATTCCAACGGCATAAATCTCTCTTTCTCACTTCGTTTCTTCGAATTTGATTCTACACGAAACGGAAGCCGCGCACACAGTTATTTTACCATATGAATCTTTTTTTTTCTTCCACAATCAACGTTTTCAGTACAAGACACTTTCCGGAAATGACCCGAGGCTTAAATTGGCCTGTACTTCAAATGGAATTCACCATATACGAAAATGTAGACGTTTATCGCCATCCACTATGATATTATAGAGCGATAAACATTCGACAATAATGTTTATGTGCTCATCAACTACCGGAGATATGGATCTTAAATTATAGTTACTGGTTCGTTCCATTGCATTATACAATGCTTATATTAATATTTATTATTGTCATATTTCTCTGCTATTGGTGTGATTGAAAGATATTTAGTTGATTTAATCATCATGTTCTCGGCTGCAACAAATCAGATGCTTAATCCCAAAACAGAGTGTGAGTGTCAAAGACATTTTTTTGCTACTATTTATAGCTACAGTTCAGTTGGAGCTACAGTTAAGTTAGTTAAATATTAAGTTCCAAAAAGTGTGTGTGTTTTCGAATTTGTATATTTGATGCAAAGAATATGCTATTGAAATAACAACGCAAATCTATGGAGATCGACGTGCGTTTTCGAAAAGAAAAGGATTTCATTAGATCCATTCTTTTTTTATGTCTAATTTTTTCCCTGGATGATTTAAATTTGGTAAATTTGGTAAATTAAATACCTACATAAAGTGATGTTAAAATGGTATATACTTTTTTCATTGGTTTTACTAGAATTTTAATACGTTCCTTTACGCGTGGATTTTCGTATCAAGGTTTCTTTGATCCAGGAAAAACAATGTACTTTTTTCTATAGAACATTCTGCAATATTTTTTTCAATATACATGTATCTAATAACGAATTCATTCATAAAAAATGGACAAACAATACGTAGCTCAAAATATTCAAAAATAAAACAAAACATACTATTTTCCATTGCAAACATTATTGGAATTTGAGATGTTTGAATAAAACCAGAAAATGGGTTGAATCATTTTTTAATCAACCAATTTTTCAAGTTCTCGGAATTTCTTTTCAAACGAAAAATTCATGAAAGACTGAAAAGAAAAACGTTTGATCAATTTTGGTAGCCTTTGCATCAAAATTTAAAGCAGAATAAAAAAAAGACGTTTTATTATATTTCAGCATCCTGCGATGCGGAATTCGTCATCCCCTGCTATACATAAACGCAGTTTTCAGCTTGTATTCTTTAAATTTGAAATGGAAAAAGTTCTTTGCACTTTCAATTTGCCTGTTTTTTGAATAGATCGTTCGTAATTGTTTCCATTCCCATTACTAGTAAGTGAGTCTCATTGTTCTTGGTGTTGTTTACTTCGTGGCGTGCTAATAATTATTTGTTCATATTGAAAAAAGCACCATTTATCCTGAAAAAAAAAAACGAAATAATCTCAGTGGGCGATTGTTAGGTAGATAAAAGCTAATTATTCAAAGTAACACGTTTCGGTGACTTTTGCATTTGCGTGATAATGATAATGAAAGAAACGCTCGACGGATGTTATCGTAATATCGCGTACTACGTGAGTGTGAGGGAGTTTGTATCGTGGGATCACGTGACGCGTAGACGAATGACACAAACAAGAAATTATACCTAGGAATGGGACAAGGTCGTCTAACGTACATAAAAAGAGAAAGCGAGAGAGTAAACCAGAAAACGAGATAGAACTTCCTAACGATGCTAATTAACCAATCGTTTATAATTTGTCAAATGACACAAATTATTTGAATGAGCAGATGACTATCACGGCCATTGTTTCATCATTATATATAGGGGCGTATAAATTGTTTGCCAGCGTAGGAGTAACATGAGGTTCATGCGCCATTTCCCGAGATATGCCTTCCCGTGGATATTTTTTTTTAATGAGTTTTTTTGCAATATACGTCAGATAAACAGATTACATAATTTTATTGCGTCAGAAAGGACGTAAATGAAGATATACTCGTTAGCAGAAATGCGTGCATTTTTAGTATAGAACATATAATTAATTCATTGAAATATTAAGGTTTATTATGTGATTTCATGATGGATTAAATGTAAAAAAACTACATTTGATTGAATTAATGAATTTTAATTTTTTTTATTGACGTTCTATTTTATCCTTTTTGGTAGGATTAATTAATTCGATGTTAAATAGCTACAACATTTAATTGAATCGATTGTGTTTCCAATTCTATTAACTCACACGACGATGCCAATAAATCCATATCCAACCAATATCTCTCCGAATTGGGTCCAAAAACATTCATACCGAAATACGCTCGGTCACGCAAAGGGAAGATTTGGGACGTTCCGCAAGACATCTCAATGGAAGAGTTAAAAATTGCAATCTCGCAGGAAAATAAAGAAACAGAAGTTTGGACATTCGTCGTTTGCCTAGGCGTACGATGGTCGATGGGCGAACAAAATGGGTTGACGGTGATTCCGTATGCGTAGAATTTAGAGGTAAGATATTACCTGAGAGTTTATTTATTTGGAGGACTCGCGTAAAGGCAGTCCCGTACATCGAATCTGTTACCGTGTGTTATGGGTGTGGTAGTTTATGTCACCCCAAAAAGTACTGCCACCGACCACCTCGATGTCTGAATTGTGGAGATCTTCATCACTTGGAGGAAGGTCAAAAATGCGACCTTGATTCTCGTTGCATTAACTGCGGCGTTGGTCATCGTACGCTTGATAACAAATGTCAAATACTTTCTAAAGAACGAGAAATCAATCGCATCATGACTTTTGACAACCTACCCTATCGGAAAACGAACTTTTGCTCAACCCAGACAACAGCAGCAACAGTAGCAACTCATCGAACTCGCTGAGATCATCAACAATAACAGAGGAGAATCAACGAATCAGATTTGTACAACAAGTAACCGATATGAACCACGGAAACGAGGTTTTCAAGTCCAAGATGTTTTTCTCGAAGAACTAACAAGAGATGAGGTTTTACCGAACGAAATACTAGATGGTTTATAGGATATCTTCCGTATACTCTCAGCTGATAAGAATGCGGCACTGCTATTGGAAATAATTTAAAAAACTATTGATCTTCATGTCGAATACAATACAGGATAACCGATTTCAAGGCTCTGCAAGGCTCAGGATTGTTCAGTAGAACGGTAAGAATATCAAACAAAAAGTACCTGAACTTCAGCATAACTCACGATATTTTGATATCTTATTGTCATCAGAAATCTGGCTGCAACAAGGAGACTCATTCCACCTGAAATTCACCAGGCACCAGAAAAAACAAAATTTATTATTTTTGATAGGAGGAGATCGAGTAATCAAGGTTTACGGCAGTTTACGTTCAAAGAGTCAATTATTCGTAAATCTAAAGTAGAATGTTTCTTAGGTATACAGCTTCAATCAAATGGAGGCTGGGGAGCTTAGAATAAAAAAATCGTTGAAATCTGCCAAAATCCACTCAAGATTTTGAGCTGTTTAAGACACACCTGGTGGTGTGCAGATCCCGCTTTAGTCACTAGGCTTTATATTGCTCTCGTTCGTTCTCGAATAGAATATGGTGGTTTTCTCTTTCATAAACCATCGGGACATGATCTTATTAGGCTTGAAAGACTATGAAATGATAAGAATATGATATGAAAGATATGAGGCATTACGGTTTGCGTTGGGATATAGAGTTTCGACTCCGACAAACGTTATTTTAGCTGAAGCGAAGGTTCCACCCTTGCAGTTACGTTTTAGATACTTAGGCAACAATTTTTTAATGAGAGTACGAACCACCAGCTCTCATCACAGATTAGTCACTGTCCTCGAACAAATAGTCGAAATTGAGGAAAACCCAACGGTAATCAATCGTGATGATAACATCTTATTACTTGAATGCTTCCGGGATCTTGATCAAGGCACACTTGCTTTCGTCTTCAAGAAGACCTCTATGTTATGAATATAGTTATGAGTCGATAATATTTCAATCATGTATTTCACTCGATGAAAGTATAGTTATTCGTGAGTCTAAAAGTCAAACAAAAGTTTCTTGGAGATTTTCAAAAATATTTTAATGAATTCAGAGTTTTTCTTTACAGATGGATCAAAAATACCAGGATGTGAATTTGCTGACTTTTCATCAATCAAGACTCCAAAGATTCAGGTGCAAAGATTTTTGCTATTTTTTCCGACTCACTGAGTGTTATTTTGAGCGCTATCTCTTCTAAATCAAATTTGTCTAGGAAAACATATCTCGTAGCGCATTTAAAAGATCAATTAAAAAAGCTTCACGATTGGGGTAAGTCTGTAAAATTTTTTTGAATTCCCGCACACGTTGGAATTGCAGGCAATGAAATAGCAGACACGGAAGCGAAAGTGGCTTTCCGTATTGGACGAGACACTTAATTAGGACTTCTGATATTGGATCTGATGACGTTATGAAAAGATAACATAGAAAAGAAGTTTCATGAATGGTGCTTGTCTCAGAGCCACGAAAAAGGAATGAAGTTCTTCAATATCTTCTACCGATGCGAGTGTTTCTCCTGGCATCATAAACATAATTTGTCCAGAAGAGCAATTGTGAGCTTTAATCGCTTGAGAAGCGAACACGCGTCTTTGAGATCCAGCCTTAGTCGCTTCAAAATAGTTCCTTCCGCAAGATGCCCGTGTGGCAAAACTGACGAAACCCCAGATCACGTCTTTTGGCAGTGCTCTCGTTTTGAGCAACAGAGAGAGGAATTACGTCGTAGCTTGGTGAAAAAGAATGGATATTTACCGTACAGCGTCGACCTCTTCTTGCATTTAATGGAGCCTCAGGCTCTACAAATACTGGAGAAATTTATTAAAAAAATTGATATTTTTGTGTGTGGATTGAAAAAAATAATTGAAAACCCGATAATTTATGGGGTTATCGGATTATTCATTGTATGGCAAGAGAAGACAGGAAGTAATCACAATAATAGTGAAAAAAAAATGTCGAAAAAGTTTCTTTTATCAATAATTGTACGTATTAGATCGTAGATTGTAGATCGCTAGAAATATTGTAATTTAATCAGGAGGTCGAAATTAATTCATAGAACCTCGTAAATTAGGCAACCAATGAAACAATGCAATATAATAAATGACGATACAATGTAATACAATGACATTAATCAACCGTTGCCTTGCCAGTGAGATATTTCGTTCATTGAAAATGACTATGTGGATGTACTTTTGATTATCGATGAAATGTATAAAATTGATGGTAAAAAGGTTATCTGTAGTCTGTGAGAAACAATACAATTAACGAGCCACCTAGTTTGTTTTGAGAGTGGAAACATGAGTAAACAATGTATTGAACTAACCGTTATCAGATTGAAATGTCGATAAAAACGGAAAAAGTTCATTTCGTTTAGTGTTTTCTACCTACACCCGAAGTTACGATTGAATAAACAATGCTCTCAATGGTGCTCATTGCGGAGATTGAAATTTGCATATTTTAACAAAAAAAATCCTATCTGACTGAGAGAGGGAAATGAGAAAAGCGTTGGATACAATGAAAATTCAGCAGTTCTTGTCATCTGAAAAAAGTTCAATTGTAAAAAAAAGAAACATTCCAGCACGCTTTCGATTGCCTGACGCTGACGTTCGGTTGTTCGAACTGCAAAAGAATTCTTTCTCTCTTTTTCCATGCCGTTATATGCTTCGATAAAACTCAATTTTTTATCTCTCTAACTCCGACTATCTGTAAAACACTCGCCTACGCGAAAGTAGATATAACCAACCGTTGGATATTAACGCCAGTGTTCGAAACAATAGATAGTGTACGTTTTGCCTATGTATGTTTGATGTTTTTCTTTGTATGGCCGTATGGATATTGCAGATACGAGGAAAAGCACATCAAGGCCTGTTCCACAAGCCAGATGGATGGATGCGTGGTCGGTATACGACTTCCGCTATCTCGCAAATGAAGCTTCTCCGCGTTGCGGCCAACATTTGGATGGGTGATCGTTCGTTACGAATCCTTTGATAATCAATTTTTTTTCTGCAGACAGTTTCGTGACTACTATAACTACGCCATGTTGCGGTAAAAAAAATGAAACTCCGTGATGGTCCAAAACGGGTTGTAATAAATGATGAAGAGATTGTTGCGAAGATAAGCAATAGTTTATTGAGTAAAGGTCTTGGTACATATTGGGAGAGTGCACGTTAATGGTTGGGATGATGAAGATGAACTTCTTGATGGTTGTGCTCTTAACGACTATTGCAAGTAGGGCCCATTGTCCTGACACCAAAGGTGTTACTCCGCGGAGCGATAGTGGAGCGGAGAGCACGCGTAAGGCGTGCTGCGTTTGTGATTATCGGGAAAGATGATTAGGAAGCTGAACGTGGAGATTGGCATGGGAAAAAAGTTGATATACAGATCGAGCGGATGTGGGGTTTTAGGTGTGAGCATGTGAAAGGGTTTTTAGACAGGTATGAGGAGTGTAGGGCCGTTACAACTCTTCAAAATGAATCAGTTGTCAACAGCGAAGGACAAAAGTGACAGTGGTATACAAAATCTGTCCATAAAAAAAATTGACATTAAAATTTCGAAATGTCAATAATTTAATTATGGAATAACTAAACTTGGACATGATATTTTCAATTTTCGAAATTTGCGAAGAGAAATACTCTGCACAAAGCATAAAAAACCGCAAAATGGTTACGTGACAGCTGACCAGATTTCATTGGATATTAATTTTGACCAGCACAAAACAGCGCAGCCCTCAATGACACTTAGACTTATAGCTCATCCGAAGCGATAGCTTTGGAAACTGTGAAGCGAGCTATTTGACGGTTTCACAATACAAAATGCCACTTTATTAATTAAATTGTAGATAACGCTCTCCGTGCCACGGTTTTTATTGATTTATTAAGGCAAATATACGAACGTGAAGTTCTTAAGCAGCTTCAAGACGCAAAACTTTTTTTTTGGTCGGAAAACATTCAACGAACTTTTTCACCTCAAAGGTTTCGTTAGCAAGTAGAAAGGGTTCGAGGCGTTTTGAGTTTTTTATATTTGTTTGCCCTCCGGTCTCGCACTTCCTTCAATTTACACGTCCTGACTCTCTCTCTCTCTCTCTCTCTCTCTCCCCTCTCTTTCTCTCTCTCTCTTCCTTTTTTCTCGTTTTATTTCTCTCTACAATGTTAGAGCTTGCAACGTGCAATTCCAGCTCTGTGAAGTTATCGGAATTTTTCACAAGCCGAGAAAACTTTTTATCTCCGTAATGCTTTCTTTCTCTGTTTCTTGAAGCAGAGTATAAAGAAGATATATATCTATATCTTCGTATAGAGGAAAAGTAACCACGAAACATTCTTTCGACATTGATGTATACACGAGAATGCATTCGCTTACTATTGGCTTTTGAAGATTGGCCTATGTAGCGATGCCTACGGTTATCAAACTTTCTGACAGAACACTGATCGATTTGCGTGGTAAAGAGAGCAATTGTCAAATACATTGCAAGACGTGCATCCCATGTGTAGAGCTGCATTCGAAAAAACACCAGACTCAAATCAAACTCAATAAGTATAATAAACTCATCGCCTTTTATGCTACTCCTTAACACCTTTCCAACTATTTTATTATGGGTATTATTATTTCTATAAACAGCTATTTCACAAGCCAATAAAAAATTAATATTAAAAAAAACTATAAGTAATATGTTTAGCAAAATACAGTCGAGGAAATTGAACTTATCTTGAACTTCCAGCTGCGTTCAATAAGCTAATTCTTCCTAAAACTGGAACATTTTTTCCACTTGTGGACAGGAAGAGAGTAAGAAATTGATATCGTGGCTGCATCCACACGCAACGAACTGATTTTATTTTTAACCGATTTTCTAAGATGGGTAAAATACATGGAAATCACATTCGATTATTTGAACGTCTCGGGTATTATGTACATACAAAATATTATATTTCTGTATATAGTCGTTTACGGATCTGTGCAGTATCACGTTGATAAGTCACCATGACGAGGCGAGCTGAAGTTTATCACACGCAAGGCTTCAGGGCAAAGACGAGAACGTGCTCGTTCCCTTTCGCTTTTTTCCTCTTTCACTCTCACTCCATGTCTAAGAGTCGACACACCGCGATAACATATTTTGCCACCATTCTCGTGGTTCACGGCGCCTTTTACTTACAGAGTACCGTAACGACCATTGTCACTTCCTGTCTTTTTCTTTCTCTCGCACTTGTCTTTTCTCTTATTCTAGCTACACTTCGGTGATCGATCGTTAACGACGGTATTCAAATTTAAGTGAGACTGATCGTAATCTAGAATGTCACACTGTATTATACATCAAATGTTATACACGGTACTATAAACACAATGTGTATATAGTGGAGACCAGGGCAAAATGAAACACTGAGGCAAAACGAGATACCTCGAAAATAGCAGGCTGGGGGAGTAAAATGTGACATTACTGCGAGAAGAATTGAAAAAAAATGTTTGCTGTGTCAATGCACTTAGATATTTCAGGCAAACAGGTTTGTGCCTTGGTTTTGAAATTCTGTCAGTAATTCGGTCAAAGCCACTGTTAAATACGTAGCGAAAAAAATGAATTATTTCGATTTTTTTTTGGTAGGCTCAGCTGGAATGATAATATGCTTGATACATAATAGACATAATGAAATGTAGATAATAAATTTATTAAAGGACAAAGAGAAATCGACACTGTTTCAAAAGTAGTGCGTGATTTCGCACCCTTGTCTATTTTGCCCCAGTCTCACATGTATATACACAGATATCGCAACAGCGACGAAATGATCGATAACTCCAATGTGCCTGACGGTGATTTTATTATAACAGTTTCATTTCATCATCCTTTCGGTACGATAATGAAGTCAAACGAGTGGGAAAATATGCTGAATATAGCTGCTGTAAGATTGATCCTTCGCGGTTCAATAAACCGATTTATTCGCTGTAACATTTTGATAAATCTCACACACCGTATACTTTCAGTATCCATAGATCATATATACATAACGTATAACCGTGAAAATATACTGTGGCATATATTTCGAAGCGCAAATGGGTACTACATCGTATAAACACATATACTTATATATGTATGTTCATGCACACGAAGTATCGATCTGCAGAAAATAAGAGAAGCTAATCTGTGCAATAAGCCACACAAATTTATGGTTGTTACATTCTTTTATTAGCTATTTTTAAACAATAAAACAAAACAAGTAGCTATGAAAACGATGAAATTTTTTTAAACCATTATTTCTATCTCTTAGTTTCGTAGTCCTAAATATGAAATCAAAAGAATCGTGGCTAAAGAACATTTTTGAAAGGCGAATATAGCAGATACTACCGAGCTCCGGATGCCAAATAATCAAAAATATCACTGCAAAAAATTTCCGTATGAAAATTAATACACATGTATAGGAAGCTTTTATGCAGATACCGTATATGAAAATTCAGACACGCTGAGGAAAATTGAGAGACGCGGTATTTTAATGATACGAGCACTGTTCAGTAAAATTAATATACTTGTGTATTTGAAAAATCATATACATGTAAGAAATGTTGACCTTGTGCATATTAAAAACACGAAACATCTACTAATATTACTATACAGGTATATTAAAGTTCATGTTACCGGCATAGTAATTTTCAGATTCAAGATTACTAAATTTCAGACACCGTATAACGTTTTCGCGGGTGGGGGTTAATATGTAGAATAACCAAATTGTAGAACGGTTAATATTTCGAAATTTTAGTATTCATAACATTCGATTAACGAAAAATAAGAAATTCGAAGTTTATTTTTTCGATAGTATATTGAGTTGAATGCGTATTTGATGTAATATTTTTTCTTTGATCGCGCATTTATTCGAAAATATATATTCAGACTGTCTATACTTCAAATGCAGATAATATAGATTGTCCCAATGTAAGAAGTTTATATTTACTAAATTCGAAATGGAGAGCAATTCTTTTATTGAGAGACCAAAATATATAGTATGAATAATTCGAAAGTGAATTTTTCGAATGACTAAAAATTAGAAGTACAGAATAGCGAACGTTGTGAAGCACGAAGAATGACAAGCAATACTTTGCAGTCCAGAGGCTCTCGCTATTTCGACCGTTCGACTTTCTGGTGTTTCGCTATTTTGACCACATTGATATTTTGTCTTTCGTTAAAATATATTTGAAATTGTGAATATTCATAATATTGCCGATTCCAGTATTTGACGACTCGAATGCGTAATTGTCGAGTTTTTGTAAAATTGCTATTCCCGTCTGCGTCATTTGGGCTACAGTTATATTTTCTTTTTGACGTAAATGTACTTTGAACTCTTTAATTTCTCATTTTTTTATTTCCAGCATAAAGGCTATAGTAGAATTAATCTGTCTACATACTGCTATTCTTCAATTTAAACATTCGCAGTTTCAGCCGTTCGAAGTTTTAATCATTCGAAAATCTTACTCCCACCCGTTTTCACATTACATATGTCTACGATATTTCTAAAGATGTATCATAAAATTTGGTGATCCTTTTTGAATATTACTATACGAATGAATATTAAATAAATTCAGCTATTATGAGTTTTTAAGGGGAACACATTAATTGGCGTACTACTGTGTTCGATTTTTTAAAGTTGAAGGTCGAAATCATGCAGACATCTCAAGAAATTAGTTAGAGTGGCTTATCACCACTTGATGCCGTGGCAATCAAGTCGAGAAATTGTCGCCGTAAAAATTTATATTATAATCTCAACATCTTGTGTTAAGTTTGGTGTTTACCATTTTCATGTTTTACACAATTTTCTTAGATTCGAACGACTTGTATATATCCTCGTCCAAAGCACGTGCCTCCTATGAGAAAGTCGATGCTCTGCGCCACGCGGTGGCCAGAGCGCGAAGCACGGTGCCCACAAAGCGTTACGAATTTCCTACACTTGTGTATTAATTTTAATATTGAGATTCTTATAATTAATACATAGGCAAACGAATTTTAATACACGCATTTTTTTTTATACTGCAGGGTATATTAATTTTCATTCCTATTTTTATACCGTATTTTTAAGAGATAGAGTTATGATGGGAAATAACATGTATCGTATTATTAACATTCATGTGTATCTTATTATTCAGTCAACTATCAAGAAAAGTGAAGATCATACTGTAATTTTAATACATTGTTGATAGTAGATGAATTCATATACATTTGTATTAATTATCAATCAAACATATAATTTATGTCAATGCATGTCCACAAAATTTTCAGATTTCACATGAATATTCAATGTTATGTATCTTAAATTCCACATCAGTAACCAAAATTTATGTTCATACTTCAATTGTGGCATACGAGTGTAATAATTTTCATTTCATACACCCGGTTTGTAAATTTCATTTACCGTTGTATTGTAAAAGTATTGTAAATTTCATATATTTTTTAGCAGTGATAAGAAATGAGAATGGAAAATATTTGTGAAACCTGAAATCATCCGAGGTGAAAATCATTGACTGCAGCTTTTTCAATTCTGGCGAATTTGATCTTGAAATGAAGTTTATCAATGATGACCATTCGGCTAGGACATCCTGTTTATATATATTTGTGTATATGCGTGCACGGGTGTGTTTGTGTGTATACACGTGGAAAAGTTTGACAGAGATGCAGACTAAACAGTATAGATAGATATAACGATTGTGGAGTAACCAAAGTCGGAGAGCAAAACGGAAATGCGACGGGACGAAGACGAAGGAACGGAAGATCTCTACTAGAAAGCGTCGAAAAGTTTAGTGAGTAGAGCGCGACTTCTTTTGCGAACTTTCATTACGCGGTACGAGCCCGTACACGTTCTCTGTCGTCGAGTTCTCGGCTGAGACTATCAGCATTAAAAATAGGACCGACTCGAGGAAGCGGAAGGGAAGGGCTGAAAAGTATGACAGTATAAAGGAAAAGGTCGGGACTGGAAGCTTGGCTGAGAAAAAAGAATAGAGCAGAGACTGAATCCTTCTACTACGTTCTCGAGGTATGATTGGAAAAGTTTGACCCTCCCCCCCCCCCCCCCCGATTTGTACCGAAACGTATATAAGTATATTCTTGTGTATAGATTTTTACGGATAAGAGCTGTAAGTATTGGCGATATTATCGATTAATCTCAGAATAGTAAAAGCAACAGTATTGACGACTGTACGTTAAAGAACTTTGTTCGACTATTAAATTGACGATAATTAAGGTTTATTAATGTTATCGACTGATACAGAAATGTAAGAGTATTGAATTTATCGGCCTGTGAGAATTGATTTTTTTTCACAATAAATCGGGCTGAGTCACTTCGAAATGATAGTGTCAAATTTTATTGGATTTTATGATTTTCTCGAAAAATCATTCTAGATGTAGTTACATTCAAGAATCGTTACACTCGCTCTCTATAATTTTGAGTAATCAAACGATCGAAACTCGAAATTCGACTATATTTAATTATGGTACCATTTCGTAATGGATTCAAAAATCGTAGTGTGTCAACAAACACCGTGAGCACGCGTTTCGGATTGATAATTGGTTTTCGGTTTTGCGGGCAAAAAGACTCTATGACGACAAATGAAAATTGACAATTGTAGGTTATGTTACCGCAATGTTGCATTTAGAATCGACAGGGATGATAAAAACCTGTCGAATTATTTCTTGCATGTCGACAATGACTACATTTCGTTATACCCTGAAATTATTATTCCGTCAATTAATTATAAGTGATCCCATAATTTGTAGCAGAATACAAAAAATCTTTTTTCGAACTATTTTCAATAAAGAAATTGTTTGAAGCACGGATATGTAAAATTGATGAGACGAGATATAATATTAATTTTGACAAACGTAATGAAATAAATACAATGCCACGTAAAATAGTAGAAAACTTCCGATTTGCCGATTCAATAACGAGCGATAAAAGAACGGAACAAACGTACTTGGGGCGGAGAAACGAATAATATGTAAAGAATCGATTTTACATTTTTCTTCAATAAATTGTTTTTTTTTCTCTCGTAATGGTTCTTCCCGTTGGAATAATCGTTCTTGACTTTTGCGGCTGTTGCACTGCGTGACGTCCGCAGGTAAAGGTGCGATAAACATATTTCTCGCATTCTCATTATCAACCCGCGGAGACCTGCTGCGAAAGCAATTCGTCAGAAGATATTCACGATATTCTATGTATGATGGATACATATGTATTTTTCACTGCGGTACCAGTAAAGTTCGTACTAAGAGGAGGGGGATTGAAGCACATTTCAAGATGCTACAAAAATAATTGCCATGCCTGATATTCCAATACGAAAGTGGTGGTAAAATAAATAATGCATATACCATTTTTTACGAAGTTTGTTGTTTCCACCATAATGGCAGTCAGTTAACGTGCTCAACTCTGCTTCACTGCATGGAGAAAACGGATTCGTTTTGTCAAGTAAAAAAATGTTATTTTAAGATGTTCTATATGTGACATAGAGAATATAAGAATTTATGTAATAATTGCAATGAGGCATTGCACTCTTTACAGCTCGAGCTTTTTCTTTACTTATATTCTAGATAGTTCTGTATGAAAAAGAAATTGTAATTCACAAGGTATTTTTCGGATCGCTTTCATGCAATATTTGCCATGCCCGATAGGAATTCACTAGTAAGTGGAGATTCCTTGGAAGTCGCGAATTTTTAATACCAGCATAGTAAAATTTGACAATTCGTAATAGAATTTTGTATGTATATTGGGCGTCAAACTTTAATAAGTGCTAGGTTGCTTAAATGTGAACAAAGTACACACATTTTTGATGTCTGTATGTTAGTAAACAGACCTGCTATACAGAGCATATATTAAGGCCTTACATACGTCCAGAATTTTCAAAAAATCGATTTTTTTTTACAGATTATTATTCTCTATAGTTTTAGGCGTATTTCTGTGTAAGTCGATTGTACAAATTCCCCATAGATCGAAAGTTATTATAGAAAACGTGACTGCTGAACGAGAGTCTGATGCGCGCAGGTAGATGTCTCGAGCGAAACGCACTTGAAACTTTAAATGCATTTTTCTCAAAACTACTTTTTCTGGCACGGTCTGCATGATAACTCATACAGTTTTTAATATTTTTTGATGCTTTTTTTTTTAAATATTCGAAATTGTTTTCTCTATAGTCTGTCGAGTCGGATTTTTGATGTTGTGATTAAAAAATTTTATAAACATAATTAAAGTGTGACATTTATGACACAAAATGCACACTTTTTTTTAAACTGCCGTAAATTGCCAAAATTTTTCGAATTTCAAAAATCCAGCTCGACAGACTATAAATACAGCTTTATTTTACAAGAATTTTTTTACGTTTTGCAGATCCATCAGCATTTCAAGAAGAAATGATGCAGACCGTGGAGCAACTTTTTTTTCATAGTGCTTCGGGAAACGTGATTTTTTATGTTGTAATTTTTGAAAAAAAAAAATGAAATAAATTTTTTTATAAAGTTTAAATACTAATAAACAATGTGTAAAAATTATTTTCATTAATTTCTATTGCTATCTCTTCTAAAAACAGTTTTTCTTTTAGCGCGTTTTAGGCGCTGCTGGACGTATGTAAGGCGTTAATCGTGCCTGGCATAGTGATTTTTCGATTACTCATTTCTAATATTGTTCGGGGGCTAAGATGATCAGCTTTACGTTAGCAAAGTGTATTTACAATGTTGTCCTTTCATTAGGCGTACGTACTGAAAACTATAATGTTATTCTGACAATAATCATTTGGATTCATAATACAATTTACTTGTGTTTGTATTCTAATGCACTTTTTTTCTTTTTTTTTTTTTTACCAAATAAACTCATTCGACGACGATTTTTCAGAGTGAAGTAGTATTTAGCGTCACGCGATCGCATAAAAAACGGAAATAATAAAGAGAAAGAGGGGCAGAGCTGGTTGACATATGGGACTTGACCTATAGGTGTGTTATCGGTAAACCACGCATTTACTACCGGAGCAATGACATACATATACATAGAAAAAACCACGAGTCTCTCTGTCAAGAGACCTTTAAGGATAAAGGGTTTTTCGTACGGTAAAATGGTGTGTATATACAGGCTGTCTGAAAAATTATGTTCAAACTACGGAGGGTAATTTTAATTCAACAATTTTGAGGCGAAAAGTTCTTACCCAGTTTTTTTACTGACATACCGTTGATAAGATACAAATTGATTGGAAACAGCCAATCCTGTTTAATGACAAAAAAAAGGGAGTGGTAAGTAGCCTGTGGCTGGAATAATGAAACGCCTTTCTCCCGATTTAAGCATTTCCGCAACGACACATCGAATTAGTTATTATTTCAGGCGTTTCGAAAGTAAGTGCAAAATCAACCTGCTCATCTGCAGTATTTTGAAGGCTTATCAAATATTCAAGATCGTTGTTCGTCCGTATTTCATCGAGAGTGCATCAGGGAGAAAAAAGATAAGGAGCATTCCATGCCAAGCGAGCCACTTTTGAACCTTTCATTTTTTTATTTGGGACAACATTTTTTGTGTCATAATATACATTCAAAGAACCTCTCTTGATTGTTTTCAGAATTTTTTGTCCATTGGCTGGTCAGATATTCTTTTTTTTTCAAATTTCGATAATTTTTTGTTCAAATGCCGATAAATTTCCGAAAAATGGACCAAATAAAGTTTTTTTTCAAAATGTTGACTTTTTGCTGTACTTTTTGAAAGAAATAACGAATTTTTTTAAAATAATTATCTTCTCGATTTTTATATACTTTATAAATAAAAATCGATGATTTGAAGATGATTACATATTTTTTCCAAAAATTTCCAAAAAAACTTTGACCAAATAAACGATTTTTAAGACCGGATCCATCGTGCGTTATATTTTTTTTTTCATGTTTTCAATTTTTTTTCCAATTAATTTAGTCTCATTTCCCCAGAAAAATAACGCAGAATTATAATTTTGTTATTCAAAATATTTTCTAATTGTAATTGACAGTCATTTTTTTAAAATGTTTATGAAAAAAAAAGAAAATTTCGCTAAGAAATTATAACCGATAGAGCAAATTTACTGAAGTGGAATTGAAACAATAACATTTTTTTTGTAACAAAAGTGACTTCTTATTTCGATTTCTAAAAAAATGACTTTATCTGCTTAATAATTTTTAGTAACTAATGTGAATTTACATCAATACACGAGGGACACCATGAAACCTCAATGGTTAATGGCATCGTTTTGTGGGCCGAAGCCACCAGGCAGGTGTACAACAGAGATAAAAGCCAGTAATTTTTGGATCGTTTGAAAACTTCATCTAGCTAGAGATTGAGTCAAAAGGTGACAGATCGTAATTTTTGAGAGAAGATAAGGGGACACGAATGGGAGCGTCAGTCATAAGGATTTCTCAAAAGAATATTACAGCAACAAAAAAGTAAATTCTTAGTAGTCAAAAAGCTGTTGAATAGATAAATTAATAATTATAAACTGGATTATTATAAATATACAGTTACCATTGCCAAAAAACATAATTCATTGTTCCTTCATCGTCTATCTTTTTTGGGTTCTTATGATCCCATCTCATCATTTATACGACACTTCACTCATTTCCGTTTTCTTGCCGGACCCCCTGAATGTAGCTCACAGCCACTCTTTCCTAATATACTGCTCTATCGAGTTTGCACGAGGGCACAGAGAAATTGTGGAAAACCTGTGCCGATACAGTTGGATATATTTTGACTGAGTTTTAAATTGGTTAATGCTATCAGAAACTCAGAAAAACTTCCTTCCGCTCAGTGATCGATTCGCGAACCAGCGGTGCATGGTAAGTGATAACTCATCCAAGTATTGGCTTTTCCCAATACTGCTTGATCTGAGAGATCGCTAAAGCCACAGATCAACCGCGTACCTATCGCTGTCGGTTATATATTTTTTGGCAAATAACATCTTTCTTCATAAATATTCAAAGAAATATAAATCAAAGTCTACCTACGATGGAACTACTCTTAGAAATCGTTAACGGGAGAATCCAGTTTATGAGGCCGAAATTTTGGTGTTTTTCGTGAATTTTTTTAACAGGGAAGGAATAATTAGAATTTGTTTAAACTTGGAGGATATTTTATTCATGTTTTGAAGTACACTTTGTAATTTTTTCAAGTCATTTCCGCCGGAAATAGTGGAGTTAGAAGCTGCTGTCCATGGACGATCGCCACCCGAGTTTTTTGCTGGTGGGCATTCCTGAAGTCACAATTTTTATCTGTAATCATTACAATTTTCTTTTTTCGTTAACAACATATTTACTAAGAGTATGAACCTAATTGTGATAAAAAAAGTTGAAAATTTCATGTTTTTGAGGTGTTTCAACACAATGTCATGTTTTTATACCATGTTTTTTCACTTTTTTTGCATTAAAAAAAATATTTTTAATAATAAAATCATCCCAGAGTTAGGTTCATATAGATTGTAATTGAATAAAGAATATTCACACAAATTTTCAGAACGATTGGTCAATAACTTTTTGAGCTAGAATGCCCACCAGTTGAAAAAAGTCGTCCATGGACAGCAGCTTCTAACTCCACTATTTCCGGCGGAAATAACTTGAAAAAATTACAAAGTGTACTTCAAAGCATGAGTAAAATATTCTCTAAGTTTAAACAAATTCTGATTATTCCTTCCCTGTTAAAAAAAATTCGCGAAAAACACCAAAATTTCGGCCTCCTAAACTGGTTTCTCCCGTTAATTTAGTAAAAGTATTTTTGACAATTTTTAGAAAAAGATCAAAATATGTAATCGTCTTTAAATCCTCAATTTTTATCTTTAAAGTATATAAAAATAGAGAAGACAATGATTGACAATTTTTATGTTATTCCTTTCAAAAAGTACAGTAAAAAACGGACATTTTGAAAAAAAAAAAAACAGTTTGATTTGTTCTATTTTTCGGAAAGTTATCGGCATTTGAAAAAAAAAATCATTGAATTTCGAAAAAAATCATATCTGACCCGCCGATGGACTAAAAATTCTGAAAAAAATCAAGAGAGAATCTTTGAATGTGTATTATACACAAAAAAATTTGAGTCAAATGAAAAAATGAAAGGTTCAAAAGTGGCTCACTTGGCATGGAATGCCCTATAAGTACTGTTTTCTGTAACATTTCACGATCTGCTAATCCTACAGCCCCAAGGTGCGACTTATGTGTCACTTTGTTCATGATTACAAATAGCGCACCTTGAAAGCACGTGACATTGTGCAAATTGGGATTTCCGGAGCAAATTCACGAAAGATGTGGTTAGATTTACGAGACAGCTTCACTTGCTTCTACTGGTTGAAGCGTATATGGGACAATAAGGAAAAGCAGGTAACGCTCATCACAGAAATTCAAAATTTAGTTCCCCAAATGGTTTGTCACATTCACCTCCGTCGATGCATGTAAGCCTTTTGATGCTCACATGCGACATTTTCAAATTGAATACATGAACTATAACAGCTGACAAAGAAAAGGTCGTGACCCATGAAAATTTACTCGTCGTATACACGCAAATTAGGCCCTTATTACAGGCGCATATTATTGAAGCCAGGTTGGCAGACTGCAAGGATGGAGGGGTTACGAGAATGCTATTGTATATCGTCGTCAAGGTGAGAATAGAGCAATTCGCCTATCGGCAGAGTGGCTTTTAGGCAGCCGCATTTGTATTACACGCTGGAACGAGCACATAAGGTAGGTATATATTCTGCATGCAAACCTTCACACGTATACCAGTCACGTATTACACAGGTGTGTACGAAATAGTCTTTGTGCAGGCTGATTAAAATCAAATGTCAGATTTTTTATTTGTGAATGATCAAGGTCGTTCAATCATTGAAAACACCTGAACATAGGAATTTTATGCAAACATTTGGTACATGGGGCATTCCATGTCAAGTGGGCCACCCTGAAATTTTTTTTTTTTATTTCGCTCAAATTTTTTTCTATTATTGTATCCATTGAAAGAACCTTTCTTGATTTTTTTCAAATTTTTTTGTGCATCCATTCACGAGATATGATTTTTTTTTCGAAATTCGATGATTTTTTTTCAAATGCTTGTAACTTTGCGAAAAATGGACCAAATTGAGCTTCTTTTTTTTGAAATCTTGATTTTTTATTGCACTTTCCGAAAGTGAAAATGAAAAAATGCATGATGTCCATCTTTTTGTCTGTTCTTTAGCTTGAAGCAAAAAAAACGTTGATTTCAGAAGGTTCGACATTTTAAATTTTTTTCAAAAAATTCTCTAAGAAACTTTGACCGATTCAACTATTTTTGAGACTAGTTTCATCGTGGCAAATTTTTTCCTTCAATCTTTTTCTTAATTTTATAAAGTTTTTTTTAATGAAATATTTGTTTGCTGGCACAGTAAGCCATTCAGAAATGTAATTTCGTTACATCCAATAATTTTCCATCGTAATTGACCTTGATGTCGGGTATGTATATGAAATATCTTTCGTTTATTCTTAATACGTTTACCATAGAATAGGATACACAATAGCGGATTTATTTTTATGTTTTTGTAGTGTACATTCGAAAAGTTATTCAACCTCAGAAGCTTTTGTTTTTCTCGCCCACAAACCACAAGAAAAATTGGCGTGATGGCAAACCAGTATGTACACAATGTTGTGTGTGTTTTTGCGGAAAA
Organism: Rhimphoctona megacephalus; assembly: GCA_963989365.1. Lineage (NCBI taxonomy): Eukaryota > Metazoa > Arthropoda > Insecta > Hymenoptera > Ichneumonidae > Rhimphoctona > Rhimphoctona megacephalus. Next base: position 15,314,701 of record OZ022416.1, read on the forward strand.
AGGGTTCTGATGTAATTATGATTAACCCTTTCAAGCACGGTGGGATTATGGAATCCCACTTTTTCCAAAACAATTTTCCGAGTAGTTGCCGTAGTTTTCTTTCGGTTTTCAAACTTTTTTCCATATTTTGGTATCAATTGCATATTTACGAATAAAAATTGATGTGAAATAATTTGCAATAACTGGTGATTTTGTTTACACAAATGAACGAACGTCGAAAAATAACCATTGTATTTCGCGCCTCTTCCTCAAGATCATCGTGTAGTGCTCCTACTCACCGCTAGATAACCACAGTTCAAAGTCTATGAATTTTTCTCTGTGCCGCCCCCGCCAACCCTCTCGCTCCTCCCCCATATTCATTCTTCTTCTCGTGCTAGAAGACCACAGATATCTGCGAATTGTAATACGAAGAATTTCGAAGGAAAATGGGAAAGAAACGGCGCAGGGATCGTTCGGAGGAGTTAAGAAGATACGAAGAACGTTTGGAGAAAAGAATCCGTCGTCTAGAGCGTTTGCAGGAAAAAAGACGTCAGCGTAAGTACGAATTGTTTTAGGTATCCGCGGGCGCATCAATAGATACACGGAATGCCTAAGAAATGAAAAGACGCTCGGGCTCTAACCCCAAAAAAAAAAAAAAAAAAAAAAAAACAAGCGAAAAGTAAGCTCATATACAGGCTCTAACCTGTCGAGCGACGAGGGGATTTCTTGGCTTGGCTCTAACCTACCAAGTATCCGAGGGCCGACTGCTCTAAGTGACAGAGAAAATATGCAACTCAGGAAGGTTTAACCCGACTGAGGAAGGGCGTAGCCCGTGCGAAAAAGAAGCATCGTTCATACAGGCTCTAACCTGTGAACGCTTATTCGTCTCATGAAAATCTGAGGAAGGGCGTAGCCCATGCGGAGAAGGCATCGTTGTATAGGCTTTGACCTGTGAACATTTCATGGAAAGTTCGTGTTTTTTTTCTCATACATGGTAGGTCACCGTCACGAGACGGATTCCGAGTCGATGGATTTGAGCAGCGGCGGGGAAGAACGTTCGGACTCAGATCGTCGCAGCGTTGATACATATAACGTCAGGCCTTCCAGATCGGGTTCACCTCAGAACATTCAGACCGAAGAGCCGCCTCAAGTTGCAGACAGAAATGAGGAGACAAGAAATAGCGTAACGACGGAGGGACAGGCGCCGGTTCCCGAAACAACAGATCTTGACAAAGATCTCGATCCCCGCATCGTCGAAATTTTGGGAAAACGGATAACAGAGGATCGGCAGTTAGCAAAGAAGATTCCTGGCGAACTCATGGTTCGTTGGGAAGAGATACTAAAGAGCGGGTTACCAACGGAGGAACGAGATTTAATCATTAAAAAATATCCGCCTCCGGAGAACGTTACTTTTATCGATCCTCCAATCGTTAATCCAGAAGTCAAGGTCACCCTTGGTGAGAGTACGGCAAAAAGAGACGAGAGGATCGTCATAAAACAAAAGAAGATTGCGTCAGCCATTGCGGCGATTGAGGGTGTTTTTCGCGAAATAGTCAGTGGAGAAAAAGACGATCTAAACATCCTCGAGAATCTTAGCGACGCTGGACGTATACTCTCAGACTTACAGCGTGACGAATCGCTAATCCGTCGAAGCCTGATCTTGGCGAATATTAATACTTCATTTAAGGACGTATTAAACGCGTCTATTCCGGATACATTTCTGTTCGGAAAACAAGTCGAGGACAGAGTAAAGGCGGCCAAGACTCTTGAGACTACCTCGAAGGAGCTGAGAATTCCGGGAAAATCATTTACACCTCGGAATTCAAAAAACTTCCGAGGCCCGCCTCGTCGCATGCTGGGAGCACAACACCAACGGGCGACGGATCAAGGCGGGAGAAAGCAAACATCCTCGAAACGTCCTCGGGGTTCGCTGAACACGTCAGGGACTCGACGCCAAGAGGACAGGAATCGCTCGACGTACAGACGAGAGAGTCATCCGCGGCGGAGATGGTAGAGACGGCCGTAAGTTCAATTGCAGGCCGATTGCGTTTTTTTAAAGAGGAATGGAAAGAAATAACAGCGGATCGGTTAATTCTATCGTGGATAGAGGGATATCGAATTCCATTCGAGATGACTCCGTGTCAAAAAGAAAATGTCGTTGAACGTAAGAGGTCGGAGAAAGAACGGATAGAATTACGTGAGCTGATAAGCGAATTAGAGGTTAAAGAAGTAATTCATCCGTGTCGTGAGTCAACAGGACAATTTATTTCCGATATTTTCTTAGTCCCAAAACCGGGGGGGAAAAAACGATTTATTTTGAATCTAAAAAGATTGAATGAGTTCGTTGAATCTTATCATTTTAAATTGGAGGACAGAAAGACGGTCATGAATCTCATAGAAAAGGACTCATTTCTCGCAAAGATCGATCTGAGGGACGCCTATTATACGATTCCTGTTGAAAAATCAGACCGTAAATTCTTAAGGTTTCTGTTTGAAAATCAGTTATACGAATTTGTTTGTCTGCCTTTTGGCTTAGCCACTGCTCCATATACCTTTACTAAGATCCTCAAACCGGTCATGACGGAATTACGTAAAAAAGGCCTCACTTTGGTCGTGTACTTAGACGACATTTTGATAATTGGAAACTCATTTGAGAAATGTAGAAAAGATGTTCGGGAGGTTTGTGAAAATTTAAAGAGACTGGGCTTTATTTTAAATGAGGAAAAATGTCAATTGTTACCGGTTAAAAAATGTAAATATTTAGGCTTTATTTTTGACTCCGAAAAAATGATAGTTGAACTTCCGGAGGATAAAAGAGTTAAAATAGAAGCCTTGATAAAAAGATTTCAACGAAAAACATCTTGTAGAATCCGAGAATTTGCGGAATTCATTGGCACATTAATCGCGTGCCTCCCAGCATTACGGTACGGCTTGGGCCACACAAAAAGCTTTGAGAGGGTTCGATATTTGGCTCTCGAGAAAAGTTCTGGTTGTTACGAGAGCGTAATGAGGATACCGAATTCTGTACAATCAGAGTTTATGTGGTGGCAAAAAGCTATTCGTTCTCCATACTGCTCGTTTAAGTCAGAGAAATTTAAGTATGAAATTTTTAGTGATGCCTCCTTGTCGGGATGGGGAGCGGTTTGTGGGGACGAAAGGACACATGGCTTATGGAACAAGGAAGAAAGAATACTCCATATAAACTTGTTGGAGCTGATGGCAGTCTTTTTTGCTTTGAAATGTTTCGCCAAAAAAGAAAGAAATTGTAAAATTCTTCTCCGTATGGATAACACAACAGCCATCGCGTATATAAACAAAATGGGTGGCATTCGATTTGAGAAATTAAACGCCCTTGCGAAACAGATCTGGGAATGGTGCGAATTTCGTAAAATCTGGGTAACGGCGTCTTATATAAATACCAAGGATAATATCGAGGCTGATTTTGAGTCGCGGAGGCTCGAGAATGAGACCGAATACAGATTGGCTGATTCGGCTTTCGATGAAATAGTTGACGTTTTCGGGCAACCGGAAATCGATCTTTTTGCCTCACGTGTAAATACTAAATGTATTCGCTACGTCTCGTGGATCAAAGACCCGCAAAGTGAGGCCGTAGACGCGTTTACAATAGACTGGTCGCGGTTCTCCCTTTTTTATGCATTCCCTCCGTTTGCGATTATATTGGGAGTTTTGAGGAAAACGATAGAGGAAGGAGCAAGAGGTATCTTAGTTGTACCCGATTGGCCGGGGCAGCCATGGTATCCATTGTTTCGTTCCCTCATAACTGGAGAGATAATCAGAATGGGTCCTATGAAATCATTACTTTTGTCTCTTAACAGAGATCCGCATCCGTTATGGGAACAGCTTACCCTGGTGGTCGGTGTTGTTTGCGGCAAGCGTTCAAATTAGGAAATATTCCAGAGGAGGCCAGAGATTTAATGATCAGCTCGATACGAGAGTCTTCACTAAAACAGTACGACGGCGCACTTCGGAAATGGTGGAGTTTTTGTATCAGAGAAAAAATCAATCCGTATAAACCATCAACTCCAGATGTGCTAAAAATATTAGCAGAGGAATTCAGGAGAGGAATGGCGTACAGTTCACTGAATACTCTAAGATCGGCGATATCACTTCTTGTTGGGCCGAGTATAGGACAAGATCACCAGATCCGGAGGCTTTTTAGAGGAATAGCGGAGGCACGTCCACCTAAGCCTCGATACAATCGTACATGGGACCCACGAATTGTTCTGGATTATTTTAAGACTCTAGTGAAGAATGACGATCTTTCCCTAGACAAACTGACAATGAAGACCGCGACGTTATTAGCCTTAGTTACAGGACAGAGGATGCAAACACTGTCCTTAATTCGCGTGGATAATATAAAGGTGCAAAGAGAGACCCTATGGATCGAGATTCCAGACCCGATAAAGACGTCAGGGTTGAATAAGAAACAACCTCTTTTGAAAATACCGATTTTTAAGGAGGATACGGCCATTTGTCCAGTTTCTGCCGTGCAGAGCTATATTTGTCGGACCAAAGGAAACAGAGGAACATGCGAGTTCTTGTTTATTGCAGTTAAGAAACCGTATAAAGCTGTGGGGGCCCAGACCTTGAGCAGGTGGGTGAAGAAAATTTTAAATGAAAGCGGAATCGATACGCGGATTTTCACAGCCCATAGTACCAGGCACGCGTCGGCATCCACTGCGAAAGCTAAAGGAGTCAACATTGACATTATAAGGAGTACGGTTGGGTGGTCCAAGAAATCGGAGACCTTCGCAAAGTTCTATAATCGGCCAATAATAGACGAAGAAAACTCTTTTGCGAAGGCTATTCTGAAAAGCTGACTGGGAAATGTTGTATTAATTATGTTTCGTATAACCTACGTTTTCACTAATTCTATGTTCAATAAACGCAGATAATAAGGAAACGCCACAATAACTTTAAACATCTACACGATGATCTTGAGGAAGAGGCGCGAAATACAATTGAACGATTAAACGAACTTACCTGTAAGTGATGTTTGATCGTAATTGTATGTAGCGCCTCTTCCGAAAGATCAGAGTCCCGCCCCTTTTTTTGTTATACATATATAATACAAACCCATCTCCAGACCGGAGATTTTCCCAAATCATTGTGGCTAGACTTTGAAATATGAATATGGGGGAGGAGCGAGAGGGTTGGCGGGGGCGGCACAGAGAAAAATTCATAGACTTTGAACTGTGGTTATCTAGCGGTGAGTAGGAGCACTACACGATGATCTTTCGGAAGAGGCGCTACATACAATTACGATCAAACATCACTTACAGGTAAGTTCGTTTAATCGTTCAATTTTATTGATAAAAAATCATTATCTCAGAACGTCCTTGAAATTTTCATGCCCAAGTTGGTACTCAGAGGCTTTCGGGATCACTGATTTTCGGGTCATGCCAATTTTTTTTGTGGTTTGTGGGCGAGAAAAACAAAAGCTTCTGAGGTTGAATAACTTTTCGAATGTACACTACAAAAACATAAAAATAAATCCGCTATTGTGTATCCTATTCTATGGTAAATGTATTAAGAATAAACGAAAGATATTTCATATACATACCCGACATCAAGGTCAATTACGATGGAAAATTATTGGATGTAACGAAATTACATTTCTGAATGGCTTACTGTGCCAGCAAACAAATATTTCATTAAAAAAAACTTTATAAAATTAAGAAAAAGATTGAAGGAAAAAATTTGCCACGATGAAACTAGTCTCAAAAATAGTTGAATCGGTCAAAGTTTCTTAGAGAATTTTTTGAAAAAAATTAAAAATGTCGAACCTTCTGAAATCAACGTTTTTTTTGCTTCAAGCTAAAGAACAGACAAAAAGATGGACATCATGCATTTTTTCATTTTCACTTTCGGAAAGTGCAATAAAAAACCAAGATTTCAAAAAAAAGAAGCTCAATTTGGTCCATTTTTCGCAAAGTTACAAGCATTTGAAAAAAAATCATCGAATTTCGAAAAAAAAATCATATCTCGTGAATGGATGCACAAAAAAATTTGAAAAAAATGAAGAAAGGTTCTTTCAATGGATACAATAATAGAAAAAAATTTGAGCGAAATCAAAAAATAAAAATTTTCAGGGTGGCCCACTTGACATGGAATGCCCCACATATAAAATATTTTTCTTTATTTTTCTGACGTTTACTTCCCGGGTAATAAATTCGAAAGTTCGATCTTATAAGCTGTGCTTTATGGAGAGGTTCAAATTTGGGACACAACATTACCAGAATTTCGTGGCGATCGACCCGAGATAAAAACTGATGAAAGTGGAAATATCATTTTTTTTATATTGTCAGTTACATAAATAAAGAAAGCAGCTAATTTTACCGTTTACGTTTTGAGAAAGGATGTAACTAAATTATGAAAAGCTGAAAAAATCACGTCGGTCATGTGTAGTGCCCCTTTTAGCTAATGTACCCTCTCAAGACTCCCTTTTAAGACCCCAGGTATACACTGCGTACTTCTTTTATTACTTTCCTAAAACACGTTCTTGCGTCTAACGCCATAAAACTTCTTCTGCCATAAAGGCTCTTCTATGACAGCATTCTTCTAATTCTTCTGTTGCGTTTCAAGAGGATAATTACTTTTGCCCTTGCAAATAACACCTTACTGAGCGAATCACTTTGTCCTTTATGTAAGAATGTACTCATAGTAATATTGAATTAATTTTTAACTATTTCCCATCCGAATTTTTTTTATTGAGCTTGATCTAAATACGGTCACAAAAATGAGTGAAAATAATTCCAAGCGACGAAAAAAAAAAAATCACTTAAAACTTGTCCAATTATAGTTAAATAATTTTTTCTACGAGGTAGTAAGAATACGTGTAAAAGCCTTGAGAGTTCAGAACATTGTTAATTACAAATATTTCCTTTACAAAAATACCGAGAAATAACAATCATTTGTGAAAAATACAAAATAGAGAATCAGCTATTTTTCTACTTTGTTATTTTTCGAATACTCGTTTGGAATTATTTGCGCGGGAATAAATTGCGCACATTTGTGGGCTATTGAGATTGTCCATGCAAAAATTTCAATCTGAAATCTGTTAAAATGGATAGAGGTCCTAAGGGCCTGAGCCTTCATCAGTTGAAAGTTCAATTTGTATCTTCATACACTCGGCACGCAAACACTCGAAGCTTAAAATCAAAGCTCGGGTTTTTTTTTCCGTTAAAAAGAAAAGGACGTATTGTCGTTTCAATTTTTTAATTTTTATAAAAAATCTACGCGCGATTGAATGGAAAACAAAAATTATTCGTAATACGATGAAAAGAAAAAAAACGAAAAGTGATAACGACAATGTCGAATTTTGAAATCGTGCTTTCTTATATTAGAAAGCGATCAATTTTATGATGGCCGTTGTAACGATTTAAACTACATAGCACACAATCGTGTGTGCCTTTATGTCATTACTTTACGAGATTTCGAGAAAATTTGAGCCAAATTACGGATTTTCAATCGTCATATTCACTTGCTCGTAGTTTTTATTTTCTTTTTCGCATCTTTATTTGTATGCCCGGCGAGGGTTCGTATGTTGTTGAGAGATTTTTACTGGCGAACGACAAGAGATGAGTGAGAAGAAACGTGCTCCAAAAGAGACGGAGTAAAGGAACAAGCCAACGGATATACATATACATACATTCTTATATACACGAGCATGGAGAGATGTGAATGCAGCAAACGAGGGAAAACGTTCACGGTCGTTCGAATGGTCGTCGATTCTCATTGCCCCTTTCACCTGGGACATATTTCTCTAACGCGGTGGACGTGCGAAAATCTCGTCGATCGCTCGCTCGTTCTCGTGTCGATCGCCTACCGAAACCACTCTCTATCCACACTTGCACACATACATACACATGGAAACGCCAGTAGGGATCCAATAGCGATTTGTAAAAGCGTATATCTCTGGCAACCTTATCCGTAACATCGCGCCCACGAAGAAGCACATGCTTGCATGTATATAGGCAGGATACATAGGATATTCTATACCTACTAGATCGAGCAGCGATCATCTAAGGTACGATCAATTTTCAAGATAACCCGTCTCACGATCATCTTTGTGGGATGTTGTAAGATTGATTTTATTCTTTTTGAATAAAATATACGGTTAGTGTAAAATTCAATTTATCCAATTTAAATTTAAATAATTTAAATAAATAAATAAATTTAAATAAAAAAATAAAAATAGATTTAAAGTATTGATTTTGCTTTGATAATGTTTTTGTAACATTATTCACACTTTTGTTCATTTGTGAGCAATCTTTTGGCTAATGTTTGATGAATCGTTAGGCAGGGAAGCTGCATGTGCAATTTATTTTCTAATTAAATTCTTTCGAAGGAGAAATCAACAGAAAAAATGATCAAATAAATCAGAGCTAAGATGTGATGAAGTTATGGTGGACATTTGGATGAACAAGTGAAGCTAATATAAAGCGTGTAAAAATACCATGTATTTAAACTCGACTCTTGTACTATATACAAACACATATATTATCGTGTGTGAGAACTCGACCAAGGGTATGTACAACACGAGGAGGTACAACGCGTGTAACGAGACGTGTTTTGCTCGGTTACACCATCTGGGCGCAGATTCTGTCAGACACACCGCGTTATATAGCTGTGACAAACCGAGAGAATTACGAAACAGTCTACTCCGTACTCGACTATATATGCTGTAGCAATTTATCGTCTTCCCATCGATATCCTTACGATTTCACACGTGACCGTGACAAATTTCGCCCCGGTAACTTTCATACAATTTTTATATTGTTTTGTGTCATATTTTTCACTTATTTCCATTTCTACACGATATTTTGTACAAACATGATGTCTTTCCCATCGAATTTCCTCATATTACGTCGTTACACTTTTAAATTGGCTTCAATTGACACATTTTTAACAAATTTGCTTTTTAAGCGATGATTTGATGAACGCGATTTATTCGTGTTGTAAAAAAGTCACGACGAAAATGTTTCAATGATCCCGATGGAGTGATCGTTGAATGTATATTTAAAAATCTGTTACAGGAGATAAGTTTTTAATGTATGGAACTGCGGTGATAAAAATCAGCGGGATTTTTTCACAATGTTTCATTTATCGATCGCAATATTTTTTGTACGTTTAGAAATTTCTTGCAATGAAGCTATTACTTTCCTACTACGATTTACATTTATAAAGAAAACAACGTATAGAATAAGTGTTCAAATAATGAAAGTAACTTTTGTACAAATGGAGCACATTCAAAAAAAGACACAAATTTCACGATGAAAAAGTATGCTGCCAAATGAATTTGCAACAGTTTTTACACCGATGATAAAAAGAATTACGAACGGCTATTCTGTAAATCGTCTTCTATTTCTGGAAGCGTCAGTAAAATAGAATGTCGAAAAAAATGTAAGCCAAATGAAGATTTTAATATTTTTATTGAAATATTCGACTTTGCATACAAACGGTGGTTGGTATGCTTTAAACGCCGTACTAAAAAGTACTCGAATAAAAAAGAAAATTAAAATAAACGAAAACGATAGTGTTTAAAATTGGGTGAAAAAAAAAAAATACTTTCGCATGTTCGCATCTGTGTTATTTTTGTAACCGCCATCATCGACCACGATGGAATTAACTCACATCGTACAATTTGTGTATATATAAAATATAGATATATACAACGGTAGCGTTTTCGTTTCGTCTCCCTCACGATTGCAGCTATCGCGCCGCCGCGCTTGCATAATGCATATCGCCGGTTGCACGTGGCTACGAAGCTACTGTGTATACATATACGTATGAATATATAAACACAGTATAATATAGCTATATAAAAGAAAGCGAGCGAGAGAGAGAGAGAGAGAGAGAGAGAGAGAGAGAGAGAGAGAGAGAGAGAGAGAGAGGCTGTGGAACGGAACGTCTGGGCTAGACGTCCCTGCGATTTAAATCTTTTTTTTCCTCTGTCTCTCCTCTCGCTCTCCCTCTTTTCTTCCTTTTCCCTCACTGCCTGTCGTTGGCCAGTTTTTTTGGATTACCGTCTAGTGTGTATGCCCGAGAGACCTGTCAGAGAACTTTTTCAATGTATAAAAACCCCTCCTTTCCCTTTAACAGCTACAGTCTCTCGCGAGAGCTGCATAATGTAGGCGACTAGGTTGCTCATCTCGTGCGACCTTAGAGCAAAAATGCATATACCTGGGGGATGAACATCGTCACAAAAAGCCATTCTCTCGCTGCAGTTTGCTCTCTTTTGCCGGAAGGGGCCATGATACGTTACGTTTTTAGGGCCTCGGTACACATCTCTTGTACTTTGAATTTGTATCCCACGCGTATACGAAAATATGAGAGGGCGTCGTCGTCGCGAGTTTACGAGTAATCCGTTTAACGGCAACCTCTTCCGCGACTGTGACCACGCGCCCTCGCACATCACAAAATTTACGATCCTCGACTGTTCTTGTTTCTTTTCTCTTTCTCTCTATTCTTTCCGCTCTCACTCTTCCAGCGCTCTTTGTTACACGCGGTACAACGTATAAAAGATTTTTTTTTTTTGATTTGTTCACATTCGAATCGCCCACTCTTGTCCCGAATTATACTTGTAAATGAAAAGTTATATGGGTGATTCTACAAACGAGGGAAGAAAATGGGATCAATTTCAGCACGATATTATTTGCACATATTAGATTTGAAAACTAGCTTAAGATCAAGTATAGAACGTTTTTTTTACTTATGTCAAGCCGGTCAGTCAATGAAATAAAAGATAATAATTTTATGACCGTCTTAAAGAATTTAGTGGGTAAGAGACTGAAACCATGTTTAGGGGACTGATATAAAAGCAGAAAAATCAGATAAATCATTGTTTATTAGAATCAAAAGTATGTGTCACAAATTAAATGTTAAAATAGACGTCATTTTGTCTATACAAAACCAATTCAAGAGCAAATTTTTAATTAAGGCCTTACATACGTCCAGAATTTTCCAAAAATCGATTTTTTTTTTTTTACAGATTATTATTCTCTATAGTTTTAGGCGTATTTCTATGTAAGTCGATTGTACAAATTCCCCATAGATCGAAAGTTATTATAGAAAACGTGACTGCCCAACGCAGTCATGAAACTTTAAATGCATTTTTCTCAAAACTACTTTTTCTGGCACGGTCTGCATGATACTTCATACAGTTTTTAATATTTTTTGATGCTTTTTTTTTTAAATATTTGAAATTGTTTTCTCTATAGTCTGTCGAGTCGGATTTTTGATGATGTGATTAAAAAATTTTATAAACATAATTAAAGTGTGACATTTATGACAGAAAATGCACACTTTTTTTTAAACTGCCGTAAATTGCTAAAATTTTTCGAATTTCAAAAATCTGGCTCGACAGTCTATAACTACAACTTTATTTTACAAGAATTTTTTTACGTTTTGCAGATCCATCAGCATTTCAAGAAGAAATGATGCAGACCGTGGAGCAACTTTTTTTTCATAGTGCTTCGGGAAACGTGATTTTTTATGTTGTAATTTTTGAAAAAAAAAAATGAAATAAATTTTTTTATAAAGTTTAAATACTAATAAACAATGTGTATAAATTATTTTTATTAATTTCTATTACTATCTCTTCTAAAAACAGTTTTTCTTTTAGCACGTTTTAGGCGCTGCTGGACGTATGCAAACCCTTAATGTTGCCTTAACCTCTTCGGTGTGTGTCCCAAGTCAGTCTTTCGTACCACCAGTGTGTGAACAAAAAATTTTCTGCTAAAGATGTGCTGAATTTAGTTTGAAGCCTTCTCAGGTTGCTAAATCTAAATATCAGATTTATTTAATTTTCAGAGGTATTAGATTTAAAAAATTCAAAATTGCGGATCCGATATGGCTGATCAAAATTCGGAAAAATCTTTGGAATAATATCAAAATTAGGATCCTTATTGGTGCCACTGAATCCGAATACGGTATCAGATTTTAAGAAGTCAAAATGAAGCATATAAATTTAGAAAAATTATTGATTTTTCATCGAAATATGTATCCGGAAACTTTTAATGTAGCGGAGCGAAATGCTTAGTTTGTTGAAAGCTACCGATAATAAAAAAGTAACAAAAGTAATTTTTCAAATAGTGTAAATAGAAAATTATTTTTAAATTACATATTTTGCTAATGTGTTGGCTATTATTTCTAATTTAAAAAGTTTAATATTATATTTAATATTATATATAGGTACTTATTTTTATTGAAATTGAATTATTTTCCGAATTTCAATCCGCCATTTCGAATTTCGAAAATCTGATGGCATATTCGGATGCAGCAATCTGGAAGACCCCAGGGTACTAAATTTATATGAATTCAAGAATCTTTCGAAATTTTGACCGAAGATATTGCGTCCGTTTAAAATCTTTTCAAACGGATTTTGAGTTTAAAAAATCTGATGCCACATTCTCATTTAGTGACCTCGAAAACCCCAAGGTACCACTTTTTATATGAATCCAACAATTTTTTTGAATTTTGATCGGCCATATTGGATCCACCATATTGAAATTTGGAAATTCAATGTCATATTCGGATTTGGCGGCCCCGAAAATCCCAGGGTGCTAACGTTTATATGAATCCAAGAATTTTTCAGAACCTTGATCGGCCATATTGGATCAGTCATTTTGAATTTTGAAAATCCGATGCCATATTCGAATTCAGCGACTCTGATAACCCCAGGGTTCAAATTTTTATATGAATATATAAAATTTTTATATGAATATATATGGGTCATTCCACATCAATTCGACCACTTTTGAACCCGACCCCCTTCGATTTGGCTGAAACTTTGCAATTTTCTTTTACCCCACTAAAGAAATTTTTGTGAATTTTTTCAAATTTTTTTACCGAAGGCAAAAAAAGTTATGAATGTTAAAAAATGGCTTTTTTTTCAAATAGCTATAACTTTTTCAAAAATTGAGCTATCGGGACGTTTTTTTAAGTTTTGTTTTCGAATGTACTTTTCTAAAAAAAAAATACAAAAATAATTTTGGAAATCGAGTTCTATGGAAAAATTCAGTTTTTTGGAAAAAACCATGAATTTTTGACATTCCGACACTTTTAATTTTTTTTTATTTTCCAAAAAAATCTTTGATTTATTCCGGAGTTAACCCCGCTAGTTGCTTAGTGGGCCGAATTTTTTTCTATTTTTTTTTTCGATTAAAAAAAAAATTATTCGTTGTCAATTTTCAACTCCTCTGCATTCAAAAATTTTATTTTACGTCAAGATCAATCATAGTAAATAATTTTAAGATATTTTATATCTTACACATGATATAATTCAATAATTTATGATAAGCATTTCATGGGTAATATAACTATTTTTATTGTAATATTAATTTTACAAATCAATTTATTTTACCTCTCTTTGGCGCTTAAATATTTTACATACTCTGTATTCCTTTGAATTCGAAAAATTTCGGACACAAAGGCAACCATCTTTGTCTGGAATGACACAATGTAATTGATGAGTTCCAGTGATTGATTTTGGTTCGGCAAATCGGAACCGATTTGCCAAAACAAAAACCATAATAATCAATAATAATAATAAATAAAATTTAGGTCATTTACAGCCTTATTATAATCGTATTACAAGAAAAATAATTGATAATCGCTTTACCCGTGAAATGCTTATCATATATCATTGAATTAGATTATGTGTAAGGTATATAATATCTCAAAATTATTTACTAAGATTGATTTCGATGTGAAATAAAATTTTTGAATGCAGAGGAGTTGAAAATTGACAACGAATAAAATTTTTTTTTTTAATCGAAAAAAAAAATAGAAAAAAAATTCGGCCCACTAAGCAACTAGCGGGGGTAAATCCGGAATAAATCAAAGATTTTTTTGGGAAAATTAAAAAAAAAATTAAAAGTGTCGGAATTTGAAAAATTCATGGTTTTTTCCAAAAAATCTGAAATTTTCCATAGAACTTGATTTCCAAAATTATTTTTGTATTTTTTTCAGAAAAGTACATTCGAAAACAAAACTTAAAAAAAAACGTCCCGATAGGTCAATTTTTGAAAAAGTTATAGCTATTTGAAAAAAGCTATTTTTTTTAACATTCATAACATTTTTTGTCTTCGGTAAAAAAATTTGAAAAAATTCACAAAAATTTCTTTAGTGAGGTAAAAGAAAATTGCAAAGTTTCAGCCAAATCAAAGCGGGTCGGATTCAAAAGTGGTCGAATTGATGTGGAATGATCCATATACTCTACTAAATTTTTTTTTTAGGTTTGCCATTTTCTTTCTCATAGAATAAAGTAACGAAAACTGATAAAAACAAAACTATATTTCAATTAGGTACGTATTTTATAAAGAACCGTTACAGCTTTTGCAACGACAAACGAAAAATAAATATTTTTTATAGCGTTAGAGTTAATGTTTTTCAGCCCCTTGCTGTTTCCTCAAGTTACCAGGGGATTGAGATTTTTTTAGTTTTTCTTCAAACAACATAATAATACAACATTTTTTTGAAAGATTAACGAATTTTACGTCTTAATGCAAAGGATTCGGGAACAATAGCACTAAAAAATAATCTAGTTATAGAATATTTTTTTACGTAAATGCTGACCAGGGGACTGTTGGCCTGATTGACGGTGATGCAGCCACGCTCGAAAAGGTCTCTGTGCCGCATGAAAAAATCGAGGGCCGAAAGGAATACGTGTACTATATCGTTAACTTTACTCTATACTTTTTACGTTGCTAAAGCGGCACTATCGCCTGCATAGTAAACCTCTCAACATTTTTAACGTATTTCGATTTAGCAGGGAACTGATGGATAAATCGAGGGACAAAATTCAGCGAAGTAATTTTTGAATTAAATTTAGATTGATTTATTTATCATTTAACTAATCAATTTTAATAATTTAATTAATCAATAATTATTTATATTTATTTATATTTAATTAATAATTTAATTAATCAATAATTATTTATCATTTAAGGAAGTAAAATTATTACAGATAGCTATTTTGGTGAAAAATTTGCCTTCAATACTATGATGAAGTTATAACTTGAACTTTTTACTTGGATATTAAAAAAACGACACGCCAGGGGGCTGAGAATTTGACACTTTAAGGTAGGAGTCTCGCTACAGTTACGTTCAAAAGTTAACTCTCCGGTCAAAATTCGAAAATTTGGATATAACCTGCGAAATAACCTCAAAAAGGCAATTGTCAAAGTCATACGGAAGCCTAAAAAAATAAAAATTTTCGGGAACAATGTTTAATATAAAATTCAGAGTTTCCGGAGTACCCGCGTTTCCCTATGCAATACACGTAACATATGGTTCATATCATTACATCTTCGAAACTAAGTAGTCAGAATAGTTGTAATTTTTCGAAAAACTTCGTCATATAAACCAGTGCAAATGACAATTAAAAAAAAAATCTGTAGAAAAGTTTCGAAGCAATTGTGTAAAATGTGAAATTTTCTACCTTTGTCCATAAGAACACACGTAAAACTACACTGTAAAAAATTTCTGTATGAAAATTAATACACATGTATAGGAAGTTTTTACGCAGATACCGTATATGAAAATTCAGATACGCTGAGGAAAATTGAGAGACGCGGTATTTTAATGATACGAGCACTGTTCAGTAAAATTAATATACTTGTGTATCCGAAAAATCATATACATGTAAGAAATGTTGACCTTATGCATATTAAAAACACGCAACATCTACTAATATTACTATACAGGTATATTAAAATTCACGTTATCAGCACAGTAATTTTCAGATTCAAGATTACTAAATTTCAGGCATCGTACAACGTTTTCGCATTACATATGTCTACGATATTTCTAGAAATGTATCATAAAATTTGGTGATCCTTTTTGAATATTAATATACGAATGAATATTAAATAAATTCAGCTATTATGAGTTTTTAAGGGGAATACATTAATTGGCGTACTATTGTGTTCGATTTTTTAAAGTTGAAGGTCGAAATCATGAAGACATCTCAAGAAATTAATTAGAGTGACTTATCACCACTTGATGCCGTGGCAATCACGTCGAGGAATTGTCGCCGTAAAAATTTTTATTACAATCTCAACATTTTGTGTTAAGTTTGGTGTTTACCATTTTTATGTTTTACACAATTTTCTTAGATTCGAGCGACTTGTATATATCCTCGTCCGAAGCACGTGCCTCCTATGAGAAAGTCGACGCTCTGCGCCACGCGGTGGCCAGAGCGCGAAGCACGGTGCCCACAAAGCGTTACGAATTTCCTACACTTGTGTATTAATTTTAATATTGAGATTCTTATCATTAATACATAGGCAAATGAATTTTAATACACGGATTTTTTTTTTTTTATACTGCAGGGTATATTAATTTTCATTCCCATTTTTATACCGTATTTTTAAGAGATAGAGTTATGATGGGAAATAACATGTATCGTATTATTAACATTCATGTGTATCTTATCTTTCGGTCAACTGTCAAGAAAAGTGAAGATCGTACTGTAATTTTAATATATTGTTCATAGTAGATGAATTCATATACATTTGTATTAATTTTCAACCAAACATATGGTTTATTTCAACGCATGTCCACAACATTTTCAGATTTCATATGAATATTCAATGTTATGTATCTTAAATTCCATATCAGTAACCATAATTTATGTTCATATTTCAATTTTGGCATACGAGTGCAATAATTTTCATTTCATACATCGCGTTTGTAAATTTCATTTACCGTTGTATTGTAAAAGTATTGTAAATTTCATATATTTTTTAACATATACATGCAATTTTCGATTTCCGATATCTTGAATATGAAATAGTCAATCCTATTCAAATTTTGCACGTTATTACATAATGGTGTTCTGAATAAGTTCTCGAAATATAAAAAAATTCTGTAGAAAAATGCTTTGGCGAGACTCCTACCTTAAAGAGTATCCTCTACAATAAAAACATTTCAGATCCGGGTTATTTCGAGTGCTCAGGTTGAAATATTTGTGATTAACTATTTTGACTTTAAATTAATCCGATTTGTTAAAAACTAGTACGCAAAATATATTGTGCCGCCGGAAATTCCTTCGTTTGTAGAATCACCCATATAGCAGTTGCCTTGCTTTCTCATTGTGTTAGCTTTGCTATAGTGGAATTTGGGGAGAAGAACTCGATCCAAGGTACTGGGAAAAAATGCTGCTTTGGTGCACGAAGAAAAAGAATCCAGCTTATTTGAACTAAAAGAAATGAACCAATGCAATCTACGATCGTAGGAAGCTCCTGAGATATATTGAAACGGAATACATTTTCCTCACCTGGCGCGGATGGGGTCCTCACGGCTAGCAGGGTTCTTTGGATTTTATAATAATTTTAATTTACGATACTAAATGTTATTTGGGCGCCAATTAGTCGTTCGACTAACAAATATTTTAATTTACATTTATAATAATAACAATATTATCGACAATGGAGTCCCTTCAGGGTAGGTACAATTAGGGACTCAGTATATATTGATTGCCAAATGGATAAAACGTGTGAAGAAAGAAAGCAACGTAAACAAAATGCTTCGGATGAAGATATAAATTTATTCAAGATTGACGTTTCTATGACGGTATATAATAAGCAAGTATTGCACAACTGTTTCTTCTCGACCAATTTTGTAATTCTTGTCCTTGATCGATATTTTGACGTTACGATTGATAAATACTTCACAGTGAATTCAATAAATAATATTTCATTTTACAATATAATAAATTTGATAAAATGGTAATGCGGCGCGACGAGATTCCTCGAGGGTTGACAATTATTTCCACTTCCTTTTAAGACAGTCAGGATCGAATGGACGTTCTAATAATGAATTAATTAACTGATGATCCGCTCCTCTCCTTACTCTTTAGTCGCTGGATCAATAGATGAATCATATAAAACAATAGTGACGATACAATTACGAAATACATTTGGGACGAAATAACTTCGATGACACCCGAGGAGTAGGTCGAAAGTTGACGTCGAGGCGAATTTCATTTTCCTGTCGTAATATGATTATTAGAATATAAACTATTGGAAAGTCGTTGAATTGGACAGCGTAACTTTTTTTTTCAAATCGTATATTGTTCTTCGTGTATTTGGGTTGTAATTCAACAGTACATTACATTACAGAGTTCCTGACCGTCGTCATCGTCATCGAAATTGGTTTCGGAAATGAAATAACTTTGTTACCTAACTGATAAAAAATAATCAGCAATGCAGGATACACCGACATTCTTCAATTGTCAGAAGATAATAAAATATCGCTAGTTCTCGAAAGAAAATTAAATGTGGACAGGAAACTCAAAATTAAAGTATCGCGGAGTTTTGAAAGCGTTATCAGAATTTTTATAGGGTAGGAATTTGTGGAGTTTACAGTCTTAACACCGGACACGATTTCACCCTAAACTTGAGAGCTTTTTTTAAGTTTCGAAAATCAGGGCTGTACTTTATCGATTCTTTGATCGAAGTAAGTCGACTAATTGTTTTTCTATGCACGAATAATTTGGTTATTTGATTCAAAGTTTTTTTCCATCTAATTGTATATTATTATCCTATCGTTTTGCCAGTAATTTTTGCACAACACAATCGAACGCTTTGAGCATATTTAAGGATAATATTCGATTTAATTATCGAAGATGGTTCAAACACTTTAAAGATTAATCTTATACTAATAAACGTTATTTTTCTAATTATATTGTTTTTGTGAATAATCTTATTATTATGGATCGCAAATATAGAAGTCTCCCATCAGTGTCAATCATTCCAAGTAGTCTGGTCGTATCTTATCGTTCTCAAGCCAATTATTAATGAGCAAAGAAAAGCAATCGATAATAATAGTAGTGTAAGATTTGCGATTGTCTGTCTAAATATTCAATCCTTGTCTCAACTTGATGTTAATGAATCATTATAACGGAAAAGCATTTTTTTCAGCTGAAAAAATATGGACAATTTTAATAATTAAACCATCGGTCAAACAAACATAATCATGGCATTCCATGGATGTAAAATTCCATAAGAAATATAATTTGAATTGAAAATATATTTGCAAATAATAAATTTAAAGATCATTGTTGGCTATCATTCATTTCGACTGCAGGTTTTGACGAAATAAATCCAATCGAATAAAAACTCATTAGTATGAAATAAAAAAGGTTCAATATCAAATTACCTATGAATTTTCGACCTTTGATGTCGGGTAAAATATACTTGAAAGGGAATGAAAAGACAGCGAGGTATAATCTCGGTACGAATCGGAGTAATTCAACTCCAATGGCTGATACAATATAACGATGGGAATTAACGTAGTACATTAACCAATAATTTAGGTTTTGAATGATTCCCTAACGGATTATTCATGGCAGTGTAAACGCGTTATTTAATCATGTATTTCGTTAGTTGGTGTATGATCCGGAGCCACAGCTATTTAATTGATGATTTACAGTGCTAATTATTCACTGATTTAATTACACAAACATTACACATCGAAAGTTTTCCAATTAAACCAAATTACAAAATGTTTTTTGCTCATCAAGACCTCGAGGATCGTCATCAATGTTTCACAATAACTCAATTTTTACAATCTCTAAGTTCCCATTGTTCGAATGTAACGAAATGTCGTTTTTTTTCTCCGCAATATTTAAAATTTATTGGCATTCAAAGCCTCCAAAACTTGATCACTTTTTTTAATAAAAAACATGCGAATTATTTTAAAAAATGGCGAAAGTGATTCAAAAGAAGAGATAAAAATTATCAATATTCATAGTCCAAAGTTGCATCGTTGGGAAGCAACGATTTTTTTAGTTGTCAATTTGTTCATTTAATTTTCAGAATATTCCTCTGCAAATTATCGTTTTTAGGGTGTCGAATAAGAGCATGAAATATGCCGGACCAATTTTCGTAGCTAAGATTAAATGCAACGAATTTTTAAGCGAAAGAAAAAAAAAGAATTTTCGTTGCATTCCGACGATGCAAATAACAGTACCGTGTCAATTTTTCTACTTTAATATTACTCCGATTAGTCCGAAAATTGTTTTATTTATCTTTTCTCCGTGTGGATACAATTGGTCTTTGAGAACGTTCGCAACCAGACTACCGGACTGTCAATATCGAAGCGAAATGCCAACAAAAAAAGACACATACAAACTCACGAGTAGAAATTCTTACCTAAAATATATCCTCGAGAACCAAAGAGACGAATAGTGAAAATTTCCGAAGAGAAAGATGGTTATTTATTCTTCGCAAAGAATTTGGGGGATGCACAATATCACAGGTTTTATCACAGCACGTTAAAAGATGGATACAATAGAGCGTAGGAGTAACGAATAAATGAAAAAAAGAGTGAGGTCGAAGGAGCGAGGAGTTCGAGAAGTGAAAAGATGGTTTCACACACGAGTGACTCACGAGTAAACGATGCACACACACAAACACACACGTGGACACTTTGCTTCTTGATTCGCACTCACGTGTTTATGTACTATGTATATTTAAATGCATATATATTATATATACACGTATACATATATAAGCAAGATTGTTAAGGCCCTTTTCGTTCACAAACGCGATAATGTATTGTACCGGTCGTCGTGTCTGACACTTTGAGATGGGCGCTCAGGCGCGCTCACTGTCTTTTTACTCCGTTTTATTTTCTCTTTCTCTGTCTCTTGAGCTCTCGCGGACGATTCCTTTACAGTATTTTATTCACGGTAGTCTTACGAATCGTTCGGTGGACGCCGGACGGTCGAAGAAAAACGCCGGTGAGTCTTTTCGACTGACGAATCCAACGACAGCTGTGAATAGCTACGTCTTTCTCCCTCTCTCTCTCTTTCTGCTTGTTTCTTTCTTTTTTCTTGTAAGAGTCCGGAGCAAAGATCGCAGCCTGTTAGCAACGTATCTATACGTCTTCGTAACTAGCCTCTTGCCACTCGTCTCTTTGTATTCTCGTTTACGTTTCGTACTCTTTATTTTATAATCCCTACACATATATATATATTTATGTTCGAATGCATATATGCTATAAATGTGTGACTATATTTTTCATTCTTGAATCAAGCTTACTTCCGCAACTTTTATATTTATTATTTTCGTACTACGTTCGTGAAGTTTTCTTGTTACGAAATCAGCTTGCTTACAATTCACGTAAGTTTGTAGTTTTTTTTTTTTTTTTTATAGCTGATATGATTTATTCCACTATTCTTGTCTATTTATATTTATTGATTTCGATCTGAATACGATCACGTTTATTATCAAGTTTGGAATATATATTTCCTCATCGACAGATCCATTGAAAAGTAGTATCAACTTTGAATCGTTATAAAAACTTTTTTTTTGTTCCACGTTTGGCTGAAGTAACAGAATAACATGTAGCTTTTTTGTTGTCACGGTTTAACGCTGTTCATTCGAATTTTATAATCACTCGATAAAATGACTAATCATTGGGCGCTCGAGAAAAAAAAATAATTGTTCGAATTTACTACAGCACTGTTTTACTATTTCAGGGGGTTTCAAAAAGAATTTTCTTGCTTTCCTTCATTCGTTGACAGAGGATTACACTATGACAAATTATTCCGTTTGTGCACGCGGTTATCGTTGTAATTTTCTAGTTATCGCCTTTCCACGAGTTCGTTAAAGGATCGCGGTTGTTAATAAGAAAAAAATCTTCCACTATTATTTTACAATAGTATTTTTACATGTATTTTAAATTGTTGGATTTAAAAATGATTTTATTGTTTCACGTATAACGAATAATATCAAAACAATTTTTTAATCACATTCTTTATATTTATTTATTTTTACGAATCAACTAAAAAATTAACGTTATTTTTTATGTTTGCATATATTTATAAATCAGTTTTTGTGTACAAATAATATTGAAAACGTGTACGAAGATATTTATTCGTAAAAGCATAAGGAACGATAGAACGAACGTCCTTTAACTCTCACGTATGTTCGAGCACTGACCAAGTTTCACGAGTGACGGCAGCACGCAATACACGGGCTTTCCCCCACCTTGCCTGCTCTTTCGCTTGCACTATGAGCCCGAACCGCCCGAACGGAGTGCCGAGTCGCTGACTCGACCCGAGAGGATCTCTCTCGGCGCGAACTATGCGCGTCCGCGGTCGCCACTCGCTACTGAACACACACACACACACACACACTCACACAATTAAATCAGCTCGTGTATGCACGCGGCCCACCGTGACGAGAGAAAAAAAAGCATTGCTTAGTGCGAAGAGAGCGGCGGAAAAGAGAGACTCGGGGGAGGGGAGACTGGGATTCAGTGTCCCATCATGAGAAGCATTCGACATTCGACCCTCGGCTCATGAGCGAGAAACATCGGTCCTATCAACATTTTTTGCTTCTTTTTTTATTAAAAAATGCAATTTTTAAATTTTATTGCATGAAAAATATTTTTAAGTACACGGAGAGAAAAATATCACAAAAATTACCGTGCTCTGCAGAACAAATTAGGCGCGAAAGATTTTACTGGGCTAATTTACCAGAATACAAATTAAAGATTTCAATCGGCAACGCAGTATTTGAAATAAGGCTATGAATTTTTGTAATACGGCACAATAAAATTTCGGAAACAGCACTGTAAAAAGTCTCATTACAAAATAAAACTTCCTTTTGCCGGAATTTCTTATAAATATTCTGAAACATTTCTCTCCGTGTAGATTTTGCTCTAGAAATCACGGATAAAATTAGTCTGATACTCTGGGAACTGCAAAATAGTGTGAAAAAAAAAAAAATCAAAATTCCAGTACAGTATGGAATTCTCACCATGATGCACGATATAGATGTACGAGAATTTTTTATATGTCGCTCGATAAAATGTATGTGATGTGACGTAAATACAGAAATTTAATTTAAAAATTTCAAGCAAAATCCAATATTTTTGTGTTGCCATTTTGATTGGGTTTATAGTCGTCAGTCTGGAAAAATCTGTTATGATGAACACGAAATTTGATCATGTCATCATTGAAATTTCAGCTCAGCGCAATAATAACCCTGAGAGTGTCCTCTTTTCGTTTTTAAGGTATTTTTTCAAATAAATTATTTCAGTAAACGCGAGCTTATATTTTTATATCAACAATTTAGATAACTCCAAATTACGCGATTGTTAGTTGCTCTGGATTGAACAAACTTCATAAAATTTGTTGACATCTTTGTCAAGTTCGATTCTGTTAGCCTTGCTTTTTTTTTAAGAGGTCACATCACCTCGAGATAAGGGAAAGGAAACTTTTATTCACATTTGCAATTTTGGAGCCTTAGAAAAATACTTTGTGAAGAATATGATCACACTGAAGAATTTTGTGTTAATCACTTTGATATAAACAGGACCGACGACAATAAGTTATTACAATTTTTAATTGACCATGAAATGTGGATTAAATTTTTGTCGTACACACTTTCAATATTTCTATATCTTATTACATTCACAAATGTATCTTAGTCAAATTTATTGTTTTCGTAACATTTTTTCAAAAATCGAATAATCGAAGTAGTTTTTTAATCAACGTCCCTAAGATTCGAAGTGCACACATGCCTCAAAAGGTCCTAATGGTCGAAAAAGAACGTGGCATTTCTTGACGGTACAAAGTGCAAGGATATAGGCGAGGGGTAAAAAAAAATTCAGTATCCCTAATATGAATCCTCCTCCATCGGAAAACTTGGATACCTAAACCAGTCCAGTGAAATCAGTGATACGTGATTCGGCAGTAAATATAGTGTGCACTCTGAGGGTTAATTTTATCAATGTCAAACTTCATGGACTTCGATTCCAATGGCATTTGATAACCGTAATATTTTTAACATTAATTTTTTCAACCTCAGTTCTCTTTACTCTAATTTTAATCAGATAAATATTTCTTCAATCGCACTCAAATATTCTCGATTTCTGCTAAATTAAAATTATCGAAATTTATTATAAGAAAGGGCCTGAAACGATTAAGCCAAAATCGTCAGTGCAATTTACTTTCAGGTTACGAAAAACATTTCTCATCACATTTGATTATTTCTAAAGTGTTATTATGACAATTTTCTGTTATTATTATAATTATTGTATTAAACTATGCATTTCTTATAGTATTCTATACTGCTCGTGTTAGGATCATTCATGTTTCTGTATTATTTGTTATTCATTATTATTTTCAAAATATTTATTATTACTATTTTGTATTATTTTATTGTATTTTTTATTGTATTTTTTTGTATTATTTTATTGTATTTTATTGTATTTTTTATATCGTTTTCTCTTAATATTATTGTATTCTGCGCTTGTGATATTTAAAGTATTGGTCTTTATGTATTTTTTGTTTCATGCTGCATTTTAATGTGACATAAATACGTAAATGAAAATGACAAAAAATCTATCCTTTGCTCGTATTGCGGGGTTCTCGAACGTTCAGTTCTACACCATGGCAAATCGGTTGGGCGACAGGTTTCCACTTTGGCTCTTGGATGGGACTCAGGGTTGCTATCGTTCTAGATCGGAATCGACGGGCCCATATACCTACTCTATAGCCTATATTTTTATATCTATACAATCTGCTGCTGTTGGGATGGGGCTTGGAACACCATCCGTTTGGAAGGACGACTCAAGGCCCTCAAGGCCTACCTCTTTTGTCAGCTGATTTTGCCAGTAGCATACGTAAGCCGCGGGCTTTGACTCTACGTAAGAGGGGCAGAAAAATAAACGAAGAAGGAATAAAAGAAAGAAAGAAAATGAATGAGAAAGAGGTTAAAGTGAGAGAACGAGCAGAAGAGTAGGAAAGAGGATGGAAACGAGAAAAAATGAGCGGAAGAGAAAGACAGAAGTAGAAAAACAGGTAGAGATAGAACGACTCATTCTGTATTCCTACAAGATATAATCTTCGTGTGTGTTCTGTTTACATACAAAAAATTCATCTATAATTTCAAGGACATAATTAATAACCGTGGTACATGGAGCCATAATTTATGTGATAGATTATTCAGTTTCCTGTAATGATTTTAATGAGTTCATCACTTCGAGGCTTTTAATCAACCGATCGAAAACTCGTAAATTTTATTTCGAGAAATCTTGCTCGGCAGATTCCCATTCTAAGTATTTGACAACTGAAATAGCACTTTAAAACCTTATTCATTATTAAATTGTAATTGAAAATACGATGCTGAAATTTGCTCCGTTTGAGGGCAACAAAATTTTTTCTTTTCAGTATCGTCCAAAAACTTATTGCTTTTATCAGCTACGAAAATTCATTTGGCATATTTTGAGCCTTTGTTAAAGACTTAAAAAAAGAAAAATTACATATCAAAAAAGAAAGAAATACACTGAGAAAAGAGTTTAGTTGAATTAACTAAGGCTTCGTAAAATACGTCGAATATAAAATTACTAAATAAAATATGACTAAATAAATTTTGTTGTCTTAGATTTTGTTGAATCAGCGCAAGATACGTTTCATCTAATGAAATAAATATTTAGTATAACTGAATATTACATTCGACGTATTTCAAGAAGCCAATCAGTTGACTCAACTATTCTCTTTTCTTAGTGTAGACCAATCAAAAAATATGATCATTTTGTTGCTTTTTAAAGATGAAAGTTTCCATACGATGAAAAATCGAATAAGCAAACGCTCATTTTGAGTCTAGTTCACACTTTGAATGGAATGTCTGTTATTCCAAAGTGGTAAAGTTGAATTCAGATCCGACTTTACCACTCCGACGCCGACGGAGACGTCGGCGTTTCCGTTAGACCATAGACACGAGTTGCCAGGTCCAACGTGTGTGAAGTTAGCATCTCAATTGTTAGCATCTCACAAATAAACTTCAGATAAAGTGGCATGCCACATAGTTCTACAGTTCTTGATAAGTATTAAAAATAGTTCCGTCGAATTTACTATTAATATCGCATTTTGAAAAAATGAGATGCTAACTTCGCAAAAAATGTTACAGCATCTCATCGAATTTTCAGAAATTGATCTCACAAGAGTTGAAATCCCTTGAGTTCTCCATCCTGAATAAGTTTTAACAACAGTTCTGTCGATTTAAAAAAAAAAAACGGTTTTTTAATTTTTAAAAATCATTTAGGAAGTGCCAGAGGCTAGAACTCTTTGAGAATACATGTACAAGAACTCTAGTTATCATTTAGGAGCATTGTTCAAGCCGGAAGACGCCATAGTATAACAGCATCTCATCAAAGTAGACAATTTTAACCAGTAATAATTATTTAAAAATTTGTAGAAAGCGGCAGAGGCTAGAGCTCTACTGGAATTCATACAGAGGATCTTCACTTATCATTTAGAACACTTATCTAAGCTAAAACTCGTCATAGGACGACAGCATCTCACTATCGTAATGATTGTAATTTTTTAATTCAATTTCATTTTTACGAAACCTAGCACTCGCTATAGGATGACAGCATCTCACTATCGTATAGATTTTTCATTGGCAATAATTATTTAAAATATTTCAGAAAACGTTAGAGACTAAAACTTTTCAGAAATGCCTTCATGTGAGTTTTAGTTATCATTTAGAACTATTACACGAGCAGGAACTTGTCATAATACGACAGCACCTCGTCGTATCATAGTGATTTTTTATTTTGATCAATTATTTAAATTTACCGGGGAAGTGCTAGAGGCTAGAACTCTTCTGAAATTCATACACAGGATTGTCACTTATCACACAGAACTCTTATCTTAGCTAGAACTCGTCATAGGATGACAGCATCTCACTATCGTAATGATTTTTCGTTCAAAATATTTATTTGAAATTATTTACAGAACGCTACGGACTAGAACTCTTCAGGAGTATGTACATAGGAATGATAGTCATTATGCAGAACCATTACGAAAGCTAGAACTCGCTATAGGATGACATCATCTCACTATCGAAGAAATTTTCCATCAACAATAATTATTTAAAAATTTTCAGAAAACGTTAGAGACTGGAACTCTCTAGAAATGCACTCATAGGAGCTCTAGATATCATTTGCAACTGTTACGCAATTTGGAACTCATCCTAGTACAGCAGCATCTCATCATATCCTAGTGATTTTGCATTTTTGTTAATTAATTAAAATCATTTAGGAAGTGCTAGAGGCTAGAACTCTTCGAGAATACGTGCACAAGGACTCTAATTATCATTAAGGAGCATTGCTCAAGCTGGAAGGCGCCGTAGTATGACAGCATCTCATCATAGTAGATATTTTCAATCAATAATAAATATTTTAATCATTTTAGAAAGCGGTGGAGGCTAAAACTCTTTTGGAACTCATAAAGAGGATCCCCACTTATCATTCAGAATCCTTATCTAAACTAGAACTCGTCATAGGACGACAGCATCTCACTATCGTAATGATTTTTCGTTCAAAATAATAATTTAAAAGTATTTAGAGAGCGCTACAGACTAGAACTCTTCACGAGTACGTACATAGGAATGCTACTCATCAGTCAGAACCGTTATGAAAGCTAGAACTCGCTATAGTACGACAGCATCTCAATATCGTAGAGATTTTTCATTGGCAATAATTATTTAAAGTATTTCAGAAAACGTTAGAGACTGGAACTCTTCAGAAACGCCTTCATGGGAGCTCTATTCATCATTTAGAACTATTACGCAAGCAGGAACTCGTCATAGTACAACAGCATCTCATCGTATCATAGTGATTTTTTATATTGACCAATTATTTAAATTTATCTGGGAAGTGCTAGAGGCCAGAACTTTCTGGAATTCATACAGAGGATATTCTTTTATTATTTAGAACCATTATTTTAGCTAGAACTCGTCATAGGATGACAGCATCTCACTATCGTAATGATTTCTCGTTCAAAATATTTATTTGAAATTATTTAGAGAACGCTACGGACTAGAACTCTTCAGCAGTACGTACATAGGAATGATAGTCATTATGCAGAACCATTACGAAAGCTAGAACTCGCTATAGGATGACATCATCTCACTATCGAAGAGATTTTTCATCAACAATAATTATTTAAGGCGTCTTCTCACTTTGGAAATTTAAAAAAATCGATTTTTTTTTTTTTTTAAATTTTGAAAGTACATATCTTCAAAAATGTCATCTCGAAATTTCATAAAGATCGGACGAGTCTAACTACATTTTTTGGCGACCGTTAGGTGACTACCTGAGAGTACCCGGCGATCCCTCCAAAACTTTAAACGCAGTTATCTCAAAACAAGGTTTTTCGGTGCTTTGTTGATGAAATTTCGGAAACTATCCGGCCGATTGTCATGAAATTTGAATGACATATGCTTCATAGTTATGGCTATAGCGCATATCATCAGATTTTTTAAATTTTGATTTTAAGAATTTTTTTTTTACAAAAAACTGCAAAAAAATCGTGGTTTTTTTTTACTTTTTCGAAAAACGTGCGCCATTTTGTTATTTTCGCGAATATCAAAAATCTGATGATATGCGCTATAGCCACTGACATACTGAATCTAAAACAGTTTTATTTTTTTGTTTCAGACGACCCGTCTCGGAGATACCATCAACAAGCCACGACCATAACATTTTTACACGGGTTTTTCAATGCTACTGATGTATTATAATAATTGTTTAAAAAAATAAAATAAAAATTTTTTCATGTACTTGAAAGATGTGTTTATTACATAGGATCCGTTTTATCCCATAATTTTAAGCAAAAATCCTCGAAAAAAAATCGCAAAAACAGCCTATTTTTGAGGCGCTTAAAGTGAGAAGATGCCTTAAAAACTTTCAGAAAACGTTAGAGACTGGAGCTCTCCAGAAATGCACTCATAGGAGCTCTAGATATAATTTGCAACTGTTACGCAATTTGGAACTCATCCTAGTATAGAAGCATCTCATCATATCCTAGTGATTTTGCATCTTTGTTAATTAATTAAAATCATTTAGGAAGTGCTAGAGGCTAGAACTCTTCGAGAATACGTGCACAAGGACTCTAGTTATCATTAAGGAGCATTGTTCAAGCTGGAAGACGCCATAGTATGACAGCATCTCATCATAGTAGATATTTTCAATCAATAATAAATATTTTAAACATTTTAGAAAGCGGTGGAGGCTAGAACTCTTTTGGAACTCATAAAGAGGATCCTCACTTATCATTCAGAACCCTTATCTAAGCTAGAACTCATCATAGGACGACAGCATCTCATCATAGTAGATATTTTCAATCAATAATAAATATTTTAAACATTTTAGAAAGCGGTGGAGGCTAGAACTCTTTTGGAACTCATAAAGAGGATCCTCACTTATTATTCAGAAATCTTATCTAAGCTAGAACTCGTCATAGGACGACAGCATCTCACTATCGTAATGATTTTTCGTTCAAAATAATAATTTAAAAGTATTTAGAGAGAGCTACAGACTAGAACTCTTCACGAGTATGTACATAGGAATGCTAGTCATCAGTCAGAACCGTTATGAAAGCTAGAACTCGCTATAGTACGACAGCATCTCAATATCGTAGAGATTTTTCATTTGCAATAATTATTTAAAGTATTTCAGAAAACGTTAGAGACTGGAACTCTTCAGAAACGCCTTCATGGGAGCTCTAATCATCATTTAGAATTATTACGCAAGCAGGAACCCGTCATAGTACAACAGCATCTCATCGTATCATAGTGATTTTTTATATTGACCAATTATTTAAATTTATCTGGGAAGTGCTAGAGGCCAGAACTCTTCTGGAATTCATACAGAGGATATTCTTTTATTATTTAGAACCATTATTTTAGCTAGAACTCGTCATAAGATGACAGCATCTCACTATCGTAATGATTTCTCGTTCAAAATATTTATTTGAAATTATTTAGAGAACGCTACGGACTAGAACTCTTCAGGAGTACGTACATAGGAATGATAGTCATTATGCAGAACCATTACGAAAGCTAGAACTCGCTATTGTATGACAGCATCTCACTATCGTTGAGATTTTCCATCAACAATAATTATTTAAAAATTTTCGGAAAACGTTAGAGACTGGAACTCTCCAGAAATGCATTCATAGGAGCTCTAGATATCATTTGCAACTGTTACGCAAGTTGGAACTCATCCTAGTACAGCAGCATCTCATCATATCCTAGTGATTCTGCATTTTTGTTAATTAATTTAAATCATTTAGGGAGTGCTAGAGGCTAGAACTCTTCTAGAATACGTGCACAAGGACTCTAATTATCATTAAGGAGCATTGTTCAAGCTGGAAGGCGCCGTAGTATGACAGCATCTCATCATAGTAGATATTTTCAATCAATAATAAATATTTTAAACATTTTAGAAAGCGGAGAAGGCTAGAACTCTCCTGGAACTAATGCAGAGGACCTTCACTTATCATTCAGAAGCCTTATCTAAACTGGAACTCATCATAGGATGACAGCATCTCATCATAGTAGATATTTTCAATCCATAATAAATATTTTAAACATTTTAGAAAGCGGTGGAGGCTAGAATTCTTTTGGAACTCATAAAGAGGATTTTCACTTATCATTCAGAACCCTTATCTAAGCTAGAACTCGTCATAGGACGACAGCATCTCACTATCGTAACGATTTTTCGTTCAAAATTATTATTTTAAATTATTTAGAGAGCGCTACTGACTAGAACTCTTCACGAGTACATACATAGGAACGCTAGTCATCAGTCAGAACCGTTATGAAAGCTCGAATTCGCTATAGTACGACAGCATCTCACTATCGTATAGATTTTTCATTGGCAATAATTATTTAAAATATTTCAGAAAACGTTAGAGACTGGAACTCTTCAGAAACGCCTTCATGGGAGCTCTAATCATCATTTAGAACTATTACGCAAGCAGGAACTCGTCATAGTACAACAGCATCTCATCGTATCATAGTGATTTTTTATATTGACCAATTATTTAAATTTATCTGGGAAGTGCTAGAGGCCAGAACTCTTCTGGAATTCATACAGAGGATATTCTTTTATTATTTAGAACCATTATTTTAGCTAGAACTCGTCATAGGATGACAGCATCTCACTATCGTAATGATTTTTCGATCAAAATATTTATTTGAAATTATTTAGAGAACGCTACGGACTAGAACTCTTCAGGAGTATGTACATAGGAACGATAGTCATTATGCAGAACCATTACGAAAGCTAGAACTCGCTATTGTATGACAGCATCTCACTATCGTAGAGATTTTCCATCAACAATAATTATTTAAAAATTTTCGGAAAACGTTAGAGACTGGAACTCTCCAGAAATGCATTCATAGGAGCTCTAGATATCATTTGCAACTGTTACGCAAGTTGGAACTCATCCTAGTACAGCAGCATCTCATCATATCCTAATGATTCTGCATTTTTGTTAATTAATTTAAATCATTTAGGGAGTGCTAGAGGCTAGAACTCTTCGAGAATACGTGCACAAGGACTCTAATTATCATTAAGAAGCATTGTTCAAGCTGGAAGGCGCCGTCGTATGACAGCATCTCATCCTAGTAGATATTTTCAATCAATAATAAGTATTTTAAACATTTTAGAAAGCGGTGAAGGCTAGAACTCTCCTGGAACTAATGCAGAGGACTTTCACTTATCATTTAGAACCCTTATCTAAGCTAGAACTCGTCATAGGACGACAGCATCTCACTATCGTAACGATTTTTCGTTCAAAATAATTATTTAAAATTGTTTAGAGAGCGCTACTGACTAGAACTCTTCACGAGTACGTACATAGGAACGCTAGTCATCAGTCAGAACCGTTATGAAAGTTCGAACTCGCTATAGTACGACAGCATCTCACTATCGTATAGATTTTTCATTGGCAATAATTATTTAAAATACTTCAGAAAACGTCAGAGACTAAAACTTTTCAGAAATGCCTTCATGTGAGTTTTAGTTATCATTTAGAACTATTACACAAGCAGGAACTTGTCATAATACGACAGCACCTCGTCGTATCATAGTGATTTTTTATTTTGATCAATTATTTAAATTTACCTGGGAAGTGCTAGAGGCTCGAACTCTTCTGAAATTCATACACAGGATCGTCACTTATCACACAGAAGTCTTATCTTAGCTAGAACTCGTCATAGGATGACAGCATCTCACTATCGTAATGATTTTTCGTTCAAAATATTTATTTGAAATTATTTAGAGAACGCTACGAACTAGAACTCTTCAGGAGTATGTACATAGGAATGATAGTCATTATGCAGAACCATTACGAAAGCTAGAACTCGCTATAGGATGACATCATCTCACTATCGAAGAGATTTTTCATCAACGATAATTATTTAAAAATTTTCAGAAAACGTTAGAGACTGGAACTCTCCAGAACTGCACTCATAGGAGCTCTAGATATCATTTGCAACTGTTACGCAATTTGGAACTCATCCCAGTATAGCAGCATCTCATCATATCCTAGTGATTTTACATTTTTGTTAATTAATTAAAATCATTTAGGAAGTGCTAGAGGCTAGAACTCTTCGAGAATACGTGCACAAGGACTCTAGTTATCATTAAGGAGCATTGTTCAAGCTGGAAGACGCCATAGTATGACAGCATCTCATCATAGTAGATATTTTCAATCAATAATAAATATTTTAAACATTTTAGAAAGCGGTGGAGGCTAGAACTCTTTTGGAACTCATAAAGAGGATCCCCACTTATCATTCAGAACCCTTATCTAAGCTAGAACTCGTTATAGGACGACAGCATCTCATCATAGTAGATATTTTCAATCAATAATAAATATTTTAAACATTTTAGAAAGCGGTGGAGGCTAGAACTCTTTTGGAACTCATAAAGAGGATCCTCACTTCTCATTCAGAATCCTTATCTAAGCTAGAACTCGTCATAGGACGACAGCATTTCACTATCGTAATGATTTTTCGTTCAAAATAATAATTTAAAAGTATTTAGAGAGCGCTACAGACTAGAACTCTTCACGAGTACGTACATAGGAATGCTAGTCATCAGTCAGAACCGTTATGAAAGCTAGATCTCGCTATAGTATGACAGCATTTCACTATCGTAGAGATTTTCCATCAACAATAATAATTTAAAAAATTTCAGAAAACGCTAGAGACTGGAACTCTCCAAAAATGCATTCATGGGAGCTGTAGTTATCATTTACAACTGTTACGCAAGCTGGGACTCATCCTAGTACAGGAGCATCTCATCATATCCTAGTGATTTTGCATTTTTGTTAATTAATTAAAATTATTTATGAAGTGCCAGATGCTAGAACTCTTCGAGAATATATGCACAAGGACTTTAGTTATCATTAAGCAACATTGTTCAAGCTGGAAGACGCCATAGTATGACGGCATCTCATCATAGTAGATATTTTCAATCAATAATAAATATTTTAATCATTTTAGAAAGCGGTAGAGGCTAGATCTCTTGTGAAATTCATATAGAGGATATTCACTTATCATTCAGACCCCTTATCTAAGCTAAAACTCGCCATAGGACGATTGCATCTCACTATCGTCATGATTTTAATTTTTTAATTCAATTTAATTTTTACGAAAGCTAGCACTCGCTATAGTATGACAGCAACTTACAATCGCAGAGATTTTTCATTCACAATGATTATTTAAAAAATTTCAAAAAACGTCAGAGACTAGAACTCTTCAGAAATGCCTTCGTGTGAGCTTTAGTTATCATTTAGAACTATTACGCAAGCAGGAACTTGTCATAATACAGCAGCACCTCATCATATCATAGTGATTTTTTATTTTGAACAATTATTTAAATTTACCTAGGAAGTGCTGGAGACTAGAACTCTTCTGGAATTCATACAGAAGATTATCACTTATCATTCAGAACCCTTATCTTAGCTAGAACTCGTTATAGGATGACAGCATCTCACTATCGTAATGATTTTTCGTTCTAAATAATTATTTGAAATTATTTAAAGAACGCTACGGACTAGAACTCTTCAGGAGTACGTACATAGGAACGATAGTTATTATGCAGAAACATTACGAATTCTAGAACTCGCTATAGTATGACAGCATCTCACTATCGTAGAGATTTTCCATCAACAATAATTATTTTAAAATTTTCAGAAAACGTTAGAGACTGGAACTCTCCAGAAATGCATTCATAGGAGCTGTAGTTATCATTTGCAACTGTTACGCAAGTTGGAACTCATCCTAGTACAGTAGCATCTCATCATATCCTAGTGATTTTGCACTTTTGTTAATTAATTAAAATCATTTAGGAAGTGCTAGAGGCTAGAACTCTTCGAGAATACATGCACAAGGACTCTAGTTATCATTAAGGAGCATTATTCAAGCTGGAAGACGCCATAATATGGCAGCATCTCATCATAGTAGATGTTTTCAA
This sequence comes from Rhimphoctona megacephalus, assembly GCA_963989365.1. Taxonomy (NCBI): domain Eukaryota; kingdom Metazoa; phylum Arthropoda; class Insecta; order Hymenoptera; family Ichneumonidae; genus Rhimphoctona; species Rhimphoctona megacephalus. The sequence goes on from OZ022416.1 coordinate 15,349,003, forward strand.
TCAATAATAAATATTTTAAACATTTTAGAAAGCGTTGGAGGCTAGAACTTTTGTGGAATTCATACATAGAATCTTCACTAATCATTTAGAACGCTTATCTAAACTAGAACTTGTCATAGAACGACAGAATCTCACTATCGTAATGATTTTACATTCGAAAGTCATTTAGGATAGTGAGATGCTGTCGTCCTATGACGAGTTTTAACTAATTTTATTTCAATTATCAGCTCAATGATAACTAGAGTTCCCCTGTGCGTACTCCAAAAAAGTTCAGGCCCCTAGTTCTTTCCAATTAATCAAAAATAATTACCAGAACCAAAAAATCATATTGATAGTGAGATGCTGTCGTTTTGTGTCGAGTTCTGGCTTTCACAATGCTTTTAAGTGATAACTGGAGCCCTCATGTATCCACTTCTAAGGGGTTCTAGTTTCTAGGGCTTGTTCAGAATTGTTATATAATAATTGTGAATAAAAAGTCCCTGCTAAAGTAAAATGTTGTCCTTCCATGACGAGTTCCAGCTTATACAGAGCTTCAAAACGCAAACTAGCGTTCCCAAGGATGTTTTTCTGAGGATTTCTAGTCTCTAATGCTTTTCAAAAGAAATTCAAATAATAATTTGTGACAAAAAATGTTTTCGACAGTGAGATGCTGTTACGCTATGACGAATTCTAGCTTATACATTGCTTATAAATAACAACTTGAGTCCCCCTATATGGACTCCAGGAGAGTTCAGCTCTCCAGTACTTCTCAAATATTTAAAAATATTGTTTAAAAAAAAATCGTTTAGATTAAAGAGATGCTGTCGTACGAAGAGTTCGAGATGTCAGTGGACCTAGCAGATCATTTTCCAGCAGATCAAAAATAAAAGGGAGTTCTGTTCGCATGCAGTTCAGTTCTATAGTTCCTGATACTTTTTAGCGATAGTTCCCACGATTTTACCTAAAAAAAAGTCGATTAAAAAAATGATCTGCCAACTTCACGTAGCAGATCATTTTCTGGCAGATCAAAAATAGACGTGAGTTCTCATTGTATGCAGGTGAGTTCTATAGTTCCTGATACTTTTTAGCGATAGTTCTGTCAATTTTACCTGAAAAAAAGTTGATAGAAAAAATAATCTGCTTCAAGATGTCAGTAGATCATTTTTTAAATATAGTCGTATTTTGCTGAATGTGATAAACCTCGTAGTTCTTTATAGCCGAAAACGATAGTTCCACCCCGAAAATTGCGAAGAAAAATATTTAAAAAATTTTTGGTGCCGAAGGTAGATAAACGTAAATGTTTTCTGTTAAAAATTTAAGAAGTCCGGTTTATTTCATTCAAATCTCCGTTGTAGTTTTAGCATTCTAGTATAGATACACGCATAGAGTTCCGGGCTCATTTCGTATTCTAAAGTATAGTTCTGTTACTAATCACTGTAAAACCGAAAAGTTCTAGACTAGTTCTAGATCATTGAAGAAATTTTTAACAATTTTCGACTGTTCAACCATTTAACCATGATATGCTGGCACCTGAGCGTTCGTTCCGGGCATATTTTGCGTTCTAGGTTATAGTTCTATTACTAATCTTTGAAAAACCGAAGAGTTCTAGCCTGTAAGGTTAATTGATATTATTTTCAAAAAAAACGTCCGACATAGCAACTTTTCTACCGTGATATGCTGGCTTTCATGCGTGAGTTCCAGGCACATTTCGTGATCTAAGGTACTAATCAGTATGAAACCGAAAAGTTCTAGCTTCCAGGGATCATTGAAGTAATTTTTAACAACAATTTTTGACTGCTCAACCATTTAACCATGATATGCTGGCACCTGAGCGTGAGTTCCGGGCATATTTTGCGTTCTAGGTTATAGTTACATTACTAATCTTTGAAAAACCGAAGATTTCCAGCCTGTAAAGTTAATTGATATTATTTTTAAAAAGAATTTCTGACATTGCAACTTTTCTACCGTGATATGCTGGCTTTCAAGCGTGAGTTCCAGGCGCATTTCGCGTTCTAAGGTAAAGTTCTGTTACTAATCAGTATGAAACCGAAAATTTCTAGCTTCCAGGGATCAATGAAGTAATTTTTAACAACAATTTTCGACTGTTCAACCATTTAACCATGACATGCTGGCACCTGAGCGTGAGTTCCGGGCATATTTTGCGTTCTAGGTTATAGTTCTTTTACTAATCTTTGAAAAATCGAAGAGTTCTAGCCTGTAAAGTTAATTGATATTATTTTTAAAAAGAATTTCCAACATTGCAACTTTTCTACCGTGATATGCTAGCTTTCAAGCGTGAGTTCCAGGCACATTTCGCGTTCTAAGATAAAGTTCTGTTACTAATCAGCATGAAACCGAAAAGTTCTAGCTTCCAGGGATCATTGAAGTAATTTTTAACAACAATTTTCGACTGTTCAACCATTTAACCATGATATGCTGGCACCTGAGCGTGAATTCCGGGCATATTTTGCGTTCTAGGTTATAGTTCTGTAACTAATCTTTGCAAAACCGAAGAGTTCTAGCCTGTAAGGTTAATTGATATTATTTTCAAAAAAAATGTCCGACATAGCAACTTTTCTACCGTGATATGCTGGCTTTCATGCGTGAGTTCCAAGCACATTTCGCGATCTAAGGTATAGTTCTGTTACTAATCAGTATGAAACCGAAAATTCTAGCTTCCAGGGATCATTGAAGTAATTTTTAACAACAATTTTCGACTGTGCAACCATTTAACCATGATATGCTGGAACCTGCGAGTGAGTTCCGGGCATATTTTGCGTTTTAGGTTATAGTTCTATTACTAATCTTTGAAAACCCGAAGAGTTCTAGCCTGTAAAGTTAATTGATATTATTTTTAAAAAGAATTTCCGACATTGCAACTTTTCTACCGTGATATACTGGCTTTCAAGCGTGAGTTCCAGGCACCTTTCGCATTCTGAGGTAAAGTTCTGTTACTAATCAGTATGAAACCGAAAAGTTCTAGCTTCCAGGGATCATTGAAGTAGTTTTTAACACCAATTTTCGACTGTTCAACCATTTAACCATGATATGCTGGCACCTGAGCGTGAGTTCCGGGCATATTTTGGGTTCTAGGTTATAGTTCTGTAACTAATCTTTGAAAAACCGAAGAGTTCTAGCCTGTAAGATTAATTGATATTATTTTCAAAAAAAATGTCCGACATAGCAACTTTTCTACCGTGATATGCTGGCTTTCATGCGTGAGTTCCAGGCGCATTTCGCGTTCTAAAGTAAAGTTCTGTTACTAATCAGTATGAAACCGAAAAGTTCTAGCTTCCAGGGATCATTGAAGTTATTTTTAACAACAATTTTCGACTGTTCAACCATTTAACCATGATATGCTGGAACCTGCGAGTGAGTTCCGGGCATATTTTGCGTTTTAGGTTATAGTTCTATTACTAATCTTTGAAAACCCGAAGAGTTCTAGCCTGTAAAGTTAATTGATATTATTTTTAAAAAGAATTTCCGACATTGCAACTTTTCTACCGTGATATACTGGCTTTCAAGCGTGAGTTCCAGGCACCTTTCGCGTTCTAAGGTAAAGTTCTGTTACTAATCAGTATGAAACCGAAAAGTTCTAGCTTCCAGGGATCATTGAAGTAGTTTTTAACACCAATTTTCGACTGTTCAACCATTTAACCATGATATGCTGTACCTGAGCGTGAGTTCCGGGCATATTTTGCGTTCTAGGTTATAGTTCTGTAACTAATCTTTGAAAAACCGAAGAGTTCTAGCCTGTAAGATTAATTGATATTATTTTCAAAAAAAATGTCCGACATAGCAACTTTTCTACCGTGATATGCTGGCTTTCATGCGTGAGTTCCAGGCGCATTTCGCGTTGTAAGGTAAAGTTCTGTTACTAATCAGTATGAAACCGAAAAGTTCTAGCTTCCAGGGATCATTGAAGTAGTTTTTAACACCAATTTTCGACTGTTCAACCATTTAACCATGATATGCTGGCACCTGAGAGTGAGTTCCGGGCATATTTTGCGTTTTAGGTTATAGTTCTATTACTAATCTTTGAAAACCCGAAGATTTCTAGCCTGTAAAGTTAATTGATATTATTTTTAAAAAGAATTTCCGACATTGCAACTTTTCTACCGTGATATGCTAGCTTTCAAGCGTGAGTTCCAGGCACCTTTCGCGTTCTAAGGTAAAGTTCTGTTACTAATCAGTATGAAACCGAAAAGTTCTAGCTTCCAGGGATCATTGAAGTAATTTTTAACACCAATTTTCGACTGTTCAACCATTTAACCATGATGTACTGGCACGCGAGGGTGAGTTCCGGGCATATTTTACGTTCTAGGTTATAGTTCTGTAACTAACCTTTGAAAAACCGTAGAGTTCTCGCTTCTAAGGTTAATTGATATTATTTTCAAGAAGAATTTCCGACATTGCAACTTTTCTACCGTGATATGCTGGCTTTCAAGCGTGAGTTCCAGGCACATTTCGCGTTCTAACGTCTGTTACTAATCAGTATAAAACCGAAAAGTTCTAGCTTCCAGGGATCATTGAAGTAATTTTGAACAATCATTTTCGACTGTTCAACCAGTTTATCATGATATGCTGGCACTTGAGCGTAAGTTCCGTGCATATTTTGGGTTCTAGCATAAAGTCTCATTATTGATCTATAGAAAACCGAAGAGTTCTAGTCTCTAGGATTCATTAAAATTATTTTCAACCATAATTTTCGATATTTCAACTATTTTACTATGATGTGCTGGCGCTCAAAGGTGAGTTCCAGGTACATCTCGTGTTGTAGATCATAGTTCGGTTACTGATTTATGCATAATTTAAGAGTTCTATCCTCCAGGAATTATTTAAATCATTTTAGAATATAGTTTTCGACATTTCAATCATTTTACCATGATATGCTAGCACTTAGGCGTAAGTTCCGGTCGTATCCTGCATTCTAGGTTTTAGTTCAATTACTAATCTATTTAAAACCGAAGAGTTCTAGCCTTTAACAGTTAATAATATCATTTCCAAAAAGAATTTACGACATGTCATTTTTTCTACCATGATATGCTGGCACTCAGGCGTGAATCCCGGGATCACATTGCATTCGAGGTTAGAGTTCTGTTACTGATCTATGAAAAACAGATGAGTTCTAGCCTCCCTGAATAATTTAAATCATTTTTAACAATAATTTTCGCTATTTCAACTATTCTATAATGATATGCTGGCCCTTCAGCATGAGTTCCGAGTACATCGCGCATTCTAGATCATAGTTCGATTACTGATTCATGAAAAACCGAAGAGTTCTAGCCTCCAAGAATTATTCAAAACATTTGCAACAATGGATTTCGACACACTTTAAATATTCTACCATGATATGCTGGTACTTGATCGTTAGTTCCAGGCATATTTTGCGTTCTAGATTATCATTCTGTTATTGATTTATAAAAAAAACTGAAAAGTTCTAGCCTCTAAGGATACTCAATATTATTTTCAAAAAAAAATTCCGACATTTCAACTTTTCTACCATGATATGCTGGCACTTGAGCATGAGTTCTGGGCACATATTACCTTCTAGGTTAAAGTTCTATTACTGATCTATGAGAAGCCGAAGAGTTCTAGCTTTTAAGAATGATTAAAGTCATTTTCAACAATAATTTTTGACCTTTCAACTATTCTACCATGATAGGCTGGCCCTTGGGCATGAGTTCTGGGCATATACGTTCTAGATTTACAGTGATTAGTAACAGAACTATACTTTAGAATACGAAATGAGCCCGGAACTCTATGCGTGTATCTATACTAGAATGCTAAAACTACAACGGAGATTTGAATGAAATAAACCGGACTTCTTAAATTTTTAACAGAAAACATTTACGTTTATCTACCTTCGGCACCAAAAATTTTTTAAATATTTTTCTTCGCAATTTTCGGGGTGGAATTATCGTTTTCGGCTATAAAGAACTACGAGGTTTATCACATTCAGCAAAATACGACTATATTTAAAAAATGATCTACTGACATCTTGAAGCAGATTATTTTTTCTATCAACTTTTTTTCAGGTAAAATTGACAGAACTATCGCTAAAAAGTATCAGGAACTATAGAACTCACCTGCATACAATGAGAACTCACGTCTATTTTTGATCTGCCAGAAAATGATCTGCTACGTGAAGTTGGCAGATCATTTTTTTAATCGACTTTTTTTTAGGTAAAATCGTGGGAACTATCGCTACAAAGTATCAGGAACTATAGAACTGAACTGCATGCGAACAGAACTCCATTTTATTTTTGATCTGCTGGAAAATGATCTGCTAGGTCCACTGACATCTCCAACTCTTCGTACGACAGCATCTCTTTAATCTAAACGATTTTTTTTTAAACAATATTTTTAAATATTTGAGAAGTACTGGAGAGCTGAACTCTCCTGGAGTCCATATAGGGGGACTCAAGTTGTTATTTATAAGCAATGTATAAGCTAGAATTCGTCATAGCGTAACAGCATCTCACTGTCGAAAACATTTTTTGTCACAAAATATTATTTGAATTTCTTTTGAAAAGCATTAGAGACTAGAAATCCTCAGAAAAACATCCTTGGGAACGCTAGTTTGCGTTTTGAAGCTCTGTATAAGCTGGAACTCGTCATGGAAGGACAACATTTTACGTTAGCAGGGACTTTTTATTCACAATTATTATATAACAATTCTGAACAAGCCCTAGAAACTAGAACCCCTTAGAAGTGCATACACGAGGGCTCCAGTTATCACTTAAAAGCATTGTGAAATCCAGAACTCGACACAAAACGACAGCATCTCACTATCAATATGATTTTTTGGTTCTGGTACTTATTTTTGATTAATTGGAAAGAACTAGGGGCCTGAACTTTTTTGGAGTACGCACAGGGGAACTCTGGTTATCATTGAGCTGATAATTGAAATAAAATTAGTTAAAACTCGTCATAGGACGACAGCATCTCACTATCCTAAATGACTTTCGAATGTAAAATAATTACGATAGTGAGATGCTGTCGTTCTATGACGAGTTCTAGTTTAGATAAGCGTTCTAAATGATTAGTGAAGATTCTCTGCATGAATTCCACAAAAGTTCTAGCCTCCAACGCTTTCCAAAATGTTTAAAATATTTATTATTGATTGAAAACATCTACTATGATGAGATGCTGTCATATTATGGCGTCTTCCAGCTTGAATAAAGCTCCTTAATGATAACTAGAGTCCTTGTGCATGTATTCTCGAAGAGTGCTAGCCTCTAGCACTTCCTAAATGATTTTAATTAATTAACAAAAGTGCAAAATCACTGGGATATGATGAGATGCTACTGTACTAGGATGAGTTCCAACTTGCGTAACAGTTGCAAATGATAACTAGAGCTCCTATGAATGCATTTCTGGAGAGTTCCAGTCTCTAACGTTTTCTGAAAATTTTTAAATAATTATTGTTGATGAAAAATCTCTACGATAGTGAGATGCTGTCATACTATAGCGAGTTCTAGAATTCGTAATGGTTCTGCATAATAACTATCGTTCCTATGTACGTCCTCCTGAAGAGTTCTAGTCCGTAGCGTTCTTTAAATAATTTCAAATAATTATTTTGAACGAAAAATCATTACGATAGTGAGATGCTGTCATCCTATAACGAGTTCTAGCTAAGATAAGGGTTCTGAATGATAAGTGATAATCTTCTGTATGAATTTCAGAAGAGTTATAGCCTCCAGCACTTCCTAGGTAAATTTAAATAATTGGTCAAAATAAAAATCACTATGATATGATGAGGTGCTGCTGTATTATGACAAGTTCCTGCTTGCGTAATAGTTCTAAATGATAACTAAAGCTCACACGAAGGCATTTCTGAAGAGTTCTAGTCTCCGACGTTTTTTGAAATTTTTTAAATAATCACTGTGAATGAAAAATCTCTGCGATTGTGAGATGCTGTCATACTATAGCGAGTGCTAGCTTTCGTAAAAATTAAATTGAATTAAAAAATTAAAATCATTACGATAGTGAGATGCTATCGTCCTATGGCGAGTTTTAACTTAGATAAGGGGTCTGAATGATAAGTAAATATCCTCTATATGAATTCCACAAGAGTTCTAGCCTCTACCGCTTTCTAAAATGATTAAAATATTTATTATTGATTGAAAATATCTACTATGATGAGATGCCGTCATACTATGGCGTCTTCCAGCTTGAACAATGTTCCTTAATGATAACTAGAGTCCTTGTGCACATATTCTCGAAGAGTTCTAGCATCTGGCACTTCATAAATGATTTTCATTAATTAACAAAAATGCAAAATTACTAGGATATGATGAGATGCTCCTGTACTAGGATGAGTTCCAGCTTGCGTAACAGTTGTAAATGATAACTACAGCTCCCATGAATGCATTTCTGGAGAGTTCCAGTCTCTAGCGTTTTCTGAAATTTTTTAAATTATTATTGTTGATGGAAAATCTCTACGATAGTGAGATGCTGTCATACTATAGCGAGATCTAGCTTTCATAACGGTTCTGACTGATGACTAGCATTCCTATGTACGTACTCGTGAAGAGTTCTAGTCTGTAGCGCTCTCTAAATACTTTTAAATTATTATTTTGAACGAAAAATCATTACGATAGTGAGATGCTGTCGTCCTATGACGAGTTCTAGCTTAGATAAGGGTTCTGAATGAGAAGTGAGGATCCTCTTTATGAGTTCCAAAAGAGTTCTAGCCTCCACCGCTTTCTAAAATGTTTAAAATATTTATTATTGATTGAAAATATCTACTATGATGAGATGCTGTCGTCCTATGACGAGTTCTAGCTTAGATAAGGGTTCTGAATGATAAGTGAGGATCCTCTTTATGAGTTCCAAAAGAGTTCTAGCCTCTACCGCTTTCTAAAATGTTTAAAATATTTATTATTGATTGAAAATATCTACTATGATGAGACGCTGTCATACTACGGCGCCTTCCAGCTTGAAAAATGCTCCTTAACGATAATTAGAGTCCTTGTGCACGTATTCTCGAAGAGTTCTAGCCTCTAGCACTCCCTAAATGATTTAAATTAATTAACAAAAATGCAGAATCACTAGGATATGATGAGATGCTGCAGTACTAGGATGAGTTCCAACTTGCGTAACAGTTGCAAATGATATCTAGAGCTCCTATGAATGCATTTCTGGAGAGTTCCAGTCTCTAACGTTTTCCGAAAATTTTTAAATAATTATTGTTGATGGAAAATCTCTACGATAATGAGATGCTGTCATACAATAGCGAGTTCTAGCTTTCGTAATGGTTCTGCATAATGACTATCGTTCCTATGTACATACTCCTGAAGAGTTCTAGTCCGTAGCGTTCTCTAAATAATTTCAAATAAATATTTTGAACGAGAAATCATTACGATAGTGAGATGCTGTCATCCTATGACGAGTTCTAGCTAAAATAATGGTTCTAAATAATAAAAGAATATCCTCTGTATGAATTCCAGAAGAGTTCTGGCCTCTAGCACTTCCCAGATAAATTTAAATAATTGGTCAATATAAAAAATCACTATGATACGATGAGATGCTGTTGTACTATGACGAGTTCCTGCTTGCGTAATAGTTCTAAATGATGATTAGAGCTCCCATGAAGGCGTTTCTGAAGAGTTCCAGTCTCTAACGGTTTCTGAAATACTTTAAATAATTATTGTCAATGAAAAATCTCTACGATATTGAGATGCTGTCGTACCATAGCGAGTTCTAGCTTTCATAACGGTTCTGACTGATGACTAGCATTCCTATGTACGTACTCGTGAAGAGTTCTAGTCTGTAGCGCTCTCTAAATACTTTTAAATTATTATTTTGAACGAAAAATCATTACGATAGTGAGATGCTGTCGTCCTATGACGAGTTCTAGCTTAGATAAGGGTTCTGAATGATAAGTGGGGATCCTCTTTATGAGTTCCAAAAGAGTTCTAGCCTCCACCGCTTTCTAAAATGATTAAAATATTTATTATTGATTGAAAATATCTACTATGATGAGATGCTGTCATACTATGGCGTCTTCCAGCTTGAACAATGCTCCTTAATGATAACTAGAGTCCTTGTGAACGTATTCTCGAAGAGTTCTAGCCTCTAGCACTTCCTAAATGATTTTAATTAATTAACAAAAATGCAAAATCCCTAGGATATGATGAGATGCCGCTGTACTAGGATGAGTTCCAAATTGCGTAACAGTTGCAAATGATATCTAGAGCTCCTATGAGTGCATTTCTGGAGAGTTCCCGTCTCTAACGTTTTCTGAAAATTTTTAAATAATTATTGTTGATGGAAAATCTCTTCGATAGTGAGATGATGTCATCCTATAGCGAGTTCTAGCTTTCGTAATGGTTCTGCATAATGACTATCATTCCTATGTACGTACACCTGAAGAGTTCTAGTCCGTAGCGTTCTCTAAATAATTTCAAATAAATATTTTGAACGAGAAATCATTACGATAGTGAGATGCTGTCATCCTATGACGAGTTCTAGCTAAAATAATGGTTCTAAATAATAAAAGAATATCCTCTGTATGAATTCCAGAAGAGTTCTGGCCTCTAGCACTTCCCAGATAAATTTAAATAATTGGTCAATATAAAAAATCACTACGATACGATGAGATGCTGTTGTACTATGACGAGTTCCTGCTTGCGTAATAGTTCTAAATGATGATTAGAGCTCCCATGAAGGCGTTTCTGAAGAGTTCCAGTCTCTAACGTTTTCTGAAATATTTTAAATAATTATTGCCAATGAAAAATCTATATGATAGTGAGATGCTGTCGTACTATAGCGAGTTCGAGCTTTCATAACGGTTCTGACTGATGACTAGCGTTCCTATGTATGTACTCGTGAAGAGTTCTAGTCAGTAACGCTCTCTAAATAATTTTAAATAATTATTTTGAACGAAAAATCGTTACGATAGTGAGATGCTGTCGTCCTATGACGAGTTCTAGCTTAGATAAGGGTTCTGAATGATAAGTGAAAATCCTCTTTATGAGTTCCAAAAGAATTCTAGCCTCCACCGCTTTCTAAAATGTTTAAAATATTTATTATTGATTGAAAATATCTACTATGATGAGATGCTGTCATCCTATGATGAGTTCTAGCTTAGATAAGGCTTCTGAATGATAAGTGAAGGTCCTCTGCATTAGTTCCAGGAGAGTTCTAGCCTTCACCGCTTTCTAAAATGTTTAAAATATTTATTATTTATTGAAAATATCTACTATGATGAGATGCTGTCATACTACGGCGCCTTCCAGCTTGAACAATGCTCCTTAATGATAATTAGAGTCCTTGTGCACGTATTCTCGAAGAGTTCTAGCCTCTAGCACTCCATAAATGATTTAAATTAATTAACAAAAATGCAGAATCACTAGGATATGATGAGATGCTGCTGTACTAGGATGAGTTCCAACTTGCGTAACAGTTGCAAATGATATCTAGAGCTCCTATGAATGCATTTCTGGAGAGTTCCAGTCTCTAACGTTTTCCGAAAATTTTTAAATAATTATTGTTGATGGAAAATCTCTACGATAGTGAGATGCTGTCATACAATAGCGAGTTCTAGCTTTCGTAATGGTTCTGCATAATGACTATCGTTCCTATGTACATACTCCTGAAGAGTTCTAGTCCGTAGTGTTCTCTAAATAATTTCAAATAAATATTTTGAACGAGAAATCATTACGATAGTGAGATGCTGTCATCTTATGACGAGTTCTAGCTAAAATAATGGTTCTAAATAATAAAAGAATATCCTCTGTATGAATTCCAGAAGAGTTCTGGCCTCTAGCGCTTCCCAGATAAATTTAAATAATTGGTCAATATAAAAAATCACTATGATACGATGAGATGCTGTTGTACTATGACGAGTTCCTGCTTGCGTAATAGTTCTAAATGATGATTAGAGCTCCCATGAAGGCGTTTCTGAAGAGTTCCAGTCTCTAACGTTTTCTGAAATACTTTAAATAATTATTGCCAATGAAAAATCTCTACGATATTTAGATGCTGTCGTACTATAGCGAGTTCTAGCTTTCATAACGGTTCTGACTGATGACTAGCATTCCTATGTACATACTCGTGAAGAGTTCTAGTCTGTAGCGCTCTCTAAATACTTTTAAATTATTATTTTGAACGAAAAATCATTACGATAGTGAGATGCTGTCGTCCTATGACGAGTTCTAGCTTAGATAAGATTTCTGAATGATAAGTGAGGATCCTCTTTATGAGTTCCAAAAGAGTTCTAGCCTCCACCGCTTTCTAAAATGTTTAAAATATTTATTATTGATTGAAAATATATACTATGATGAGATGCTGTCGTCCTATGATGAGTTCTAGCTTAGATAAGGGTTCTGAATGATAAGTGAGGATCCTCTTTATGAGTTCCAAAAGAGTTCTAGCCTCCACCGCTTTCTAAAATGTTTAAAATATTTATTATTGATTGAAAATATCTACTATGATGAGATGCTGTCATACTATGGCGTCTTCCAGCTTGAACAATGCTCCTTAATGATAACTAGAGTCCTTGTGCACGTATTCACGAAGAGTTCTAGCCTCTAGCACTTCCTAAATGGTTTTAATTAATTAACAAAAATGCAAAATCACTAGGATATGATGAGATGCTTCTATACTAGGATGAGTTCGAAATTGCGTAACAGTTGCAAATGATATCTAGAGCTCCTATGAGTGCATTTCTGGAGAGCTCCAGTCTCTAACGTTTTCTGAAAGTTTATAAATAATTATTGTTGATGGAAAATCTCTTCGATAGTGAGATGATGTCATCCTATAGCGAGTTCTAGCTTTCGTAATGGTTCTGCATAATGACTATCGTTCCTATGTACATACTCCTGAAGAGTTCTAGTCCGTAGTGTTCTCTAAATAATTTCAAATAAATATTTTGAACGAGAAATCATTACGATAGTGAGATGCTGTCATCTTATGACGAGTTCTAGCTAAAATAATGGTTCTAAATAATAAAAGAATATCCTCTGTATGAATTCCAGAAGAGTTCTGGCCTCTAGCGCTTCCCAGATAAATTTAAATAATTGGTCAATATAAAAAATCACTATGATACGATGAGATGCTGTTGTACTATGACGAGTTCCTGCTTGCGTAATAGTTCTAAATGATGATTAGAGCTCCCATGAAGGCGTTTCTGAAGAGTTCCAGTCTCTAACGTTTTCTGAAATACTTTAAATAATTATTGCCAATGAAAAATCTCTACGATATTTAGATGCTGTCGTACTATAGCGAGTTCTAGCTTTCATAACGGTTCTGACTGATGACTAGCATTCCTATGTATATACTCGTGAAGAGTTCTAGTCTGTAGCGCTCTCTAAATACTTTTAAATTATTATTTTGAACGAAAAATCATTACGATAGTGAGATGCTATCGTCCTATGACGAGTTCTAGCTTAGATAAGATTTCTGAATGATAAGTGAGGATCCTCTTTATGAGTTCCAAAAGAGTTCTAGCCTCCACCGCTTTCTAAAATGTTTAAAATATTTATTATTGATTGAAAATATATACTATGATGAGATGCTGTCGTCCTATGATGAGTTCTAGCTTAGATAAGGGTTCTGAATGATAAGTGAGGATCCTCTTTATGAGTTCCAAAAGAGTTCTAGCCTCCACCGCTTTCTAAAATGATTAAAATATTTATTATTGATTGAAAATATCTACTATGATGAGATGCTGTCATACTACGGCGCCTTCCAGCTTGAACAATGCTCCTTAATGATAATTAGAGTCCTTGTGCACGTATTCTCGAAGAGTTCTAGCCTCTAGCACTTCCTAAATGATTTTAATTAATTAACAAAAATGCAAAATCCCTAGGATATGATGAGATGCCGCTGTACTAGGATGAGTTCCAAATTGCGTAACAGTTGCAAATGATATCTAGAGCTCCTATGAGTGCATTTCTGGAGAGCTCCAGTCTCTAACGTTTTCTGAAAGTTTTTAAATAATTATTGTTGATGGAAAATCTCTTCGATAGTGAGATGATGTCATCCTATAGCGAGTTCTAGCTTTCGTAATGGTTCTGCATAATGACTATCATTCCTATGTACGTACTCCTGAAGAGTTCTAGTCCGTAGCGTTCTCTAAATAATTTCAAATAAATATTTTGAACGAGAAATCATTACGATAGTGAGATGCTGTCATCCTATGACGAGTTCTAGCTAAAATAATGGTTCTAAATAATAAAAGAATATCCTCTGTATGAATTCCAGAAGAGTTCTGGCCTCTAGCACTTCCCAGATAAATTTAAATAATTGGTCAATATAAAAAATCACTATGATACGATGAGATGCTGTTGTACTATGACGAGTTCCTGCTTGCGTAATAGTTCTAAATGATGATTAGAGCTCCCATGAAGGCGTTTCTGAAGAGTTCCAGTCTCTAACGTTTTCTGAAATACTTTAAATAATTATTGCCAATGAAAAATCTCTACGATATTGAGATGCTGTCGTACTATAGCGAGTTCTAGCTTTCATAACGGTTCTGGCTGATGACTAGCATTCCTATGTACGTACTCGTGAAGAGTTCTAGTCTGTAGCGCTCTCTAAATACTTTTAAATTATTATTTTGAACGAAAAATCATTACGATAGTGAGATGCTGTCGTCCTATGACGAGTTCTAGCTTAGATAAGGGTTCTGAATGATAAGTGGGGATCCTCTTTATGAGTTCCAAAATAGTTCTAGCCTCCACCGCTTCCTAAAATGATTAAAATATTTATTATTGATTGAAAATATCTACTATGATGAGATGCTGTCATACTATGGCGTCTTCCAGCTTGAACAATGCTCCTTAATGATAACTAGAGTCCTTGTGCACATATTCTCGAAGAATTCTAGCCTCTAGCACTTCCTAAATGATTTTAATTAATTTACAAAAATGCAAAATCACTAGGATATGATAAGATGCTGCTGTACTAGGATGAGTTCCAAATTGCGTAACAGTTGCAAATGATATCTAGAGCTCCTATGAGTGCATTTCTGGAGAGTTCCAGTCTCTAACGTTTTCTGAAAATTTTTAAATAATTATTGTTGATGGAAAATCTCTTCGATAGTGAGATGATGTCATCCTATAGCGAGTTCTAGCTTTCGTAATGGTTCTGCATAATGACTATCATTCCTATGTACATACTCCTGAAGAGTTCTAGTCCGTAGCGTTCTGTAAATAATTTCAAATAAATATTTTGAACGAAAAATCATTACGATAGTGAGATGCTGTCATCCTATGACGAGTGCTAGGTTTCGTAAAAATGAAATTGAATTAAAAAATTACAATCATTACGATAGTGAGAAGCTGTCGTCCTATGACGAGTTTTAGCTTAGATAAGTGTTCTAAATGATAAGTGAAGATCCTCTGTATGAATTCCAGTAGAGCTCTAGCCTCTGCCGCTTTCTACAAATTTTTAAATAATTATTACTGGTTAAAATTGTCTACTTTGATGAGATGCTGTTATACTATGGCGTCTTCCGGCTTGAACAATGCTCCTAAATGATAACTAGAGTTCTTGTACATGTATTCTCAAAGAGTTCTAGCCTCTAGCACTTCCTAAATGATTTTTAAAAATTAAAAAACCGTTTTTTTTTTTAAATCGACAGAACTGTTGTTAAAACTTATTCAGGATGTAGAACTCAAGGGATTTCAACTCTTGTGAGATCAATTTCTGAAAATTCGATGAGATGCTGTAACATTTTTTGCGAAGTTAGCATCTCATTTTTTCAAAATGCGATATTAATAGTAAATTCGACGGAACTATTTTTAATACTTATCAAGAACTGTAGAACAATGTGGCATGCCACTTTATCTGAAGTTTATTTGTGAGATGCTAACAATTGAGATGCTAACTTCACACACGTCCAGGTCCATCTGTTACGGTGACTACACCAGAGAAGATCAACGAAGTTGAGAATTATTTCAAACAAAATTCAAATGATTCGATTCGGAAAAATATGATCATTTTGTTGCTTTTTAACGATGCAAGTTTCCATACGATGAAAAATCGAATAAGCTCATTTTGAGTCTAGTTCACACTTTGAATGGAATGTCTGTTATTCCAAAGTGGTAAAGTTGAATTCAGATCCGACTTTACCACTCCGACGCCGACGGAGACGTCGGCGTTTCCGTTGATTTCCAATAACAGAACGTATAAAGTTTGGAATATGCACAAAACAAATTTTGTACAGCAATACTTGATTGCACATCGAAGCAGGATAAAAAAAAAAAGAAGAGGATCGAAGACTTTCGTAACCTGATCGTTGAATCTAGTTAACTACGTTCGCGGCAAAGTACCGAACTTTGATCTAATAACGATTTGCACGCGATCACGATTATATCTTCATCGGTGCGGATATAATCGTAGCTCCGCACGACTTGTCTCACGTGTTTGCCTCAATTCATCCTCAGCCAAGACTCAATGTGCCAAACCTCGCCCTTTCTCTACCAGACGATTGAAACGCTTCTCGCTCTTTTTCATGGTGATGTGACGTTAGCGGTGACGTCGGCGCGGCGAAGCGTTCTGATACGGTGCTCGACGAAAGCATCAACCCTCATGAGAATTTATCCACCAAGTGAGAAACACAAAGAGAGAGGGAGAGAGATATAAAAGAGGGAGTAAGATAGACGAGAAAATAACCAAACTACGAAGTTTCGGGTGGTTCCTCGAGGGTGAACTGTTATTAACCACCTTCACGGAAACCACGCAAATGCTTGAGAAAAGATTGATTGCTATACAATCTGGGAGCGAACGATCCTCATTACAATTTCCTTTTGCTCCAAAAATTTCGGTAGTACATTGAAAAAAAAATTAAAGAATTGCCAACTACGCGATGAGGTTGAACGAATTTCGTTGCGCCAATAATCATATTACGTTTAGTTAATCACCCGGTGGTTCATCCATTAAAAGTTATGTCGTTGAGACAACTAGGCCACGATTTTGCTGCTAAATTTTTATTTATTTCAGTTGAGTGTATTTCATGTGATACAACCGCAATAAATGGTTAAATTGAAAAAAAATAAAACTTGAAACACAGAATCGATTGAATTTGAAATAATCACACGAAGGTTGAGTTTTATACGGTTGATCCGTGACTCGATAAAATAATAGCATCGAATAAACTTCTCTGCGAGAATTGAATTCAATGACACCATAGATCAACGGAATATAATTTGTGATTAAGCTAATTACCTAGTAGTAATTTGCATGAAATCTTTTGTTACTATTCAAACAAATGAACCTTTTGCTAAAGTTACTAAAATTTCGTTGCGCAAACAATAAGTTTTGTTTAACACGAATTATATATATTGTAACCGGACAGCCTTATTCCCTGGCTGGATTTCTGGTGTGGCAAAAATCCGCTAGAGGACCACGGGCGGAGCGCTCTCGCGTTAGCGTCGCACCGCCTGTGTGCCCATAAGGATCCGACATTGAATCATTAAATAACGAGCATAAAACATAGGTATGTTTTTCAATTTTTAACCTGTGACACGAATCAAAACACCTTGCAAAAGCATTGACTACCACACAAACAAATCTCAACACACGATAAACAGCTAGTAAAATTCTAAGGAATAGGAAGAGCTAAAATAAGAAACAAAAACATTGTAATTAAAATCTGTTACCAAAACAAAGATGAATAAAGAAATCTTAAAAGTAAAGTATTAAATAACGAAATAACGATCACTCCGACCGATGGTCGTTGAGAAAACCCGGGCCCTTATTTTACTAGGTAAGCAGGTCTAAGGCCTTTTATAGTAGAATTAAAGTACGCTGATATGAAAAGATTTTGCAACCTAACTATGTTAGGATAGGCGCACTTACGAGAGAGTAAAAAATCGATTAATCGTATTTACTATTGAAAGTCGCAAAATATAAAATCAAAAATATGAAATAAAAAATATTCTAAAAAATATATATATCAAAAGAAATTTCAAATATTTCTTAAAATTATTTCAAAATCATAATTGTTCGGCACAATCGCTGTACGTTTTAATTACACAATGCAATTCATTTAATCCAAACATGATTGATACAATTGACTGAAATACTTTTCCTCATTTCCCGAGCAATGCGAAGATACTATTTCAAATATTTATTGAATTTTCGGTGGCGTCAACTATGCCATTGATTTCGCCGTATCCAACCTCGGGGCGTAGTTGAGCCAACTACGCCTCCGTTCTCAACCCTATGCCTTTTTTCAGTGTACATTAAATTAATTTATACTTAAGATTAGACTTAAGAATCATTATAAATTTACAATTCAAGCAAACCGGAATTTCAAAATTTTTATTATAAGATTAGCAACTTTTGAGAATTTGAATATTATAAATTACGGAGAACATTTAGGCTAATATTGTTATTTAATTGAATGGAAATTTTGATGAATATTCAATCGAACTTTTTTTTATTGTAAGAATTTATCGGGCAGTTCATTATTCAATATTTACACCAGAACTTGAGAAAAGATTATGTGTTTTGAATGAAATTTTAATGTATAATTCAATTTTTACGAAGTGAATACATCGATGATTTTTCTCATACCTGTTCCGAAAAAACCTATGAAAATTTATCAATTCTTTTTATAAGTCAAAATTTTTTCAAGGCTATTTTAAAAGTCTTAAACCATTAAGACCATTATTATGCTATTTAATATTCTGTGAAAAATCCATAATATCATCAGCCAATCAACACAATTGTAATGATCATTCCAAAAAGGGCTTTTTTCGATTTCTGATGAATATACATGGCTACGCTCGAAGCCTACTCCGTTCAGATTGTTATAATTGTCATTATTCTTTAAAACTCGTACACAATACACAGGATATAAGCAAAAGAAAAAAGAGTGACGAAATGAAACGAATAAGGTGAGGTAATATCGCCTGGAGGATAGCTTCGGAAATCGACTTGTCAGGGCATAGACATTACGAGGAAAGCAGAGGATGAAACCGAAAACTCCACGACCGCGGTCTGTCATGTCTTTCCTGTATCTATTCAGGATCCCCCAACCCATTCTCTTCGTCAGAGCGACGAAAGTGGGTGAATGAACAGTACAGCCTCGAGCACACACAGTTGGCGCAAAGGGTTGTCAGAAAGGGAGAGAGATAGAGAAAGAAAGGGACGAAAAGAGAAAATTTCTCTTGCCCTGGAGTCGCAGCTTCACGGTTCATTTGGCACTCCGACGAGGCTCTACCGAGTGACTCTCTCATTCCGTTCCGAAACGAATGCACCTGGTTTTCGGCATCAGAGAAATCCCATCGTCCACATTTCGCCGCGAGCCCGCGAAGTACCACTCTTCTATCTCTTTCTTCCTGCCACCCCACCGGATATCTCATCCACCAAGTGCAATATCCAATCCACTACTCGTCTTCAATCTGTACGTGTATACCTATAGAAAAATGTACTTGTTTCAAGACTATATACCAAATCTCTGGATTCAGCACAGATAGGCTCTATTTGACTGAAAAAACCAATCAAAATGGAGAGTGGAAAAAAATTGATAGCCTCGATTACCGTTTATTTAAATTACACGAACTGCTTTCATACTGGGAACAAAATATGAAGTTTAAATGACTTTCGACTAAGATAAAAGAAAGTTATTTTTAAGATAGTGCATGAAATTTCTTTACGGTACGTTAATTTACATGTTTCGAGTTGATCGGTATGCAAAAAAAAATGTCAGCTGCACGAAAGGACACTGAGAATCGATCTGCGATTTCCATTGAATTCTGCGTTTTATTTGATCAATGAATTTTCAGATTTAAAAATATCAAGAAAATCTTACGTTTGCAATCTTTAATATCAGACGATTTGATGAAAAAAAAAAATTATGCAACTATGGAGATTCGCTTCTCTGCTCATGTGCAAACATTTTTCGAATCGTTATGGATCCGATTATGTCAATTTGCAAAAATACAATAACAGATAAAAAAGAAAATTTTTTTTTATAAAAGTGCAACTTGGTCGAAAAAGCGAAATTACTTTACAAATAAATACGATATAATTATTGTCACTATGTAATACCATAGCTATTCCTCAAGAGGTAAACTTTCTGGAGTATCCGATGTTTGAATGAGGATGAAGTTACAGAGGGTCTTCTGCATCTATTTTCCTTCTCTATCGTTCAACAACTTATAATGTATGCCCAGTCATGGGCACTGTAAAAGCCATAACCAGGTATACGAAGTCACAGTGTGTACAAAAGAGACAGCTAAATATAATGTCTGATAAATACTTCCCACAATTACTCGACGGTTTATAACTTGGTCCAGATTTCTCATCGTTTTGGAAATATTGGTGTGTATAAGTTGGACGAATATTTCATAACGAGCTCAGAAAAGCAGAATGTATATTCAAAAAAATAAACAGTCAGATTTTTTACTCAACCCGTTCCTCCGTGAGAGCGAGGTCGAGTATATAAGAGTGCGGGCAGGACTCGCGCTGGTTTTTTTTAAATACTTGGCGTCGAGCCGCTATCGCGGCTCTTGATGTACACCATATACATAATATTTCGACAAACTATTTGAAAAGTCCCATTTAAAGCTTTGCTCTGTAAAATGATCACATTCCGATCGAAAAATTTGATATCCTTTATTGTCTAACTAAGTTCATATGATATTAATTGGTCAGTGAATGAACAAAAATACTAATTTGATTGTACGATTTAAAATAATCATTCGCCATATTAGATGATCGTGATTTTTTTTAAAGACGGAGGTCATGTTGCTAAATTCCAAGGTACTTATTGGAGGATTTACAGGGTGTCCAATAGGAAGTTGCTAAAACTAAATAAGTGTCTCTTTCCTCCATGAATTCAATAGGGGTCCCTTTTTCTAAGGCGCATACCTGAGGCCCCGCAGTTTTATTCCAGCCGTGGTTGAAGCAAGTACGCGCGCGTCAAAATGAGTGAGCTCACCACGGAAGAAAAAGTATATCTTATTGAGTGCTTCTTCTCGAGGGGAAAAATTTATAGTAATGCGTATAGAGGGTTTCGTACTAAGTTTGGAACTCATAGAGTTGCCAGCGAAAACACTCTGAAAAGGTAAGAATTTAATATTTATTCATATTCATCTATCACACAACTTGTGTTTCAATTCAATTAAACTACATTGAAGTAATTTTACGTTAATTTTTGTAGGATAATCGATAAATTCGTGGAGTATGGTACACTCCAGGACCGTAGACACGAGTTGCCAGGTCCGTCTGTTACGGTGACTACACCAGAGAAGATCAACGAAGTTGAGAATTATTTCAAACAAAATCCAAATGATTCGATTCGGAAAGCTGCTCAAGCATTAAAAATAACCAAATCATCATTACACAACATTTTGAAATATTTTTTAAAGTTTCATCCGTATAAAATAAGCACTCATCAATTGTTAACTGAACATGCCATGACGAAACGCATCGAATTTTGTAACACTATTACGGGAATGTTTGAAGCCGAAGAACTTAATGAGAAAATGATTATTTATTTTGATGAAGCACATTTTTGGATGAATGGGTACGTAAACAAGCAAAATTACCGGTTTTGGGGAACGGAAAATCCCAACATATCGCTAGCGAAGTCCCTTCATCCACAGAAAGTAACGGCATGGGCAGCGTGTTGTACCAAGTCTAAATATATATATATATATATATGGTACGTCACACGCCACTCTCGTATTGTGTGACTTATTGTTGTAATAAAAAATGTCTCTGGTTTAAAATAACACAAATAACAATAATTTATTGACGAAAATAAAATGTGGATATATAAAAAGAAATTATGTTGACACAGTGATATTACACGATAAATAATTAGTAGTATTCGTTCAAAACACACCGTCAATATATGGTAAGTATACGCGCTATGTTCGAACTCACAATATTGAATAATTACTTCGCGGAGATCGAATTTGTTCCGCGTTACACGAAAACGCTCGACTTGCCAAGAAGCGGCTATTTTTCTCTTGTTCTCCTTGGAGAAGGTTGAGTTGTGTTCGGCGGTGATTTCAAATCTGGTCCTTTTTGGTTGACACTCCGATCCTCCAGACCTCGGTACCGTTCCTCCCTTCCCTCAGTTCAAGAAACTGTATAAGTTTCATTGATGGATAAAAGGGAAAAAACCACCGAGGGAGGAGTCCGAAGTAGCCAATCGGCGAACTCTTAGTATATTAGTAAAAACGGAAAAGTACATGATATAAAAATAAGGACTTTCCCAGAATCCAGAACGGTACGCAAAAACTCAAACTTAATATATCAGCAAAAAAAATGGGAAAATCTGGATATTTTCCAATTCGGCCGAAAGTAATAGAAATATTTCGTGGCCGTCTAGGTTCTATAAAAGCATAAAAATAAACATAAAAATATGTACACAAATTATCTGCGTTTCTATGCTAAAAAAAAGATTAGACATGTGCGCAGCAAATGTGCGAAACTCGTGTATAGAGGTTCTGCGCTTCGGAGTACGAGCACGATCGCCGCCTCGAGGACCCTTTTTTATGGGCCACCAGGTATGCGATCGTCCAGAATACTCCCGCGCATCAACCTCTACGAGCGTACACAGTAAGTCCGTGCTCATGTATACTCTTGCTTGTATGTGTAAAAGAAATAGCGGAATTTTATAAAAGTTAAGGTGAACATGCGATACGCAACACTCCCCCCGTTGAGAGGTTACGCATCAACGTTTCCTAGCTGAAGATTATTTTTAATTATTCAATTTTTGGCATTGCACGGTTCGTCAGTCAGCTTCACTCGTTGGGCGAGAGCCTCTCGCGGATCATCTGTAGGTAACGGAACGAGCTTCTTGACGTTGCGTTCGAGAAAACCATTCAATGTTTTCATGCGAACGGTGCGTATGATGTTGTCCGGTCCCGGCCTCGTTTCGATTACTCTACCCAAACGCCATTGGAGTGGTGGTAAATTGTCGTCTTTAATAAGGACGATAGTGCCGATGTCGATCCCGTGTGAACCGCTTTGCCATTTACGACGTTGATTCAACTCGTTTATGTATTCCTTGTGCCACCTCGTCCAGAAATCCTGTTTCAATTTCTGGATATGCTGCCAGGTAGACAAACGATTGGTGGCGATATTGCTGAAATCGTGCTCAGGCACGCTTGTTAATGAGTCACCAATAAGGAAATGTCCGGGGGTAAGCGCTAAAGGATCATTGGGATCAACGGATAGAGGGGTTAGCGGACGAGAATTCAATATAGCCTCAATCTCAATAACGAAGGTATTAAAATCCTCAAAACATAACAACGTTTGACCGATAACGCGTCTCATATGATGCTTGAAGGACTTCACCGCCGCTTCCCATATTCCTCCGTAATGTGGAGCCTGAGGTGGTATAAATTTCCACGTTATATCCCGTTGTGCAAGATGTTGTTGTACATTTAAATTGTGTTGTTCCGATCCCAATAGCTGCTGCATCTCATATATCTCGTTCTTCGCTCCGACGAAGTTGCTCCCATTATCGGAGCTGATAGTACGGGGCCTCCCTCTCCGAGCTATGAAACGTCGCAGTGCTGCCAAGAATCCGTCGGTCGTCATGTCGCTGACGATCTCGAAATGGACCGCCTTGACGACCATGCATACGAAGACGGCTACGTAGCATTTTATACGTAATCGGTTACGGAAACGTTTTTCCTTTATATAGAAGGGACCACAATAGTCTACTCCTACGTTGCTGAAGGGCCGTGCTTCGGTCGTCCGATCTGCAGGTAGTTGCCCCATCAGGTAATTTATTGTCGGTGGCCTCGTTCGTATGCACCTTACGCATTGCAATACTATTTTTCGCACCTGATTACGTCCATCCAAAATCCAATAACGACGACGCAATCCATACAATGTAGCCTGAGTACCTGAATGGCCATTGGCAATGTGCTCGTTATTTATGAGAAGCCTCGTTAGTGGGCTGGATCGTGGTATTAATATTGGATGGCGTTGGCTGTATGCAATAGATGCATTGCGTAATCGGCCTCCGACTCTAAGTATACCGTTTTCGTCGAGGAAAGGGGTGAACGACAATAGCCTGCTTTTTGGCAGTAAAGGCTTATTTGACTGCAACGTCCGTATATCCTCTCGAAAGGCTTGTGCCTGAATTGATGCTATGATTCGCATTTCTGCCTGTACAAGCTCTGGTACGGTGAGTGGGCCCTTACGCTTGCATGATGACAAAAAACGGAGGCAATAGGCGATCACGTTTTTTAATCGTCGAAACGAGGAAAATCGCTCTATTATCGTGTCAATATTTTCTGATTGATGTTGAGTTGATATGATAAAACATGTATGCTTTTTTAACTCTTCATCTTCTTGCGGACGTATTAATTCAAATGTTGGCCATGAAGATTCGTCAGCGCATAGCCACTCTGGACCTGTTCTCCACAATTGATTCTGGATAAATTCCTCTGGTGACTGTCCTCTTGATAATTGATCTGCCGGATTATCCGGTGATCGCACGTGTCGCCAATGTTCCTTTGCTGTAAGGGTTTGAATCTCCGCGACACGGTTCGCAACGAAGGTTTTTAGTGCGTGAGGGGGTGTATTTATCCAGTATAATGCGACCGTAGAGTCGGTCCAAAATGTCGTGCTACTGATTGGTATTCTTATCGTGTTTTTTACGGAGTTATACAGGCTTGCGAGTAAAAGAGCGCCGCATAATTCAAGTCGAGGAATCGTCTGAGCTCGTTTAAGCGGTGCTACTCTCGATTTAGCGCATAGGAGCTGAGAGCGCACATTTCCAGACATATCCTTGGAGCGAATGTATATGCAACCGCCATATGCCTTGACGCTGGCATCGCAAAATCCATGCATTTGTATATCCACGCAGTCGTTACCGAATAATTTTCTGTCGAAAGCTATTTTATGCAGAGCCGATAATTGCTCCGAGAAATCGGTCCATTCCGTATGAATACTGAGCGGTACAGATTCATCCCATGTGATATCTGCCTTCCACAGCTCTTGCATAATGAGCTTCGCTTTAACAATGATCGGTTGTAAAAGTCCCAATGGATCGAAGATCTTCGCTATTTCGGAAAGAATAGAGCGCTTGGATGTCCTTTGAGTTTTTCTTATCTCCTTGACGGTGTAAATGATCTCGTCCCTTTTCGAATTCCAATAAACTCCCAAGGTTTTCAGGGTGCTACTGTCGAGAGAAAATAGCTTGGAATTTATTGTGCAATCGTCTAAGTCCTCCAAAATGCTAGGAATATTCGATGCACACTGACGAAGATTGAACCCTCCGGTCTTTAACAAGGCGATAAGCTCGTTTCTCAACTGTATTGCTTCTTCCATCGTTGATGCTCCGGTGAGGACGTCGTCGACATATACATTTTCTCGTAGTGCCTTAGCTCCTATGGGAAACTTATGCGCTTCATCCTCGGCCAGCTGGTAAAGGGTACGTACAGCGAGAAATGGCGACGGTTTCAACCCGAAGGTAACCGTACTGAGCTCGTACGTGTCTACATGACCTTGATCATCCTTCCATAGAATACGTTGGTATTTTCTATCTTCCGGGCGTACGAGGACTTGCAGAAACATTTTTTCAATATCGCCGGTAAATACGATCTCATATGACCGAAACCGAAGTACATGAGAGAAAATGTCGTCCTGTATCGTTGGACCGGCCATTAGTACATCGTTCAACGATAGTCCTGTGCTGGAAGTGGCAGATCCATCGTAGACGACTCGTACCTTTGTCGTAAGGCTCGTTGCTTTAATTACCGCGTGGTGAGGTAGGTAAAAACCTTCTTCTACAGGATTTTCCACCTTGGACAGGTATCCGTGGGCGAGATAATCGGCGATAGATGCGGCATATTGTTCTTTGAGCTCAGAATTACTATTCAATTTCCTCTGCAAACCGTGGAGTCGTTTAAGGGCCGTAGCACGCGAGCTCCCGATTTTATTGATGTTGTTCTTGAAGGGTAACGAGACGACATATCGTCCATCCTTCCTACGCGTTACATTTTCTTTATAATGAATTTCGCACATTTCTTCTTCTTCTGACCGATGTTTTTTGCAGCTTGTTTCTTCGAGCTCCCAGAAAGATGAAAGGTCGAATGTCTCCGATAAGTGAAATGTATTCGCGTTGTCGGTGAGGGATTTCGACGTGACACTGCCGCCGATTACCCATCCCAATAGAGTTTTTTGTAGGTACAGATCTGGCCCATCCGGGACCGATAAGTTGATCTGTCCTACTGATAACAGCGATAAAGTGGTACCGGAGCACAGAAGCATCTGTACAGATGCAGGCTTGTGGAACTCCGGATCCGCCAGCTTCAAATTCGCGGGGATACAAATCGCGGTGCGATCGATCTGATTATCTGGTATACGCTGTGATATGTGCGGGACGGTCAAGAATTCTAAAGTACGATTAAAACAGTTAAACCGCGATTTTATGTTTATATGAATTTTATATTGAGTCCGTGTGGACAGACCATTCAATCCTCCAACGGGAACAATAGTAGGACTTTTCTTCAATTTTAGTGCATTTGCAAAGCGCGTGGTGACAAAATTTGCTGTAGAGCAGGTGTCGAGCAACGTACGGCAGGTAATTGGATTTTTATGGCGGTCAAGGGCCTCGACCACTGCTGTCACCATCAATTTATCGTGAGTATTCGTGACGAGACAAGTATTGCCGCTGACCTTCGTATACTCTCCGTTGCCTAGTCATGATTGATTCGACACGGAAGTTTCTGCCCGAACGAGGTGTAGCATGGAATGGTGCATCTTCTTACATTCGCGGCAGCGTCCTTTGTCAGAGCACGTCTTTGTCTTATGTTTATCTTGAAGACAATTAAGACAGAGCCCTGCTCGCTGTCCTGCCCGTATCCGGTCCTCGATCGTCATTGCCGTGAATTTCGTGCACTGATGAATAAAGTGTGCTTCCTTGCACAGTGGACAATCCTTATTGTTGATGGCGGTTACATAGGCTTGATGTTTATTCCCCTTGTTCATTCTCACGTTTTGCTTTTTATTGCCTTTATTGAGCTCGAGATTCTGTAGCCCGTACGAAGGGTCGCTAGAACAGTTTGCTCGTTTGGCCAAAAATTCAATTAATGAGTTGTAACTCGGCATTTTCTTGTCCTCCAATGTTAATTCCCATTGACAAGCAATTTCGCGGGAGATTTTCGAAAGAATGAGCATCAGTAACGGACAGTTCCATGAATCTACCGGCTCACCAAGATTTTTTAGACAACGTAAATGCTGTCTAAGCGTATCCACTAATTCATCCAGCGCGTCTGAAGAATTATCCTTTATAGGCTTTATTTCCGACAAAATAACCCAATGTCGGAAAATTGCCTTTCGAGTATTGTCGTATTTATTCAGCAGCAACTCCCAGGCATCTTCGTAATTCGTGTCTGTCGTTTCCAACGATTCAATGGCCTTGGCGGCCTTGCCCGTGAGCGCTGACTGTAAATACTCTAATTTCTCGGCGTCAGCGAGATTTTCGTTTCCGCCGATAAGAGATGTAAACTTTGTCTTAAAGGCGGCCCAGTTTTCCAACTGACCGTCAAACTTCGGAGCTTCCAGTTGAGGTAATTTTTTGCGATAATATATTGCCCTTGGCTCGTTTTCCGCGCTCGCGTGAGAATCATTTAAGGTACCCGTCCTGGTCGAAGCACGACGCAAAATGCTGCGTGCTTTCGCGATTGAGTCGAGAAAATCTTCTTCAATCGGGATTCTATGTATCTCATGGTCTCCAACGGAATCCTGAATCTCAAGGCTGTACTGTATGATCTTAAATTCCTCGAAATATATTTTAATGTTCTCCAGCCTTGTCTCTACGCGATCGTAATTGAGTTCATTCTCCGGATTATCGAGAAAATTTTTAAACGATGTTAACTGAGCCTTTATGACCTTACGTCTGTTTTTGCAATATTCTACTGGCAATTTTTCCGAATCTGGAGAAGCCATTTTGATCAGATTGAGGTATTTGAATCGTGGGACTTAGGTTAAAAGAAGAGGAGGTATTGATGCTCAAAAGACAAGCTTACCGTTGACGATGGCTGTGTTGGAAGGAAAGGTCCGCTCCGCCCGTCGTAACTCCTCTGTCGGTGTCGTGATATTTCCGGTGTTCTTCGTACACGTATTATTTTTTCTGATCTATTTGTACACGATTGTCTATGAACGGTCAGTGATTTTTATACATTTATCGTCACTACTTAAATTGCTCAAGACACACCAAGATCACTCAGTCATCACAAATTCAATGTCTCAATGTCTTTGATAATTTTATCACTGTGTTTAACACTTTTTCGCTGGTTTATCCGGCTCGAAGGACCATAAAATATGTTGTACCAAGTCTAAATATATATATATATATATATGGTACGTCACACGCCACTCTCGTATTGTGTGACTTATTGTTGTAATAAAAAATGTCTCTGGTTTAAAATAACACAAATAACAATAATTTATTGACGAAAATAAAATGTGGATATATAAAAAGAAATTATGTTGACA
This sequence comes from Rhimphoctona megacephalus, assembly GCA_963989365.1. NCBI lineage: Eukaryota > Metazoa > Arthropoda > Insecta > Hymenoptera > Ichneumonidae > Rhimphoctona > Rhimphoctona megacephalus. Next base: position 15,377,419 of record OZ022416.1, read on the forward strand.
CAGTGATATTACACGATAAATAATTAGTAGTATTCGTTCAAAACACACCGTCAATATATGGTAAGTATACGCGCTATGTTCGAACTCACAATATTGAATAATTACTTCGCGGAGATCGAATTTGTTCCGCGTTACACGAAAACGCTCGACTTGCCAAGAAGCGGCTATTTTTCTCTTGTTCTCCTTGGAGAAGGTTGAGTTGTGTTCGGCGGTGATTTCAAATCTGGTCCTTTTTGGTTGACACTCCGATCCTCCAGACCTCGGTACCGTTCCTCCCTTCCCTCAGTTCAAGAAACTGTATAAGTTTCATTGATGGATAAAAGGGAAAAAACCACCGAGGGAGGAGTCCGAAGTAGCCAATCGGCGAACTCTTAGTATATTAGTAAAAACGGAAAAGTACATGATATAAAAATAAGGACTTTCCCAGAATCCAGAACGGTACGCAAAAACTCAAACTTAATATATCAGCAAAAAAAATGGGAAAATCTGGATATTTTCCAATTCGGCCGAAAGTAATAGAAATATTTCGTGGCCGTCTAGGTTCTATAAAAGCATAAAAATAAACATAAAAATATGTACACAAATTATCTGCGTTTCTATGCTAAAAAAAAGATTAGACATGTGCGCAGCAAATGTGCGAAACTCGTGTATAGAGGTTCTGCGCTTCGGAGTACGAGCACGATCGCCGCCTCGAGGACCCTTTTTTATGGGCCACCAGGTATGCGATCGTCCAGAATACTCCCGCGCATCAACCTCTACGAGCGTACACAGTAAGTCCGTGCTCATGTATACTCTTGCTTGTATGTGTAAAAGAAATAGCGGAATTTTATAAAAGTTAAGGTGAACATGCGATACGCAACACAGCGATTTCAGTAAAAGGAATTTATTTGCAATTCTTGGAATCTACGGTAACAGGAGAGAGTTACAAACAGCTTTTGGAAACGAAATTCTTCCCTTATGCAAAAAAGAGGGGACTGGTTAAAAATTTTTACTTCATGCAAGATGGAGCGACGCCGCACCGGACTTATGAGGTGTTTGAAGCTATTCATCGCGTATATGCATTGTAAAAAATTTCCGTATGAAAATTAATACACATGTATAGGAAGTTTTTACGCGGATACCGTACATGAAAATTCAGATACGCTGAGGAAAATTGAGAGACGCGGTATTTTAATGAAACGAGCACTGTTTAGTAAAATTAATATACTTGTGTATTTGAAAAATCATATACATGTAAGAAATGTTGACCTTGTGCATATTAAAAACACGAAACATCAACTAATATTACTATACAGGTATATTAAAGTTCATGTTACCAGCATAGTAATTTTCAGATTCAATATTACTAAATTTCAGGCACCGTATAACGTTTTCGCATTACATATGTCTACGATATTTCTAGAGATGTATCATAAAATTTGGTGATCCTTTTTGAATATTAATATACGAATGAATATTAAATAAATTCAGCTATTATGAGTTTTTAAGGGGAATACATTAATTGGCGTACTATTGTGTTCGATTTTTTTGCAGCAATTTGAGCAACAATTTGAGCAATTGTCGCCGTAAAATTTTTTATTATAATCTCAACATCTTGTGTTAAGTTTGGTGTTTATCATTTTCATGTTTTACACAATTTTCTTAGATTCGAGCGACTTGTATATATCCTCGTCCGAAGCACGTGCCTCCTATGAGAAAGTCGATGCTCTGCGCCACACGGTGGCCAGAGCGCAAAGCACGGTGCCCACAGAGCGTTACGAATTTCCTACACTTGTGTATTAATTTTAATATTGAGATTCTGATAATTAATACATAGGCAAATGAATTTTAATACACGGATTTTTTTTTTATACTGCAGGGTATATTAATTTTCATTCCCATTTTTGTACCGTATTTTTAAGAGATAGAGTTATGATGGGAAATAACATGTATCGTATTATTAACATTCATGTGTATCTTATTTTTCAGTCAACTGTCAAGAAAAGTGAAGATCATACTGTAATTTTAATACATTGTTGATAGTAGATGAATTCATATACATTTGTATTAATTATCAATCAAACATATGATTTATTTCAATGCATGTCCCCAAAATTTTCAGATTTCATATGAATATTCAATGTTATGCATCTTAAATTCCACATCAGTAACCAAAATTTATGTTCATATTTCAATTTTGGCATACGAGTGCAATAATTTTCATTTCATACACCCGGTTTGTAAATTTCATTTACCGTTGTATTGTAAAAGTATTGTAAATTTCATATATTTTTTAACAGTGTGGGACTCGAGTAATCGGTCTGGGGTACCCTAAATTTGCTTAACGGACAACACCACTGTGACCCCCTATTTTTTTCATGTTTTTCAAGAATTTTTTTTTGTGGGAAAAAAAGAGATATTCGAAAAAAATTTTTTGGGTTTTGTTCCTTGTTTATTAATGTATCAAAAAACATTTTTTTCACATTTTTCACGCCGCATGGTGGCGCTGGGGAAGCTCTCGCGTCATCTCCGCAGTGGTTCGCGGCACGCAGCAGAACTCTCTTCAACGTCGATCTGAAAAAAAAATACCGAGTGTTTTCGTTAATAATATGATATTTTGAAGAGAAGTACATAGGAATTTGGAAAAATATTGATTTTTAAAAAATAGGCACGCCTTTGAAATTAAAGAATGATTTTTGAGCAAAATTTCTCGTCGAAAATAGGCTATAACTTTTATAATTATTGAGATATCGAAAAAATCTTATGTACTTCTCTAGATAATCTACTTTTATTGATACAGTAAAAATTTGAAGTTGATCGGATAAAAATTGCTCGAGTTCTGCTGCGTGCCGCACTCAAAAAAGTGGTTTTGAGAAAAACGCGTTCAAAGTTGGGACCCCGAGCGTCGCGGACCGCTGCACCGCTCCACAAAATATTCAATATCTACGAAAATAATTATTTTTTCGACCTGGGTCCAACGGCATTTCAATCTTAAAAGTATTTTAGATTTTTTAAAATGGTTTTCAAAAAATCGATTTTTTGAAGCCGTCACAGTGGTGTTGTCCATTAAGGCGGACTAGAATGGCCTCCGTACTCACCGGACCTGAACCATTGTGATTTTTTCTTGTGGGGTTACATTAAAGATCATTGTTACGCTAAAAACCCCAGTACAGTAGAAGAACTGATCGCGGACATCCAGGAAGTGGTTCGCGGCATTACGAACGATATGTTGGACACAGTTTTTCACAATTTTCAAAAGAGAATTGATTTTTGTACACAATCTAACGGTTCGCACTTCGAAAACATCTATCATTAATCACTGTACATACTTTTTCGTTATTTTTATAAGATGTAATAAATTGACATAAAAAATATTTGACTGGGTTTTATTTATGTGCGTTTAAAACTGCAGAGTTTCCTCTATTTAAAGTAATTTGGCTTTTCTGATTCTGTGCACGTGTTTTGAAATGACAGCCGATTAGTTTCAGCAATTTCCTATTGGACACCCTGTATATAAATGTCTCTTGGCAGAAAAAAGTTTACTAGTCAAAACCGTGTCTTGTTTTTATTGATTTCTTTGCAAGAGAGAGAGAGAAACAAATGTTTCAGAGCATAAAATGCAACAAACTCGTAGGATTTTGTGCTCTTAGACAGACTTGAACCCACTGAACTTACATTAGTTGAAGGTCCTTTAGAATGCGCATTAGTTTTGTGAAAAATCATGAATCATGATAGTCGAATGCATTTGGCAAGGTGGGATTAAAAAAAACGGTTTTCAAAGCAGCCGAGGTTCTAAACGAAAGAATATTTTATGGGTCGTATCCATATTCAATATTTAAGGGATGTCGTATTAGGCATGCAGAATATTATTGCAACTGTCAAAAAACAAAAATGCTGGCAGTTTACTTATTAAATCATGTGAAACTATTTCTTCCATTTGGTTGTAGACGATTTGTTCCTGTGAATCGTAATTCAATCCTAACAGAACAACTCGCGCACAGCTGTGTAACTCAGTTGAAAAAAGTATATTAAATCCTTCTGAAACACGACGTTACTACGCCATTTTCTCTCATATCTATGCATTTTTTATTTTCACTTTTGAATATGTTTGGTTGATTATTATTACTTAGGATCAAAATAATAACTGTACGAACTTTGGAAAATATCCGGTTTCGTTCCCCAACCTCTCTCCTTCTTCTCCTTTCCTGATGTTTCTTCTTAGATCTTAGGTCCACAACTCTTTTTTTTACGTTTTTGGCTCTCCCATTATTTCGCAAATTGATATACTTTGTCCTATAAGACATACAATACACTTTAGTGACTTTATGTGCTCGGTAAGTTCGTTTCAACTACTTTATTTATGAAGGAAAAGAAAATATTTTCTTCGTGGAAACGGAGGGCGAGCTTGAAGCAAACAGAATCGCATGCAAGTGTGCAAAAAAGAAAAATGAAACTGAATTTCTTGTTTCCTATTGTCCGATTTGGACAATAGGAAGTATAAACAATAGGGTGATTCAAATAAAATCGATATTTTTTTTTTTCATTACACAAGAGGGCTGTTAGTACTTAATGAAAAAGTAATTCTCCCAAAATTTGGGCTCTTAAAACAAATTTTTAGAGGTCGCGCAAACGACTTTTTTATATTTTTTTTAATTATACCTGGTAATTATGAAATAGGAATTCGGGTGTTTCGATTTCGTAACGAAAAATGTTAATACTTGATGAAATAGTAATTCCCGTAAAATTTAGATCCTTGAAAAAAAGAATTGGGGGTTGCGCAAGCGACTTTTTAACTGTTTTTTTTTTTCAATTCTGGCTGAAAATCATAACAGAAGTTTCGAATTTTCGGTGATGCAACAAGAGATGTCAGAGCTTTATAGAAGAAATTTTTCTTCTAATTGTGGCTAAAAATTATTATGAATTAAAATTTGAACAAAGAAAACAATTCAATAATATGATAAAATATATGTGTCGTAGTATATGGCATAATTTCATTGAAAAATTACAATACCTGTTCGAATATTCAACTGGAAAATAATTTTTTTTTCTTGCAAAAGCAGCATATTTTGCCTACTTTTATTCCACGACTTGGAGCAGATATAGCTTAGGGTGGTCACAGCATCACTGTTTACACTGCCGTTTGTGCAACAATGTAACAAATATACGTGGACTTGCTTGGAGTAAAAAAAGTACGCACCTAGTCACGAAAAAAGGACTGTTAAGGGAGCAGTCTGCCATTTTCAATGATTTTGTTAATAAATTTTTTTCTCATAGTAAACTTGATTTATTTATATCTACTTTTAATACATGAAAGTAGACATATGAAAGTAATACAAATTTTTTTTTTTTTTTTCACTGTAAATCTCGCTGGTACGGCAGCCTGAAGTTAGCCCTGTTAAAATCTGGCTGACACGATATCTTGACTTTGGATCATTTGAAACAAAAAAAGTGGCGAAATTAGTAAAATATAGACTTGTCGCTATCGTTTGGCCTAGAATAATTCACGTGTGATAACAAAAAACAAAATGGCGGACTTTTGAAATTTTTGACTTTTTCTTCAACTTTAATTGTTTAAACAATCGACTAAATATTAATAAAAATTTATAATTCTAGGTCAAACGGAAGCTATACATATGTAGAATAAGTGTACCAAATTTCAGCTCGATAGGTGCAAAACTTTTTTTTCTAGAATATCAGCTAAGTCAAAAAACGTTGTTTCGAGAAAAATGCATTTAAAGATGCGCCAAGCGCCTAGGCGTATCTGCATTGAAAACCGAATTTTGTTGAAATATTGAAATATTTTGTTGGACGTATTCAACAAAATTATTTCATCCAGGCAACAAAATTTCGAATGTTACAACAATACTTCGTTACACTGAAACGAAACTTTATTGAAACGACAAAAATTTTGTTGCCTGGACGAAATAATTTTGTTGAATACGTCCAACAAAATATTTCCATATTTCAACAAAATTCGGTTTTCAGAAAACCGAATT
>OZ022416.1:15383593-15507198 GCA_963989365.1 Rhimphoctona megacephalus
TTATCTGCATTTGAAGTATAGACAGTCTGAATATATATTTTTGAATAAATGCGCGATCAAAGAAAAAATATTACATCAAATACGCATTCAATTTAATATACTATCGAAAATATAAACTTCGAATTTCTTATTTTTCGTTAATCGAATGTTATGAATACTAAAATTTCGAAATATTAACCGTTCTACAATTTGGTTATTCTACATATTAACCCCCACCCCCATCATTTATCTACTATTTATTCTATTACACAAAACATATACCAATATTCTGTTTTCAATTAGTAATATATTTTAATAAAACTATAATATCACACACTTTTTGTCCTTAATTTCTTAATTTCGCCTATAATTAATTCGATAGAATCAGTTGAGGAAAAAAATCCTTTTTCTGGAATAAACAATCAAACGTATTGAGAGAAAAAATAAAAACAAAACGATACTATCCAAAAATCTACAAAAAAATGTCACCGGAGTAACGAAAAATTTGAACTACATTCTAGAGACGAAAAATAAAATATTGTCAAGTTTTAATGAAACATATTAAATTATAGGGATCCAATTTAAAAGCAATGGTATCAAGTAGGAAAATTCAAGGGAACGAGAGTGTGAAAATCGGATTGAAATTTAGTCGAGGCTTCTTCGAATAATAGTGATCTCGATGACCCGTGACACAGCGGTCCATCGACCGTATATAGTATACAGTATGTATAAATAGTACATATACATGTACTGTCTGTACGAATGTAACTATAGTGTACGGGATAGAAACACGAAGCCATCGTAGCGAGTCGTTGAGGTTCTATCTCTCTCCCTCTCACTTTCGGGCTGCTGTGGTGCGTTGGGATTTGGCTGTAGTACCCACTTCCGGTCGTCTGGGGTTCAGAGGTCCTGCACCTGCTTCCCGGGTGTGTCAGCCGGGGCACTAGTTTGTAGACGTAGGGAAACTGCTCTGCTGCTCTACTACGCTGATGTGGTGAACGGCCACTTGTTGCTAAACTTCGATCCACCCCCTCTGTATTTCTGTCTCCATACACACACACACACACACACACACACACACACACACACACACACACACACACACACACACACACACACACACACACACACACACACACACACACACACACACACACACACACACACACACACACACACACACACACACACACACACACACACACACACACACACACACACACACACACACACACACACACACACACACACACACATACTCATACGCAGACACACGCACACATACACGAATACGCGCACGCGTATACTTTCTCTGTCGTTCTTTCATTTGATCGACAGAACTGTCGCCCTTTTGCGGTGACTCACTCAAGCTTATACATTCTTTCTATAGGATCATCACCGTTTTACCCTCTTCCGTGGTTTCATCCACCCGGTCGTGCGTTCATCCCTTGCGTCTATCACTTTCACTCGCTTTTCTTCTGCTTTTTTTTCGTTTTTATTCATTCTCACATAAAATATTTCCTCGTGTCTGTGTATAGATATAAATAAAGACCAAGAGTTCGTATTAATTCTATTGCTCATCTTCAACTCTCTTAACGGACAACACCACTGTGACCCCCTATTTTTTCACATTTTTCAAGAATTTTTTTTCGTGGGAAAAAAAGAGATATTCGAAAAATTTTTTTTGGGTTTTGTTCCTTGTTTATTAATGTATCAAAAAACATTTTTTTCACATTTTTCACGCCGCATGGTGGCGCTGGGGAAGCTCTCGCGTCATCTCCGCAGTGGTTCGCGGCACGCAGCAGAACTCTCTTCAACGTCGATCTGAAAAAAAATACCGAGTATTTTCGTTAATAATATGATATTTTGAAGAGAAGTACATAGGGATTTGGAAAAATATTGATTTTTTAAAAATAGGCACGCCTTTGAAATTAAAGAATGATTTTTGAGCAAAATTTCTCGTCGAAAATAGGCTATAACTTTTATAATTATTGAGATATCGAAAAAATCCTATGTACTTCTCTAGATAATCTACTTTTATTGATACAGTAAAAATTTGAAGTCGATCGGATAAAAATTGCTCGAGTTCTGCTGCGTGCCGCGAATCACTGCGGAGATGACGTGAGAGCTTCCCCAGCGCCACCATGCGGCGTGAAAAATGTGAAAAAAATGTTTTTTGATACATTCATAAACAAGGAACAAAACCCAAAAAAAATTTTTCGAATATCTCTTTTTTTCCCACAAAAAAAAAATTCTTGAAAAATGTGAAAAAAATAGGGGGTCACAGTGGTGTTGTCCGTTAAGCATTTCTACCACACTTGTACATTAGGGTGATTTAAAAAGAAGCGACTTTTTTTTCTCTTAAAGTCGCAAGTATATATGTTAATACTTTGTGGAAATATAATTCTTCCAAAATTTGGGATTTGTAAAAAAAATTTTAGAGGTCGCACCCGCGACTTTTAAATATGTTTTTTTTTTTCAATTTTAGGGGAAAATCTTGATATAACAATGGCCCTTTTTCGGTGTCGTAAAAAAAAGTTAGTAATTAATGAAAAAGTATTTCCCCCACAATGTGACTTTTTTAAAAAAACATTTATAGGTCGCTCCAGTGACTTTTCTATTTTTTGATTTTCTAATTTCGTGTTATAAAAATGTGGTTTCCTTTGTGTTGCGAGTAAATATGTTAGCAGTTTATGAAAAAGTTGATCTCTCCAAATTTAAACCTTCTAAAAAAATTTAAGGGGTGCCGTCGGAGACTGTTAGACAGTTTTTTCCTAATTTTGGCTGAAAATCATGATGCAAAAATGTGATTTTCTTTGTTTCGCAACAAAAGATATAAGTACGCAATAAAGAAATAATTCTCGCAAAATTTGGGTCTTCTGAAAAATATTCTAGAAGTCGCCACAGCAACTTTTAGATATTTTTTTCTAAATTGGGTTGAAAATTATGACATTAAGATGTCAATTTTTTGATAAAAGAGTAATTCTCCTGAAATTCGGCTTTTTTGTTTTTAATTTCGAGGTCGCGCCTGTAAGTTTCCTATTTTTTTTTCGTAATCTCAAGTAAAAATTGTGATATAAAAATGTCGTTTTCATTGTTTCGCAAGTAAATATGTTAGTATTTTATGAAAACGTAGTTTACCGAAAATTAGAGCCGACTTAAAAAAAATTTTAATTAAAAAAAAAAATTGGAGGTCGCCCCAAAGGCTTTGTAGTAGGGTCAAATTTTGGAAGAATGCCTTTTTCACGAAATGCTAGCATATTTACTTAACTATTATATTCATTCTTTTTTTACTCTTTCAATATTTCTGTTTGCCTTCTCGACATCTTGAACATTCACCAATTCAGCAGAAAAAAGATTGTTTCTTCCGAGCTATTATATAGCGACGTAACACATGATTTACTTTTCTTCAAATGAAAAATGTTGAATCTCTGCATGGAATACTTAGTGAATCTCGTGGATCAAAATTATAATCAAAAAATCAATTGAAACCCTACCCATTTCGTTATAAGTTACAATAACTTTTTTCGGTTTGGAATAGAAATGATATTTATTTAATTTTTTAATTTTTTTTATTTTTTATTGTTCCTACGTATACTCTTGCGGATTTTTACGAGCTCATCCCATCACTTTAACCCCACTTCACTAATTTTTATATTCCTGAGCGACCCCTAGGAGTGTTTTCCACCGCCACTCTTTCCTAATGCACTACTGTATCGCATTTGTACAAGGGCCAAAGGAAACTGTGGAAAATTCGGTCGATACAGGCGGTTATATTTTACTGAATTTCAATTTATTAGCACCATCAAAAACTCAGAAAAACTGGCTCATCCTCAGCGATTAATGCGCGAGCCGGTGTATGACTAAGCGGTCACCCAACCAAGTATTGGCCTCGCTCGAGACTGCTTAACTTTGGAGATCGCCGGAGCCACACACCGACCGGGCACCCATCGCTGTTGGTGAATAGAAATGATATATTTTTTATTTACTCATTACGTTTCGAATCCACTCTTGATAAATTCGTTCTTTGATTAATATTTGACATTGTTTGTGAGAAAACTTGTCTCAGTATATATTGGTAGTAATTTTTATTCAGTATGGAGAGTCAAGATAAAGTAATTGCATTAATTTTTGAATACAGATGGAATTATTTGAGTCAAAACGATGAATCGAATCGTCCAATCACCTTATCAAAAATGATGAGCTTCAATTATTCATCAGCGTTGCATATTAAATGAAAAATGGATTAACATGAAAAAGTAAGAAGCTGTTTTACCTTGTTTTCTCAAAGTATTAAATATTTCAAGTATCTTTATTCGTGCACGGACAGTGTAATGAGTTCAAACACCTAAATACTTGATGATTGCAAAATGATCAGAAATGAACACTTCCCGTAATAACGCATTGAGACACACATTCACACCCATGAAGAAGAATAAGAACGGAATCGATTTTTGAATTTATAGACCCTATAAATCTTCAATGTTATTTCGACACACTTGACTATAAAAATCGGTTGGGGGTGTATTTAAAGTTTCGAGTCTCGTACGATCGATCCAGAACCCAATTGATTTTGGCCATGTGAAAATTTGTCTTTTCGTCCATCCATTCCAAATGGCTCGAATCACAATTATCATCTTCTTCATTAAGGGGACCGTATGGTCTAGAGCACGAAAATTTCACCTATTTTCACGATTTTTTTTTTGCCTTAAAAAATTTAAAAATCGATGTTTTAACTTTTCGGGTTTATTACTACCTTTATTAAGTATACAAAAAAATTTTTTTTTAATTTTAAAAACAGTGTTTATTATCATATAATTGGCATTGAAGACGACCCGCTCGAAAAATCCGACCCGGACGGTGAAGATCGATCCGAGACTTCTACTCATCTGAAACACAAAATTCAAGAAGATTCTTAATCAGAAAGAGTGCAGTTATGGTCGGGACTAGAACAAATCGAAAAAATTAAAAATTGACAAAATGGCGCGCTTTTGAAAAAAAATTCGTAAAATCGGGTTTTTTTTCATTAGTTTTTTAGTATAAACAATAAGAAATTATTTAAATAAAATTATGATTGTAGTTCCGACGATAGCCATACATGTTGTGAACAACATATCCAAATTTCAAGTGATTCGGTTGAATAGTTTTTTTGTTTTCACCTGCGCAGTGCCGAAAAAAGTCGTTTCGAGATAAATGAGTTTAAAGTTTGAGGTACAGATATTTTCAAAAATTGAGCAAATTTTGAATACTTATAGTTAATCCGCGATTCCGGCACCATATAGGATTCCTTCGGAACGTTCATAATTCAAGATTTCCTCACTCCTTTCATTTCTTCGAGCTGTCCGAGCCTCTTTGGAGTTGTCCGTGCTCCTACGGTTGGCGCTCGATACTCGCAGCTCGTCTCGGTTTTGCGCTAGTTGCTCCGCTTGTGGCCCGATTGTTATGCCCATGGTCTCCATTATTTTCAATAGGGATGCAAATCCTTCATTGAATATGCAAGCGGAAATGTGAGTGGCAATATCAATGATTTTTTTTCCGGCAAACAGATGTTTCGGCGCAAGGTGCCACACGCAAGCATTGAAACTTTCGTTATTGTTCTGCGTATTACTGCCAATACACCTTTCCAATAAAGTCTCTGCTGTCAATTCTTCATAAATTGGTTTTAATATCTCTTGTGCTTCATCGCACAGAGCAGGTGGGTGCTCGTAGGTGTCTAAAGTACCTGCAGCCTCACTTTGACGCCACTTGCACCACGATTCGGAACCTGGAGGACAGTACGAGTGTTGCGGATTTTCATCTGTTGAAATTTTGTGATAATATGCTGCCCATATTTCACTTCTCATCCCTTCAGTCGAATCTGAATTACGTCTAATTGCTAGACCGTAATAAGTTGACAGCTCTTGCAATAATTTATTCGTCAATTGTTGACGCTTCGGTGTTTTATTTATCGATTTCCGCTGTGTCTTTTTTCCCTCTTCTTTTTCTGTCAATTTCTTTGTTGCTTTCTTTATTTGTGCATGTTTTTTTTTCGCATCAACAGCACGTTTGTACAAACGTTTTTTAACATGCAAAACACATTCTTTTTTGCAAACTAAAAAATCATCCCCGTAAGGCTTTGTGTCCAATAAGGCTTTGAACGTTTTCGTGTCGCGGACCGCTCTCTACCTGCGTTATGGGCTGTAGAAGCTGTAATATTGAGAATTTCCGCATGAAAATTTCACAGTATATTCTTGAGATACTATACTTTCGACATATCGAAAAAAAAAAAAATCGATTTTTTCAAATTTCTAGACCATACGGTCCCCTTAATTGAGAACTTTCAAGTGTTTGGAAGCTATTTCGCAAGAAATTCCGCATCGAATTCAAGTGATGTACAAAAAAGTTTCGGCTGCATATGTAATTAGAGTGCTATATAATGTATTTTCATTATTTATTTTGTTTTCATGGCAATGGCTCCTGTTTAAGTAACCTCCCATATACTGGAATTGTAAAAACGTAAACCAGGAGAACGGACAGTGATTTTACTATCAATAGCAAACACCAAAACCAAATTATTTTTGTATTCAGTTAAATTAAAGGAAAGTGCTTTTTATACTAAAATTCAGAATCTCGCTTTTGGGTCATATTTGCGTATAATTTGGCCCATTATTTTTTTATAAATAACATGGTTAAAATCTCAAGAAAGTGATAGTCAGTGAATTCGAAAAAAATCAGATCTCGTGTTATAATTATCGTTCTTTTGACCAAGTATAATTTTTAGCGTAAAATAAGATTTGTATGAGGCATACGAGTTCCGTCGTGATGATAAAGTGATACAAAGATAAAATATGTATAAACAAAAAGATAAGTGTCAAAGAATGTACATTAGGGTAAACAAATGACTGGTGAATAAAGAAAAATTAAGTCGCGGTAGAAAATAAATATAAAAATAAGAAAAATGATAACCGCACGCTTAAATTATACTTGAATGCATAATAATTTTAGTGGGCTACCCTTAGTCGTGTTTTACAATGACGATTCTAAATCAAGTGGATCCTGCTGTAATAAGTCTCATAAAATCTCCGAAAATAATTGCATTCGCTGGTACAACTTTTGTTGAGTGGCTAATACGCAACTTCAAAATATGTTTAATCCATCAAATGGAAATTTGTGGCGTCGTACCCAAATGGTTCGTTGTCGGAATAGGAGCACAGCTGTAGTGGCAATTTTTATACATAAATTACAAAGTAGGCAAACACATGCGAGTTGATACACCGCAGATCCTATAAAAAGCAGGCGGTTCAAATTTACGATCCTGTCCCAATGCCCACTAATTTCTCTACATAATCTGTCAACATGTATAGTTACATATGTAATATTTGTTCTCAGAGAAGTATACTATTTTTACATTTTATTTATATATAAAGCAAAACGAAAATGTCACGGATTAAAATTGAAATTTTCGTAATATCTGTAGTCGTAGTATTTGTTTTCCGAAAAGTATGTTATTTCAAAAATGTATTTACGTACAAAAAAAAATCAAATTTCACCATTTAAAATTGGTATATTTGTACTCTGAAAAAAGCCATAGTGTTGAGAACGGAGGCGTAGTTGGCTCAACTACGCCCTGAGGTTGGATACGGCGAAACCAATGGCGTAGTTGACGTAACCTCTGTGCGTAGTTAAGGTAGTCCTAGCGCAGCAGCTAGTCAAGGGACATACTATTATTTTGAAAACTGTGAATATGCCATGTGACATAGATTTGGATATTATTTTAATAGTATTACAAAATTATAAGATTTTACAAGTTTGCGCCATGATCATTTATGATATTTTATTTATTATGAAGTTCTTTAATGTGAATCTCATTTGACTCACAATTCGAGGTTATGCATGGGCGTACCAAGTTGTTAGTTAACTAAAACGAAGATTTTTATTTCAATTGTTCGGTAACCCCCATTTTTTATGGCGTATGAATGATCCTTATAATTTTTTAGTCGTTTTATAATGTTATTTGAAAATATATCTAATCGCGAAAACTACACATTCATGCCTTTAATCCCTGTCGGAGCGAAATTTGTATAAGCTGTGGGTTAAATTTAGCAACTTTATCAATTATTTATTGTTTCTACTAGTCGGTGATGAGGTCTAAAAATTTGCAGGCGTGTTCCTGTACACTCCAACGGTACAATTTTAAAAACTTTACATTTTTATCTAATAATCGGGTTCGCGCTAGGGCTACCTTAAAGGTATTTTGTTGAGCCAACTATGCCCGCAATTTGAAGTAAAACTTTAAATATTCAATAGAACCAAAACATTTTTTGAATAAAATTCAATAAATATTTGAAATAGTATCATCGCATTGCTCGGGAAATGCGGAAAAGTATTTCAGTCAATTGTATCAATCACGTTTGGATTCAATGAAATGCATTGTGTAATTAAAACGTATGGTGATTGCACTGAACAATTATGACTTTGAAATGACTGTAAGAAATATTTGAAATTTCTTTTTATATACATATTTTTTGGAATATTTTTTATTTGATATTTTTGATTTTGTATTTTGCGACTTTCAATAGTAAATACGATTGATCGATTTTTTACTCAAGTAAGAGTGCCTATCCTGACATAATTAGGTGGCAAAAATTTTTTATATCAGCGTACTTTAATCGTACGATAAAAGGCCTTAGACCTTTTTACCTCGTAAAACAAGGGTTCGGATTTTCTCGACGACCGTCGGTCGGAGTGATCAATATTTAACGATTCAATGTCGAAGCCTTATGGGCACACGGGCGGTGCGACGCTTACGCGAGAGCGCTCCGCCCGTGGCCCTCTAGCGGATTTCTGCCACACCAGAAATCCAGCCAGGGAATAAGGCTGTCCGGCTACAATATATATAATTCGTGTTAAACAAAACTTATTGTTTGCGTAACAAAATTTTAGTAGCTTTAGCAAAAGGTTTATTTGTTTGAATAATAACAAAAGATTTTATCCAAATTACTACTAGGTAATTAGCTTAATCACAAATTATATTCCGTTGATCTGTGATGTCATTGAATTCAATTCTCGTAGAGAAGTTTATTCGATGCTATTATTTTATCGAGTCACGAAAAAACCGTATACAACCCAACCTCCATGTGATTATTTCAAATTCAATCGATTCTGTGTTTCATGTTTTATTTTTTTTCAATATAACCATTTATTGCGGTTGTATCACATGAAATACACTCAACTCAAATAAATTAAAATTTAGCGGCAAAATCGTGGCGTAGTTGTCTCAACGACATGACTTTCTATGGATCAACCACCGGGTGATTAATTAAACGTAATATGACTATTGGCGCAACGAAATTCGTCCAACCTCATCGCGTAGTTGACAATACTTTAATTTTTTTTTCAGTGTAATTGTACTTGGGAAAATTAATGGATTTTCATGATTTTTTTTAGCCATGTTAACATCATTTTATTAAAATACACTATACAGTATCAATTACTACATATTTTGAGGTACTTATATAAATTTTTTTATGAAAAAATTTTCACTACTGGGGGAAATATGGCCGTTGTTCTTTTTTTGAACATCACTCGCGGTTAGCGTGATATCTCTGCAACGGCTTATTTGAAATAAAAAAATCAAAAAGATTTCGTCAGTATACTAATACTATACGCTCTTCGTGAACGAAGGGTTTAGCGAAATTTGATTTAAAAAAATGTCGATTTTTCCGAAAAGTTCGATTTTCGAGATTTCAAAAATGAGGTTTTTCGACAAAAAAAAATATAAATTTTGGTCCAAATGAAAATTCCTTGGTTCACGAACAAGCCATTATAATTAGAAACAAGCTCGTGAAAGATTCAAATCGATCTGTTGAATTGCTTTCGAGAAATCGTGCTCACCGTAACAGCACCTTTTAAAAAACATGATTCCGAGATAATCGCATTTAAAGTCGTCGATTGCTGCGCTCGGAGATTCGCACTCTCAGGTAGCGGGCATAAATATATTCGTTCTAGTGCTCAGATCCTTATAATATTTGAGTAAAACGTTCTTAAGATGATGTACTTTGAGAAAATGCAAAAAAAGAAATGTCAATTTTTTCAACCCAAACAACTACATATAACCCCTTAATAAATACATGCCGCTTGATCAATTTCGTTCCGATTTTTTAGCAAAAACATTTCGGAGGGTGGTTGCAATATTTTATATCTTCAAATAAGCAAACAAAAAATAAAATAAAATAAATATTAAGAGCTTCGAAAAATTCTGAGCTCAAAATTGAATCAGGATTAAATATTTTTCGTTGAAGCAAATTTAAAAGCTTTCGTATTTGCTTTGTATTTGAATGAAACAAACTGATTTATGATAAATATTTGTTTACGTTTTTGGAAATATCAGTATTGAAAATTGAGAGAAAGTCTACTAAATTTAGTAGAACCCTCTAAAGATGAACAAACAACAGTGTGGACCAAATCTACATATTAAGGCGTGAATCAATCGTAGATAGAATTGTTAGGGAATTCCTTATATCCATATATATACACAGAATAGTAACTTCGCCGTTCTGTGCTGGTTCACTCTTGGCTGTTCTACGTGCTTTTCGGTTACGGCAGCTAAACCAAAAGCGAGCGAGAGCCTTTCGATCCAACGGGGGCAGCCAACCGAAATTGATGGTAAAGCAATTTGCCGGCCGCTTACGCGACGTATTAATGCAATTTGCATGCCTACGGGCTGCCGCACTCAACCCCGGGCCCAAATACCGCGCCCTTCATGCGAGAGTATCGCGTTTATATGTACGTACGTATATTTGTATGTGTGAGTGTAATATTTCTCTTGGTTCTCTTGCACAATATGATTCTTTGTGAACTTTTTACTCTCGCTCCATCGCTACCAGACCTGAGCCCAGCATTTGAGATTTCGTTGGTCCATTTGCGGCTCACAGGCATCATTTTACATCATAAAAACTCGCAGATGCTATTGAAAAAAAATGAGCACTTCACAATTATACGACATTGCATCCGTTTCATTGTAAAAATGATTTTTACTTTTCTTAGCCAAATGGAACATCGTTTTCGTGTTTTTATTTTTATTTTATTTTATTTTATTCGGTAAAAATGTAATTTCCCTTTTGGTGACGAATAATTTGCGTGAGTAAAACTTAGACTGTTTATAGTCGTTTTTTTAGGCTCCAGTCAAGTGTTTGTGCGAAATTTAATCAACGGGTATGCAATGAATATTTATTTTTAAGTAAACCTCGCAATGAGTAAATTGAAATGCTTCTTATTTCAATGACAATCAATGTGAATAATTATTTATTTTACTATTGTTTTTAACTCATCAGATAATTCGTGATGAGTTATTTTTGTTATTATAAATTGGCTATTCTTCGTCATTTTTTAATTCATCATGACTACAATAGGCTGATTGAGCATGTGTGTATGTATCTATGTGTTATTTTGTTCATCTGACGGTTGTCCGTTCTTCAATTTACGTATCTCTACGTACGTTAATTGCTTTACGCTGTAGAATTTTGTGATGCAAATGATGAGCAAACACTGGACATGTAGGGACGTGAGAAAGAGAGAGGCAAAAAATATTGATGGCCTCCCGTCATGTACAGTGCAAGTGCAACATTAATGCAACTCTATTCTAAGAACTCTATGTTTAAATTTCCTGTGATATTGCTATTATTTTTTTTGGATAAGAATTTCCATTAATATTAGATTTTACCTTTTCTCTTCCAAATCATTACAAATTTATTTTCAAATTTGCTTGGATATAGACAAAAGAAATTTACAGAATTTTCTCAAATATGTTTATAATAGAAACGACACAAAAAATTGAGAAAACTTCAGGTCAATTTTTTTTCAACCGGTTTCTTTTACGAATATTTTCATAGAAAATTATATATTTTATGAAAAAAATTTTTTAGTGAAACAATTAACAAAACAACGATTATTCATGGATAATTTATTAATGTCCTCTTTACTTTTCTGAACATCAAGAGCCGCGGTAGCGGCTGGACGCCAAGTATTTAAAAAAAGCCAGTGCTAGCCCTGCCGCACTCTTATATACTCGAATATGACGGTTTTCGGACTTTTTTTTTCAAACCGCTCTCGTGGAGGAACGGGTTAAGTAAAAAATGTGACTGTAGAGGACAAATTTTTAATTTATTTTTTCCTTTCTGTTGGTCTTTGTTACAAATCGATCCGTCCACCCAATCCTGAGATTTGATAATTTTGTGCATTAAAATCGAATGTTTCGGGATATTTCGTTTCTTTAAAAGTATACCCAAATCAGAAATATTGACATGTTTATGTTTTAAAGTTAGCATGAACTGGAAAAAGCGTTTGTTCATCTGACAGTTTAACGTCAAGTGAACGAAGTTCACGTTAATTTCGTAGTACAGTTACAAAAATGCACGGAATTTTTTATTTCTTCCACGAGCAATTCAGCTCCGAGAACGTGAGAGTTACTTGTTTTGCTATCGGTAGAGAAGGAGTTAAAAACTAGTACAAAAGAGAGAAAGTCAGAGCGAGAGAGAGAGGGGGGGGGGGAGAGAGAGAGAGAGAGAGAGAGAGAGAGAGAGAGAGAGAGAGAGAGAGAGAGAGAGAGAGAGAGAGAGAGAGAGAGAGAGAGAGAGAGAGAGAGAGAGAGAGAGAGAGAGAGAGAGAGAGAGAGAGAGACAGAGAGCGGAGAAAAAGTTTGCAAACTCGATGCATTACTCACGATCTTTACAGAAAATAAATTATCCCGAAAGTCAACCACAGCCTTGACAATTTACGTATTTTCACCCCTTACTCTGAAGTCCTTACAAATAAAAAAAAGCGATGCACGCCGAGAGACCCGCACAATTTACAAATCAGCCCCCCCCCCCCCCCCTCGATATGCGAGTGAACGAGGTAAAATTATTCTCAGCTTGAATCTTGTAAATATATATAGCTCTCCATTCGATCGAAACAAGAAAGAAGAAAAAAGGCCAACTACTTCTCGATTCGCTTTTCCAGCCGCGATTATTATTCAACGATTAAAGAGAAAATTTCATTATTGCAAGGGGATCGTAGTTAAAGAAGGGAGTGAAAATTATGGAAATTTTCTATTATGCCCAATTATCGGTTATTCAGGAAAAGTATAATTTAATTGGAGAAGAGAGTCGCCGCTCGGCTTCTCAAACCGTTCTCTTTCTTAACTATAGTTATGAATGTGTGTGTATATATAACGATCGAAGGAGCCAGACCTGTGTGAATTGGTTAGAATTGCGTCTCGGCCTCGATTCAACGAAATCACAAGGTACACCGGCAATGGAGAACATCGAGAATATCAAAGTTTCATCGGTTCAATTATTAAAATCCCCAGCAGTCTTCATCGCTAATCAAGACTTTTCTTTTTTTACTTCATAATTTTTCCGTATCGTTGGAATTCACGAGCAAAAATTTCGAGCCTTACGTACAACCATAATTAAAGGCGGAATCAGGTAACATTCTCAGTCGCAATGTATTAATCACTTTATACATGCAGTGATAAATGACCCAACGGAAGAACTCCTCTCTTTTTCGTGCACTTCTGTACCCTAATAATCCACTGGTATTCTTTCTTCTCAATAATCAAGAACTTCTTGAAGATGTTTGAAATCACGATTGATTTTAACGCCTTACATACGTCCAGCAGCGCCTAAAACGCGCTAAAATAAAAACTGTTTTTAGAAGAGATAGCAATAGAAATTAATAAAAATAATTTGTACACATTGTTTATTAGTATTTAAACTTTATAAAAAAATTTATTTCATTTTTTTTTTCAAAAATTACAACATAAAAAATCACGTTTCCCGAAGCACTATGAAAAAAAAGTTGCTCCACGGTCTGCATTATTTCTTCTTGAAATGCTGATGAATCTGCAAAACGTAAAAAAATTCTTGTAAAATAAAGTTGTAGTTATAGTCTGTCGAGCCGGATTTTTGAAATTCGAAAAATTTTGGCAATTTACGGCAGTTTAAAAAAAAGTCTGCATTTTGTGTCATAAATGTCACACTTTAATTATGTTTATAAAATTTTTTAATCACAACATCAAAAATCCGACTCGACAGACTATAGAGAAAACAATTTCGAATATTAAAAAAAAAAAGCATCAAAAAATATTAAAAACTGTATGAGTTATCATGCAGACCGTCCCAGAAAAAGTAGTTTTGAGAAAAACGCATTTAAAGTTTCAAGTGCGTTTCGCTCGAGACATCTACCTGCGCGCATCAGACTCTCGTTGGGCAGTCACGTTTTCTATAATAACTTTCGATCTATGGGGAATTTGTACAATCGACTTACACAGAAATACGCCTAAAACTATAGAGAATAATAATCTGTAAAAAAAAATCGATTTTTTGAAAATTCTGGACGTATGTAAGGCCTTAAAGATAACCATAATAAATCGAATTCATTGTACTAATTATAGAAATGCAAGATTTTCTTGGTTCCACTTAAAGATTGAGTAATCTTGAAGTTTAGTTTTATGTATTCGTTTTCTTTCCTTTCACTTATTTTTCATTTACATGTGATAATCCATTATTTGATCGTTTGCCAGGATTTTATAGTGAATTTTAGATTTACCGTTTGTCAATTGTGTGAAATGCGTTGTACCTGCACTCGTTGTTCGGTGGACTATAGAGACAACGAGAGAAAGATGGAGGAAAAAAGAATGTTATTCACCAATGCGCAGCATAGGAATCAACGATGAGATTCACTGCCGAGCCACGAGGGAATAACTTGCCATATCCCACATATAGCGGCAGTTGTCTGACTCTCTCTCTCTCTCTCTCTCTTTTTTCCGTACTATATACGTATGTCCAACCGTCGTGAATTAATTGCCTATAAAGCAGAACTGCTATTTTTATAGGCGGCAACGTCCAATTACCACCGGTCGTTTTTTGCAATTTTGTTTTTTCCATCTTTCGCTGCCTCTCTCTCTCTCTTTCTTTTTACCAATCCCTTCTGGTTTTCATTGCTTTGGTCATTGCATCCACGTGAATTAATAGCCCTTACGGTGTTGTCCTACACGTTAATGGAAATCTAAATGGTCACAATCTAGAAACCATTGCAATGTATACCAAATCGAAATGTATTACTGTATTCTTTTCTTCCACTAGTACGTTATTTCTGTCAACGAAAAAAGCGTGAACGTGTATGGTAAAAAAAAGAGTAAAATAACGACGAATGTGTATTATATGTCGCGAAATACTTTTTGTTGTTCAGACTCGACTTCCCGCTTACGTTTTTTCTATTTATTTTTCATCCTCCGTTAAATAAATGCAGACTATTAACCCTCAGTCGGATTTTCTGGTGCCATATATTTTTACACAAGTATACGAAAAACTTGCTGACTGCTGAGAATTTTGTTTTGTCTGACGAAAAATTTTAAACGTATCAATCATTTTCTTTCAGGAACGTTGTTAAACATTTTGAATTCGACATTTTTTATACTTATACGTAATTTTTATCTGTAATTTTAGATAAGCCTAAGGATACGAAAAGAAGAAATAAGTTAGGGGGAAAAAAATCTCAATTGGAGATTTTAGATAAATATTATTTCAGCAATCACCAATGTAAAACCAATGTAATTACTCTTCGTAAAAGTTGAAGTGTAAAAATGAAATCCTTGTGGCTGCTAGGCGTGAATCGATTGATATAACGGATCTTTCATCGTAGATTGATGTGACCTTAAGTGACGGCCCGCCAAGTGTCAATTTGTAAAGATTTTAAATTTGGCTTATGGATTTGCATTTTCCATCGAACGTTTGCTCTTCTCTCGTGATGAAATTTCTCTTTCGAACGGCACAAAATTATTCAATGAATCGATGATGGAATTCCATTCCGCTTCCACGATTCTGGTCGATCTGGTCGAAAAAACGGTATCCACTCCATTGATGCTCGTGATTGG
The DNA here is from genome assembly GCA_963989365.1 of Rhimphoctona megacephalus. Taxonomy (NCBI): domain Eukaryota; kingdom Metazoa; phylum Arthropoda; class Insecta; order Hymenoptera; family Ichneumonidae; genus Rhimphoctona; species Rhimphoctona megacephalus. The sequence continues at coordinate 15,399,468 of OZ022416.1, forward strand.
TCGGGACGCAAATATCTCTGGGAAGTCCAGGAAAGCACATCCGCGGGGAAGCGCTTGACCGGACGATCGGACCGGATCACAGACAATGTCTCCATTTCCGATTTATTAATTAATTATAAGCTCTATGCAAACGCAGAGGTTAATGTCCGAAGTCTCTGCAATTACCCTGTTCCATTACACGTGTAAATTAAGAATTTCATCGGCTTGATAGATTCCGCACACAAAATTCTGAACGGATTTTTTGATTATATATAAAAAAATTACTGAGCCAACTAATTTGAGTCCTACGCTATACGATAAAAATCTGAAAAATTATTTAATTTTGTATTGATAAATTATTGAACAAAAAATTTCAACGAATATTTTATGAACTTGTGCATGTTTTGATTCATAAAAAATGCATTCAATCACTGTACTAATAACGTATCGATTTTTTCATAAATATCCGGGTGGGAGTAAGATTTTCGAATGATTAAAACTTCGAACGGCTAAAACTGCGAATTTAAAAATTGAAGAATAGTAGTATGTAGACAGATTAATTCTACTATAGCCTTTATGTTGGAAATAAAAAAATGAGAAATTAAAGAGTTCGAAGTACATTTACGTCAAAAACAATATATAACAGTAGCCCAAATGACGAAGGCTGGAATAGCGATTTTACAAAAGTTCGATTATTACGCATTCGAGTCGACAAATACTGAAATCGGCAATATTATGAATATTCACAATTTCAAATATATTTTAACGAAAGACAAAATATTAATGTGGTTAAAATAGCGAAACACCAAAAAGTCGAACGGTCGAACTAGCGAGAGCCTCTGGGCTGTAAAGTATTGCTTGTTGTCATTCTTCGTGCTTCACAACGTTCGCTATTCTGTACTTCTAATTTTTAGTCATTCGTAAAATTCACTTTCGAATTATTCATACTATATATTTTGGTTTCTCAATACAAGAATTGCTCTCCATTTCGAATTTAGAAAATATAAACTTCTTACATTAGGACAATCTATATTATCTGCATTTGAAGTATAGACAGTCTAAATATATATTTTCGAATAAATACGCGATCAAAGAAAAAATATTACATAAAATACGCATTCAACTTAATATAGTATCGAAAATATAAACTTCGAATTTCTTATTTTTCGTTCATCGAATGTTATGAATACTAAAATTTCGAAATATTAACCGTTCTACAATTTGGTTATTCTACATATTAACCCTCACCCAAATTTCCGAATATTTTCAAAATGCGTTATGTTTTTTTTGTACTTTTCTTCGAGGCTGTATTTATGAACTTTTTCGCACAAAGATTCGGTCAACAGTAAATTAAAATCTTTCTACGAAAACGTCAGAAATTTACAATTGTTATATATCTTTATTATTTATATACTTTTTATTCTTTTATAATTACATTTGTATACTATTAATTGTATATTCACTATTTATTTTAGCCACGATAGGGAATCATTTACAACAAACAATTCCATCAATCGAGGAAAAACGATCTAAAGACTTATTAATCTTCGAAAAAAAGCTCGAATAAGTCAATTACCACGTTTTCAATGATTTGTCAGTGTGTATAACTTTTCGCTCCTCGTCGAGATCCCATTAAAAAACCGCTAATCGTATATATATATATATATATGTGTGTGATTCACGCAACATCACGTCTGCACAGTGTAATACATTGGAAGCGGTGTGTTGTATTGAAGATAAAAAAATGTCGCGAACAGGTTCTTTTAGAGCTAAATTGAAATTCGCGTACCTGTAGTATTTATCGAATATTTTCCGTTTGTTTTTGTTTTGTTGAATCGATAACGTATTACCGATTGATTTGATCGATTGCCATACACGTACGAGAGATTTACACTGTAAACGTTAAAGCGTAATGTTGCTACGAAACAGTCACATTCACGCATGTGTCGTTTATATACGTATGAATACAGGAGAGACCGGGGCAAAATGAGACATTGGAGTAAAATGTGCCATCCGAAAAATCGCAGGCTACCTTAATTATTTTGATTTATCTGGCAGCTTTAATTGAAAAGATCATATTCGGCGCATACCTGATATATCATAATTGAGAAATATAAAAATTGAATCAATAAATACTTTCAAGAGACACAAAAATAATATTTTCCATTTTTCAAAACTGCTGTTTCCTTTTGCCCCAGCTTCCCTAAATATATATACAATGTACTACGTGAAAACATGCCGGATCTCTTCGTACTGCACATCCTGTATCTACCAGCAATAGCGTGACACAGTAAGAGAGAGAGAGAGAGAGAGAGAAAAGGAGATAGATAGAGGAGGAGAGAAAGAAAGAGAGAATACTTTTTCCACCTCTGGGCACAAAACGGACGAGAGTACGCGATTCAGCGCGATCCCCATCAAAAAATGAGATATCGACGACATGGCTCGGTACGGCGGGGCGAGCTTGTTCCCAAATGCAGGGCCATTTGTAGCTGGGCACCCTACGCGGTTCGACCCGAGTTGCCCGAGGGCCCTCTGCCCTCTTCTTCGTCAACCCTCCACTTGCTGTAATGTTTCGTTCTCTCCTGTTCTCTCTCTCTCTCTCTCTCTCTCTCTCTCTCTTTCTCTCTCTCTCTCTCGGTCTCTCCTTCTCTGTGGTTGAGTCCTTTTCGACTATATATACCCTCCGCCAGCCAGGGAGAACCGCATTCTCACCTCGCGACAGGGTAATTATGCGTGGGGCTTGGAGGCTTCTCTGACGATAATCGCGACAATAAATAAGGGCCGACAGGAAACATTTTCATGGCCCTCCCTGGTCGAGAGAACTACAGTGTAAGGAGAATGGGGAAAAAGCCAGAGAAGAGCAATATAACAGGCTAGATGCTGTACGGTAGATCAAAATTTCCACCTGAAATTACTACGAGACAACCAGAATTCTCGAAAAAAAATGTTTTTAACATAGGACACCGAGTTTTGTGTTTTATTCCATTCGGTACGTTGACAGAATATTCACCTGAAAAAAAAAAAAAAAAAGAAAAACGAAACTGACATGTATACTATACTGCAAATAACCAAAAATGATGTACATGCAATATGATTTATAGAACGTGGATCACGTTTGTGGACCTTCTGCGTATCGATATCAAAAACCGTTTCCAATTCACAAAATTGATGTATTCTGTACATTTTCATGAAATTTGTTTTTTAAATGGAACCTTGCTGAAATAAAGAAGAGAGAAAAAAGAATCATGCACTATTCATAGGCTGTGATCGTCTGTAAAGTTTAATGGAATGAAATGCTTCGAGTATTGCAAACAAGGTTTCTGTGTGTATCGAAACTTCGTTTATGGAATGTATGTATGTGTATGAGCTGGTGCACGGACTCATTCCGGGTTTAATCCGCCACGATAATTTTTCCATTTCCATTAGCGTTTCGGTAGTACATGGACGATTGTGCAAGAAGAAAATCCTAAAACTGAGGTTGATAGACCGGCTTTGAGCACTTTCGACTTGAGGTAGAGTGATCGATTGTTACAATGGAAAACTGCTCATACAAACGATGAAATAGCCACCATGCAGTCTTGGTCTTGTTATTTTTTAGATACGATTAGGCAAATTTACTTCACTTCCATCGTTGGAAACTTTATTTTTGGAAACATTTCTAGGTTTCCTTTGATTTTTATTAATTAAACTGTCCCAAATATACTACCTTAATTGAGGCCACCTACAGAAATAGTATTCGTTCTCGTCATCATGGCTCAATTATTAGGGGTGAAATTGAATTCCACTTATCTTTTAAATATTGTATTCAACTTATCGTGAAAATAGCATGATGTTGATAAAAATTTGCCGATGATCTTTTCGCTTCTTGGATGCAGTGATTAAAATTTTAATTTAATCCACTTAACAGTTCCAGATTGATAACGATTATGATTTTTATTCATTTTCAACGTATTCTTTTGGCAACTATCGATCTCAAGCGATGAAGCAACGAAAAAAGCAGTCAAGAAAGGCATATAAGTTTGAAGTGTTTCCAATATCGTAGCACATTCATGTACGACACCTCTGCCGTAAGCTCTCAACCGTACAACAATGAATCTCCTAAAAATGATGTAATGCGGGTTATATCTCAGCCAAATAAATTGCCAGAGTGGATTATTCTTCAATAGGATTGAACTTATGACCTTTGTTTCGCTCTCGCATTTTATATTTACTTTATCTCTCGCTCATGATACATCATGAATTTTTCATTCTTCTATTCTGCCATATAAATGCAAGCTCTGCTATTTTCCTTCTGGCAATCATACTGTGTAGCGAAACTTCTCATAGCCTGGAGGCTGGAGATTATTATCCTTCAGCCGTCAAAAAGGAAGATCTCTGAAAGAAACACCTTTTGTGTTTTCCAGTGTATGAATTTGGATTTGTTGGATCGGACAAGAGCTGGGGAGGGAAAATAAGGATACAAATATTAAATTCACGTGTGCGAAATTTACTCCAATTGCTACGAAAATGCATGGCTGACACACTTTGAACAATGAAATAAAATGAACTCACGTTTTTTATAATTATTCGTTGAATACACCACGTTAGTTAGGCCAGGAAAAGATCGATGCATATTCATCGACATGACTAGCACGACAAAGTCATTCATCATCTGTTGGAGTCAGATTAATGGACCGATAATAAAAAATATAATAAAGAAATAAAAACTAATGATAAAGCTTCATTTCCTGAGGAAATTCTAGGACAAAAGATCAATGAATAATCCTGACGAAAAAAAACAAAATGATGGAAAGAACCGAAACGGTCTTTGATTTTTATGACCAATCGCAAAACTCTTCGTTTTTAAATGTCACTGAACTTTCATCGTTATGATATGATCAGGGAGGTGCTGAGATCACCATGTATCTATAAACTGTGCCAAAGCTTTCCATTGAAGTCTCATATCTCGAGAGAGATACTTGATAACGGTATTCCCATCTATATAATCACTAGTAGCTGGCTGGTTTCGAGGATTTTCCGAGTATCCACTTTGGCCTATTCATGGGAGATGGCTGAGATCGGGAGCCAAGGCCTTTCTTCTCAGTCCGTGGCACATTGTCCCAGCACGTCCATTCACTTTCTCTCTTTTCTTACTCTGCAGTATCGTCACAAGTAACCTGGTTTCTGTATCGTTGCCTTTGTACTTCTCGTATTATAAATTTTCTTATATCTTGGATGTATAGCTTCACAAACACCACACAATGTTTTTGTGATCATCGACATCTCACACACTCATTTCTTTTATAACGCATGCTGAAGATAAATGTTGAATCTAGTTTTATATGGACGCCTGCCCTGATTGCAGTGAAATCGACGAAATAAGGACAATTGCTGTTCACCAAACCACATAGATTTAGAATTGGTACAGTTATTAACGGGCAACACCACTGTGACGGCTTCAAAAAATCGATTCTTTGAAAACCATTTTAAAAAATCTAAAATACTTTTAAGATTGAAATGCCGTTGGACCCAGGTCGAAAAAATAATTATTTTCGTAGATATTGAATATTTTGTGGAGCGGTGCAGCGGTCCGCGACGCTCGGGGTCCCAACTTTGAACGCGTTTTTCTCAAAACCACTTTTTTGAGTGCGGCACGCAGCAGAACTCGAGCAATTTTTATCCGATCGACTTCAAATTTTTACTGTATCAATAAAAGTAGATTATCTAGAGAAGTACATAGGATTTTTTCGATATCTCAATAATTATAAAAGTTATAGCCTATTTTCGACGAGAAATTTTGCTCAAACATCATTCTTTAATTTCAAAGGCGTGCCTATTTTTTAAGAATCAATATTTTTCCAAATCCCTATGTACTTCTCTTCAAAATATCATATTATTAACGAAAACACTCGGTATTTTTTTTCAGATCGACGTTGAAGAGAGTTCTGCTGCGTGCCGCGAACCACTGCGGAGATGACGCGAGAGCTTCCCCAGCGCCACCATGCGGCGTGAAAAATGTGAAAAAAATGTTTTTTGATACATTAATAAACAAGGAATAAAACCCAAAAATTTTTTTTCGAATATCTCTTTTTTTCCCACAAAAAAAAATTCTTGAAAAATGTGAAAAAAATAGGGGGTCACAGTGGTGTTGCCCGTTAAATGAGTCTTATTAATAACTGAAAAAATATATTACACATTAAGACAAAAAGAATAAAAGTTGCCAACAACTTGTAAATTATTATTTTTCCATATTTGAGGATATATGTTCAAGTTCCTAATGATTCGAAATTAAATCCTGTTTCAAGCCAACTCACGTACTTCCCATTTTACGAACTAACGACTTCGCGGAAAACGATTCAGAAACTCAGCAATTACTTGCCAAGGTAATCACGTTGAGATTGCGAGAAATTCTGTCAAGCTTATGCGGAGAATTTGGATTTTTTATTATAAGTAAGGTAGTTTAAAGTCACTGAAGACGTTACACTAGGAAAAATGTACATGCTTTAAGGCATTGAAAAATATCTATCGTGATACCTTATATTAAATTATCATAAATACATAAAGCGATCTTTGCTGATTAAGTTTATTTCTGTTTAATCAACCTTTGAAACAATAAAAGAAAAACTTTTTCCAATTATTCATTGAACTTCAATACAAAAATGGTGGCAAGAGGTTATGTTGTTCATTAAAAATGTAGAACCATTAAAAGCGAGTGAAAATAAAGTCGCCATGACAGGCGAAAAAGACAAGTCCTTGCAAATGTACTGCGAAAAAATGGGAGTAGAACATTCAGCAGAAACTTTATTTCACTGCTCGAAAGCAGTTTATTTTCGACCCAGTAATATGACGTAAGAGAATATGGAAATAGAACAACTCAATAGAAAGCAAGTATGGCAGTTTTCTGAGAAAATGAAAACGAAGACGATGAGACGATCATCAAATTATAAATTTCGATTCGGAATCGTAGCGCTAATTTGATTTGTAGTGTAAGTATATTTAGATATGTTTGAGTGTTTATTCATTACATAGACAGAGACATTGTATGTGTAATGAACAATGTTAATTCTCTTTTTAAATCGTATTTTACAAACTTGTGTGGCAGGTAGGATTGTACTTCCAATTAACGTCAAGTAACTATTATGTGGAATTAATTGCACATTTCTCAATTTGACAGCATGCAACAGAGTACACGAAATATTTTTCATAGTGTTTTAATTGTAGTGTGTTTTTCCTGCGGGATATAAACGTTTTAAATGTTTGATCCTTTATTTTTTGCACTTAATAGAATCCTATCTTACTCAATTTTCCATTAGTTCTCAGCGGGACATGTCCGCGTACAAGAAATTCTGCAACTATGGAAAAACTCACGCGTCGAGTTATGTCAGATGCAATGTATACGGTTATATTGTATGTACAAAAAACAGCAGACAAATTGCACTAAAATTAAAGGAATGAGTGAGAGAAAAATTACACAGGCCCCTGGGGGCAGGAGTTAAATAATTGACAAATTAAGTAAATTAATTAATTGAAGAGTCAAGTTTAATTAATTGAGTGGTTATAAGCGAAATAACTTTTTCATCAAAACTAGCAGAGATTGTGCTCATCTTGAATGCAACCCAGGTCAGCCGGTCGGATGAATTCCAACGGGAAATAATTGCAAAGTGAATTTGTTCTAAGATCTCACGTATTTTTACCCAAGTGCTCAAATGTGTCAAAGGACGCGATATTTAAATGTCTTCTACAGTCTTTCACTCGAGCGACTGGAATGGAGAAAGATATTTTCTGTCTCAATACTATTGCAAAGGATCGATCATACGAAAATCATATTCTATTTCAAAATAACTAATAACAAAATATCTCATTCTGCTATGCCATTTTCCAAAATCCTTCTGATCTAATTAATTCCTTAATTTCAATGCTTAAATGATATATGCGATATTTTATTTGGAAGGAACGTATGTTTTCTGAGTTGGGGATTGTAGACAAATCAAAATGAGATCACATATGTTAATAAGGGTCCTTTTGGATGAAATTAGTTTTCATTGCTCATCGCATTTGAGTGGTTAGAAAAGCATTAGTGTGCGCTGACTTTTCATTTCGTTATCTTCATGAATTGTTAGGTTCAACCAGCTAACGAGCTCCATAATTAACCAAGGACAATACAAACTCTGGCGAGACGGTCAGTTACGATGGGGGTCGCTGGCTCAAGTCGCATGGCTTGTAAAGCTTTATACATATGTGTAAAATATTGCAGAAAATAAAGAAGCAAAAGAAGCATGATTAAAAGGAAAAGGCTAAAAAGCGTGGGCGAGAGAAAGAGAGAGTGAAAAGTGCAAATGTCGTCTACCCGGAGCATCCTAAATGAGAAATACACCGGGCGCGAACTCAAACATGTATTTTAGAGTCTGGAAACTTACCTCTCACGTTGATATATACTTATCCAAGACCAGAACAAGCAGCAGAGAGAAAGAGAGGGAGAGTAAAAGCCATGAATTTGCTGCTCGAGGTCTCTGCGGTTCATGGTCTCTGTTCCAGCACACTCTCGTTATTGTTCCATTAACGCAGTTGTGTTTTACTGCCCTCAGTTATATTATAGAGATGACAGTATATTTTACTTACCGAAAGGATCTCCTGAGATACGAATAATATCTGTACTAGTCTATAGATATATATATATAGATAAAATATATTAAAAAGGCAATTTTAATAAGCAATACGTACCATTCCGTTGTGTGACAGTGGCTTCCGACTAACTTTTCATTCTTTTCATTTAAGTAGGTCTTACCTGCAACATAAAAACAAAAAATAGTAATTAAAAACAATGTTATATGATTTTTTTATAACTTCTCTTCTCTCTTAATTCATTACACTGAATGATTTATGAAGAGGTATATTAATCGTAATACCCTGAGAAGAAATGATTGACGGCAGAGCGATAAAAATATTTTATTGCGTCACGGTGCGACCGTTCGTTCTCGATCGTTCACACTTTTATAACGCCGACATAAACTCTCTTATATTTTTTTTCTTTGTTCAAATGGGCAAAACCTCGTGACACAAGAGAATCGACGAAAATGGAAGAAAGAAAAAAAAAGAGAAGAAGGTTATTCCTTCGAGAATAATATCATCATCGACGGTGATATAAACTCCGACGTTACGTGAAAAATCGTAAATCGTTCTTAAATTTCTTTTAATTTCAGGGTTTTTACCCATAATTTGGAGAACTGGTCATCTCGCTTATTCATTAACTGCAGAGAAATCATAAAATAGCAAAAATCCCCTCCCGGGGAAAAAAACCTGGACAAGTACATTGGTGGTCCCTCGTTTCCCTATAATATCACAAAAAATCCAAAACCCCACTTAATTTTTTTTCTAATGTTTGCTAATTTTATTCATATCCCGGAGGGGAACCAATCATATAGATCACGAAATATCCGGCCAAAAACCAAACTTCATAATAAATGTTACATTGAATGTACTTCCACAGAACAAAACAGGAATCAGAACATTAAAAAATCAGCGTAATCAAGATGAGAAAAATACCACTTTTAATTGGTATGTAAGAAGTATCAATAGTATAGAAAAAAATGAAATAAGGTCACCATTTAAGTTACGTGCAGCAATAAAATTTATGATATCAGTACTAGGACAAGTATTTCTTTGGTGACTGAGAAGATATCAAGATGGACGTACCGGCAACTTAGGGCATGCAGTTGGTGCATTGCTTCTGGGATCTCCTAAGTCGAGTAGCTACTTTTGTTTTGGCTAGGGCGCGACCAATGTTGCCAGATAGTATTTACTTATATGACCTAATGAAACAACATTGCCTGCGCCGTGGCTAAAACAACGAAAAACATTCAGAAACCAGTCGAAAACTCGACACACAAACGCAGGAACAGGAAGTTTCGCATAAGATCCCGTACTTTTGTAATGTTAAAAAAAGACTTTAATTTATGTCCGTACATGATAGCACAGTTTTGTTTGATTGGTAATAATTTGATGAACGTTCACCACCGTACGTTGAGCGTATACGCACAGAGTACTTGTCCGGCCCATAACTTTTTATTAAAATTGCTCATTCAAGTGAAAATCAAATTGGAGGTGCTTTTCGTTGCATGCGTTGCTTTTCGCCGTCAGAAATTTATAAGAAAATCAATTCTTCTGCGAATTGCAGAATGGCCTTGTACCATACGCAACATTCGACGCCGATTCAATCGGAATAAAATGGTGATCGTAGTCATCATAAGATTGCATTAACAAAAAGTGCAGTCAGTTATGAAATTTCTGAAAATGCGACTCAGTAAACCATTGCCAGCAATGTAGCGTATCATACTTTCGAAAACTACTATTACCAGCAATGAAAGTTATTATACTTTGGAAAGCTACTATTTATTAGTAGAAGATCTAAGTAACCACTGGTGAATGGTCAAAAGATCAATGCAGGCTATGAATGCACCATCAAATTTGTATCCAAAGTTTTAAGATCACGCAAATTTCACACAAAATAATCCCCCTCCGTTCGTTTCATTTTGACGTTCTTGGGCGCCAGCTATCAAAATAGCCCTTTATGTTTTGAAAATGAGAATTTAAACCGTTATACGGGATTAATCATAAAAAAAATAAAAATTAAATAAGACAATACCAACAATGAAAAAGTGCGTATTTATAACCCTTGATTTTTGAGAGAGACCCGTGATTTTTACTGGAATGAGCAATTTTAATAAAAAGTTATGGGCCGGACAAGTACTCTGTGCGTATACGCTCAACGTACGGTGGTGAACGTTCATCAAATTATTACCAATCAAACAAAACTGTGCTATCATGTACGGACATAAATTAAAGTCTTTTTTTAACATTACAAAAGTACGGGATCTTATGCGAAACTTCCTGTTCCTGCGTTTGTGTGTCGAGTTTTCGACTGGTTTCTGAATGTTTTTCGTTGTTTTAGCCACGGCGCAGGCAATGTTGTTTCATTAGGTCATATAAGTAAATACTATCTGGCAACATTGGTCGCGCCCTAGCCAAAACAAAAGTAGCTACTCGACTTAGGAGATCCCAGAAGCAATGCACCAACTGCATGCCCTAAGTTGCCGGTACGTCCATCTTGATAAATCTTCTCAGTCACCAAAGAAATACTTGTCCTAGTACTGATATCATAAATTTTATTGCTGCACGTAACTTAAATGGTGACCTTATTTCATTTTTTTCTATACTATTGATACTTCTTACATACCAATTAAAAGTGGTATTTTTCTCATCTTGATTACGCTGATTTTTTAATGTTCTGATTCCTGTTTTGTTCTGTGGAAGTACATTCAATGTAACATTTATTATGAAGTTTGGTTTTTGGCCGGATATTTCGTGATCTATATGATTGGTTCCCCTCCGGGATATGAATAAAATTAGCAAACATTAGAAAAAAAATTAAGTGGGGTTTTGGATTTTTTGTGATATTATAGGGAAACGAGGGACCACCAATGTACTTGTCCAGGTTTTTTTCCCCGGGAGGGGATTTTTGCTATTTGATATCACTTCTTTTTTCGATAGTGTTTTCATATAGTTCGCTTTATATAGACTCCAATGGAGTCTGTATATAACAAAAAAACTTACAACGTGTTTGCATCATTACATCATGGATTTATTTCAATGACAGGAATCAGTACTGTTCACTCTACTAATTCGACATAAGAGAATGAGACAGATTTTCTACCATAAATTCATTATTATTGAGGTTGTTTCAATATAGGAGCGTTTCGTTCCTGTGATAAGAAAAAAGTTATAATGTTTTTAAAAGAGTTAACTACAGACTCGAGATACTTTCGAGATATTAGTAATTCGTTGATAGGTTATTATTCGATTATAGCTTGGCAGGAAGGTGTTATAGAAGAGACCTCAGGTACCAGTTTTTTCCCGAAGGTACAAATTCAGAAAATTAAACACTTTATCATGAGCTTTCAAGTTGTGTATTAAAATGAGTCATTCAGGGGCGAAAAGGCAGCGACGATATTAGCAATTTCGGTCTAAGCTATAAATAGACAATTATATTTAACTTTATTGTCAGAAGGAGCCTCAGAATTATTATTCTTTCAAAGATGAAATGACGGAAGATTATGATGCATCATCCTTGGTTTACAAATTGTTTTATAAAACATAGAAAAAAAATTAGTTTAAAAAAAATTCGGCCGAAATACTTGACGAGTGTTTTTTTACTTAATTCACATAATGTATCAGTCATGGTGACAACCTCGCCAAGTACTTCGGCCGAAATTCTTTTTTATCTAATTTTTTTTCGTTTGCAATCTTTTTTTGCTTCGGACTCTTATTGGTATAGAGTTTTTATTTTCATTCTGGTTGGTCAAACAACTGCATTTTCGAACTTGATTCTTTTCTCTATCAACATTCAACATTATTTGAAGATTTTATGTCACACGATAAAGCCTCTCGTACTTGGCTACATATATTTTAGTATAGCTCAATTTATTTTCCAACTTTTTGCAAAATCTAACCTTAGCTTTTCGCGAGGATTAACTCATTTTGTTTTGTGTGATACATTTTTTGAGAGTGGTCACTTTTTTTACTTTTTGATAGGATTTGATGTTTTCAGGGATTTTTGCGAGAAAAGGTTTTTGTAATGTATGTATATTCGTGGAAAAATATGGGAATGGGGGTCAACAAATGAACTTGTCCAGGTTTTTCCCCCGAGGGGAATTTTTATGCATGACATGATTCGTTTTTTCTCGTTCTTTTCAAACATCTCGATTTATATAGATTAGAAAAAGGTTATATTGGAAAATTTTCGCTTTTTCGTTTCCAAACCCTGACCCCTTCTACTTTGAGTCAGGTTTTTTCCCCATGAAATAAAGGGACACGTGTTTTGGAATTTTCAATTTGGCATTTTTTTTATTCTCGAGCAAGTCAAATTTTTTTGACATTTCGATATACCCTTCTGGAATCAGGCTAAAATAAGTGGGGAACTGGGAGTCTGATACAAAAATTTACAAAGCTTTTGAGGGCAAGATTAGAGCAGTCAGAACTTTTCCACAGAATTTGTAGCTACTTGAATTTGTGTTTATCAAATAAACATATTAAATAGCAGTATCTCCTTGTTATATTTGTATATTTGTGGTAAAAAATATTACGCTTATTGCAGCTTGTTGATAAAAATGGAGATTTTTTTCGAAATTTTTCATTTTTGATTCATGATAATATAAAAAACCAGTTTCACGTATGTTTACAGAAAACATATCGAATCTATTGTGAAAAAAGTTCACGCATTTTTTCATTCTTACTTTTATTAACAAGGTGGAGTCATGATTATTTTTCAATACCATTGAAGAAGTTACTATCATGAAAATAAAAAGTTACAACTATTTCAATATTATCATTGAACATAGAAAAGTTCAAATAGTATGTTATGGAAACTCCAAAACAATATATTGAACAAAGCGGATAAACTCAGACCAGGATCGTACCCAAGAGAATGCAGTGAATTTAGTTGTATTAGTCACATTAGCTTTGAGCAAATTTTGATACCATCAAAACCAGAGCGACCATAGAGGAAAACTTTTGGAATAAAACTTTTTCAATTTATAATACCGTAATCAGAGCTAAAAAGTGGAAATATTTACCACACATGTCTCCTCTTCACAAAATGTTCAAAGTTTGTAGATATCGGCTACATTCCAATGATACAAATTTTGATACTATCAGAAGAAGAGCACCCGAAAACTTTCTGAAACAACTTTTTAAATTTATTATGCCACAACTAAAGTGGAAAAGTTAAAAAATATAGTGCACTTTAGGCCCAACAAAGTTCAGAAAATTTGGATGCATCTATTGCGTTCCGAGGACAGAAATTTTAATCCCATCCAAAAATGAGCAGCCAAAGACTTTTTGTAATAAATTTTTCCATTCATAATGCCACAATCAGAGACAGAAAGTGGAAATATTTGGCGCCCATGTCGTTTCACAAAATGTTGAAAGTTTGTAGATATCGGCTACACTCCCATGAAACAAATTTTGATACTGATAGAAAAAAAGGACCCGAAGACTTTTTGAAACCACTTTTTGAATTTATTATGCCACAACCAATATAATATATTAACATGAAGGAGTCAATACCATGAGAATCAGAGGTGACAGTTATTCTCATATTCTAATGGAATTTCAAAAAGATCAAATAGTATGTTATGGGTACCTCGAAACAATATATTGAACGAAGTAGATAAATTCAAACCAGGATCCTGCCCAAGAAAATGGAGTGAGTTATTCAGAGAATGGAATGAGGATAGTTGTATCAGTTGCATTAGCTTCACGCAAATATCGATGCCATCAGAACCAGAGCGACCATAGAAGGAATTTTTAAAAATAAAAATGTTTCAATTTATGATGCCAAATCGGAGCCCAACATGGAAAATACTTAGCACACATGTCGCTTCACGAAACTTTCAAAGTTTGTAGGCATCCGCTGCATGCCAATGATACATATTTTGATATTATCAGAAAAAAGAGCACCCAAAGACTCTGAAACAATTTTTTTTGATTTATTTTGCCAAAATTAATGCGGAAGAGTGAAAAAATATGACGCCCATTTAGTCCAACAAAATTGAAAAATTTTGGATATATCCGTTGCGTTCTGAAGCCAGAATTTTTTATCCCATCCAAAAATGTGCATCCGATATACTTTTTGTAACAATTTTTTAAATTCATAATACCACAATCAAAGATGAGAAGTGGAAATACTTAGCACACATGTCGCTTCACAAAATTTTCAAAGTTTGCAGGTATCCGCTGTAGTCCAATTATCTACATTTTGATACTATCAGGAAAAGAGTATCCGAAGACTTTTGAAACAACTTTTTAAATTTATTATACCAGAACTAAAGAGGGGAAACAAAAAAACACAGTGCTCTACAAGCCCAAAAGCATTCAAAATTGTTCAATGTATCCAATGGGTTTGGAAGACAGCAATTTCGATCCTATTCAGAAATGAGCAGCTAAAGACTTTTGTAACAAATTTTACAATCCATATGCCACAGTCAGAGCCGAAAAGTGAAAATACTTGGCACACATGCCGCTTCACAGAAATTTCAAAGTTCGCAGGTATACGTTGCATTCCTATGATACAAATTTTGATACTATCCAAAAAAGCGCACCTGAAGACATCATGAAACAACTTTTTGAAATTTATTATAACACACCTAATGAAGAAAAGTGAAAGAACATAGCGCACATTGGGTCTAAAAAAATTCAGAAATTTTGGATGTTTCCATGGCGATTCGCAGACCAAAAGTTTGATCGCATCAATAAATGAACAGCCGAAGACTTTATGTAATGAATTTTTCAATTAATAATGCCACAATCACAGACAAAAAGTGGAAATACTCAGCATATATGTCACTTCATAAAGTTGTCAAACTTTTTCGGTGCCCGCTGCATCTCAATGATACAAATTTTGATACCATCAGAAAATGATTACCCGAAGACTTTTTGAAACAAGTTTTTGAATTTATTATGCCACAACCGAAGCAGAAAATAACTTAGCATGCACTGGGCCATAAATTGTCTTAAAGTTCGGATGTACCCATTGCGTCACAATGACAGACTTATCCCATCCATAAATGGGCAAGAAATTACTTTTTGTAACAAATTTTTCAATTCATGTTGCCGCAGTCAAAGCAAAGAAGTATAAATACACAGCACACATATTGTCCAATAAAATGATGAAATTTGGTATGGATCCTTGATCTTGGTATATGCATACCAATGAGATAAAAAAAGGGATCGAAAGACACAACCAAACTGAATAAAGAAAAATATGATAACTTATTAAAATAATGATGACACAATAAATCTAAATAGCACGCATTCATTTGATTAAATTTTTCGGTTGTTTATTTGAATTCATCAACATATATACAATATTTGCGTGTTCTTGCCTTATTAATAAGAAATAAAATTTCTGATTAAAAAGAAAATTCGAAGTTATAGGTTAACGAACTTATTTTTCACGCAGTTGTGTAATCAGAACGTTTATAAATATTTTTGACACACGTATAATTTTATCGTATAAATTCAATGCGTAACACTTTTTTTTCCACTGAACATCGAAATAACTTTAATATACACAAATTCGGATTCGCCGTTTATCAACACACAGACATTTAAAGTTTTTGACTCTTCTATATATATCACTGAACCTCAAAAAATTGTTTTTCCGAAATTTACATTTAAAACAAAGATTGCAACAAAATTGTCACAAATAGCGGAAAAGTGTTTATACAAGGAGACATTGCCCAACACTATACCTTTTATATATTAACAAACACTCGCGAACCGATTGCCATAGGAGTAAACAACCTGCACTGTTTTCACAAAACTCACATAACATAAATATTTTAAATCGAATTCACACATCTTGCACTGCTTCCCGGACATTTTATTATTTAGACAGACGATGAACGAATTTAGACAATCGATGAACAACAAATGATGATTTAGTCGATGTGAACGATGTGACAGAAGACCGATGATCGTAAACAGACGTGTGAACGATGAGACAAGGGGTACGTTCGGCTTGCATGCTTTCAGCGCTCAAAGGGTGCGTTCGACTTGCACGCTGTACCGTGCTACGGTATAACTATATCCAAATATATACGTTCAAACTTTTCGTCCGATCGGTACAGAGGAAAGACGAGTCACTCGTGATATCATTGAATCTCAAAATAATTGTTTTTCCGAAATTTACACTCATGATCCACACGTCCTGCACTCAACACTTTCAACACTACGTTAAAACATTATTACCGGTATTTCGAATCACTGGTAAATTTTCTTTCCCGATTTTACGACGAATGCCCGTCATTATTAATGGTTATTGCCTATATAACCAAGCTCTACGCGCACGTCCCGCACTGTTTTTTATTTTTTATTTTTTCTAAACTCCGTTCAAACTTTGCAGACGAAGACGATGTAAATAAGAAAAGGATCAAAGTCATGACCAATCAGGAATTTTCTCACCGGGGATTGGTCGAGACAGGTATATTCTCACCGGCAATTGGTTATGATGGGCATCAAAAGCCTTTTGTTGGTAGCGGTCGAAGACGCGTATACAGACACGCCAATTTCTTGAATGTGTTAGAATCAAGCATAATCCTAAACCTGTGCAAAGTTTTTTCTCAGCAATTACGCAACCAATTGTGCTGCTTTTAGGCTCAATCGAAAGAGCATCGCTGAATTAGACAAAAGTTCGCTTTTCAAGTCGTCAAACGACTTCTAGGCTCTAAAATTAGCGGAAACGTCATAAAATTTTTACCCCCACCACCGCGAATCGTCTTGTTTCGAGATAATATAGTCTCGGCGAGCCTCGGGACAGCAGACGACAGAGCTGTCAATGTACTTGTCCCGAGACTCTACCGAGTCTCTTGATGGTATCGTTTGTGCTCACTGCTGCATACATTATTTCATTGATAAAAATCACGCTCAAACTTCTGTTCAATCCTATCCCCCCCCCCTAATTATTAATAAAATTTCCCATCAGAAACAATGAAATTTAACAAATTAATCGTTCGAACAATACAAAAACATTCGATTGAAATAAGATTTACTTAATTAAATAATAAACCACTAAATAGAATGCAATTTCTTTAAAAATATTTTCTTAATTCAGGTGAATTTATTCTATGATCGAATAATTCAATGATTTCATTGTGAAAAAAAAAAAACGATTGAAATCCATGTATCAACGAAGATCGATCAAAATAATTTGAACGAAAATGGCTGTTGTTTTTTTTTTCATAGAATAGAGTGTAATTAATCGACAAATTGTGGAAAAAACAGCCGGTCGATTCAACGCGAAGGGTATGAATGAAACGACGTATACATTTTCGTCAGTGTCGAAATCCGATAACCTTTTTTTCATCATATAGCCTGTAACAAAAACGATGATTCACCGCCACCATCGTTTACACATGTTGAATAAACATTTATTTTACATCGTTTTACCTTTCAGGTGCACTCTCGCGTTGCGAAAATAAAAAATTGTCAACAGCGTGTCGTAGCGAATGAGAAAAATGTTTCAATCGAGTCCAGAATGTTGCATCCGACATTTGCAACAAGCCCCTGACATTTTATATAGTTTTTTCGCGTTAGAGAATCAATCAATTCCAACAAACGGAGACTATAGCGATAGAGTAGAAGGGAATGGATCAATTTGATTTTTACAGAGGTTTTTCGGCTTACAGAAGTTCGCGGTCGCTATATATTCAGTAAGTTAGTACACACATAGTGAACATAAAAAATTTTGGAATATATCAGCATCCAGTTATGCATAATCCATACTGAAAAGCAAAATTGATTTAATAACATCAATTTATTTGTAAAAATTTCGTTGATTCTATCCTAATGTTCTTGGTTGAATTAAATGAGAAGTTTAGTCCTAAAACAGTGTGATTCTTTTTAATAGACTAATGTTGAAAATGTTTTTCGGCCCGTATAGACATTTTGTTCGTTGAATAATACGCAGTTACGTCAATTAAATATTCAAATTGAAGAAATTGTAATCAATTTTGAATGAGTACCGGAAGAACAACAAATGATTTCAAAAAACAAAATAACGTTGTTGAATTTAATCACATTTCAATAGTTCATAATATTCTAATGATCATATATTTCTGTCGCACTGTCACAATCACAGATTTCTTTCGATCAATTGTTTTTTTTTCTTCAATTCAATAAATAATGGTCTCACAGCTGTTGATGCGACGAGGTTCAGATTAATTGGTTGGGAGGGAAATCAGTGAAGCAGTCAAGTAGATGTGAACGGGTGTTTATCAGAATTGTCGACTTGATCAACGATGATCAAATCGAAAATACTTGCGATGAATGACAGAGAGCAAGTGTGACACAGATGAAGAATGAAAGATACAGCGACCCTGAATGGGGGATAGATGGACACGAAATGAGATCGAGTGGGAAAGAGAGATTCTGTGCAAACTAGCCTGCACCCCGCGAGGGGTTTGCCATTATTAATTAATAATTGGTCGATGAGACGTTGCTACATCAGCTGGTAGGCACAATTGTGGGGTACAGTGTGTTAAGAGAAATGACAACAAAAAAGAAACAAAAACGAAGATAGAAATGTCTCCGACGCTCGCTCTTCTTTCTCGCACGGGTCATCCAATTAGTCCCCACGTTTTTTCCTTTCTGTCTCTTTTACTTTTTTTAAATGATATCTAAGGATCTCTTTTGTCACGTTCATTTATTTGTATACAACGGTTACTGCATTAAAGCATAAAACTTTTTATCTATCTGTCCTGAATTTGTTATGTTACTTTGTTACACTTTTTCATTTATTTTGTATAAATTTGTGGTACTTAATTTTATTATTATGTTATTTTATTTTGCATGATGTAGCTTTTCCCTATATAGACAGAATAAAAAAATTATGGATGTATCATTTTCTTTTTGACTTTTTTTCTCCTTCTCCTTAGCATGTTCGTGACGACCAGGTTGTTAAGAATTTATTTGCAACTCCTTACAATACACCAGCGATCTACAGAGTGATAACGAGGCAGTCTTTATCCTCATTTTTTTTCTCGCGATCTTCACAACACACTTCTCGACTAATTTCCTTCTTCATTTCCATACAGAATTGAACACGACCTCTCACCCAGCAGAGTAGGTCTTATATATGTTTTTACTCTCGATTTCCCTCTTTCTGCTTTTAATTAAATATGCAAAGAACTAGGTTTACCCGGGGGCAAACAATTGCATTATAAACGTATCATGAAATATTTGTTCGATTTAAATTTTAACAATTCTGTGCAGAATATAAAACTTAAATTTTTTGTTTAATAACTGGCGTACTTAGGAGGCTTCACTAAAACATGTATAAATACTGATGTTCAATTGTGCATAGCTGAAATGCAGCGAAATTTATATTTTTAACAATATTACGCAAATGTTTTATGCAGATTCATGTTTTTTCAAAAAGTCACCAAACTTTTTTGGAACTCTTTATCGAAGAACACCAACAGATCCAACAAAACGAGTTTTCGTTGCATTCCGTTGACGCAAATTTCAATACCATTATACATATATCTTAGATTTGTTAATGATATTTTGTAATCTTTAATTTATCAAGTTCATGTGACAAAAACAGGTGGCAGAGTCTTTAGTGTCAGAACTTCAAGAAATTAAAAAAAAAATAGTTAACTTAAGCTATCAAAAACACTACTAAAGATAGAGTTTAGTGATTCCAAATGCGAAACATTCTTAACCTGATCATTTAAACTTCGTTGAATGTAAACTATTGTTCTAGCTGAAGTACGCAGCTAGAAGAATCCTACACATTTATTCGATCTGACAGGGCATAAAAACGTAGATGGAAAATGAAAAAAGAGTAGAAAAATCCGGTGGGAAATGAAGGTAGATGAAATGCCCTTGACGACGGTTCAGACGCTTAAGAGTAGGGAAGCAGCATCACATCTTGTTTGTGCTTTCTCCTTTGTCTCGGCGTCTGAAGTGAA
The DNA here is from genome assembly GCA_963989365.1 of Rhimphoctona megacephalus. NCBI lineage: Eukaryota > Metazoa > Arthropoda > Insecta > Hymenoptera > Ichneumonidae > Rhimphoctona > Rhimphoctona megacephalus. The sequence continues at coordinate 15,419,954 of OZ022416.1, forward strand.
GGGTAGCCCGAAACCTTCAGGCATGTTTTCCTTCAATTTCTTTCTAGTTCTCTATTTTATATCTGCACTCTCTCACACATATACTTAAACATGCATATATATAATATTATCCATCTTGCTCGTTTTTCCTGAATCTTTCTTTTCAATGGGTATGTCTGTATGTCGCAGTCTGACCACTTGGGGATAACCGTGCGCCCTTATTAGCAATGGTTTCAAAGGGTACCCACGACTAAAGTTGAGGAGACAATCAGACACTCTTTAGAATGCTAGAAAGTATATATATCCAGTAAAATATGAATGAAAGAGAAAGAAAAAGAGAGAAATGAAAACAACGGAAAGAATTGAAGAAAGAGGAGAAAGAAGGCAGAGGAAGACAGACCACCTAGTCGTTGAAGCCGTCCTTCACTTTTTCACCTCTTTCTTACGTGCTTGTGAAATAGCTTAACCACTTCAACGATAAAATAAACAATACTCGCTCCTTCCCCCCACCTCTCGTTGCAAAATACGTCCCAGCGAACTCCAATGACGGAACAGACAGTCCGAAATTCTGATATAATTATCACGGATTTCCGAGAGATGATTAGAATACGAAAATAGAGGTGTGACTCCAGATGTTTGCTAGAATTTCTGGGTTCATTTGGGTTTGCGTTAGGTTTCAACAAGTTTATACACTTTTACATATTTCGTTGCACTCATATCTATAATTGATGAATTTTGATTATTTGATGATATCAGTTATCTATTATCAGGCCACTCACTATATTCGCATCTCATTGTCATGATTCTGTTGTTGTAACAAAGGGATAAAATGTAACATCGCTTCTAAAAAAATGGGAACTTATTCTGTCACTTGTAAAAATATATTCGTTCAAATTTACTGTTTTTAATATGTTCCGGTATAAAATTATTACATGTGTGCAGGTAGTAATGATAAAAAAAAATAGTTATGGCAATGATACTAAAACATACTAAAGGTACAGACGAAGCGTGAAACAATATCTCTATTATTCGTCGTATGACTTCCACATGAGTTGATATAATGTTAATACTCAAAATTAGGCATCTGTCATTCGGTAATAATTGATGTAATTGTCATTGAAAAGCTTGACTATGAGAGGGAAGCGTGCGATTTGACCTGATGGCGCACCCTCGATAATTGCATTTAATGTGACATTTGGTCGGGTTGAGGGTCGCTTGAGCTCACCTTCTCTCAATATCTTTGTCTTTCTCCCTCAAACTGTCAGTTTCTCTTGCTTTTGTCCTTTCCCGGCTTCGTTTACTATGAAATGCATATGCGATATCGCATTTAGCAACGATCAGTTGACCGTAGGGCATGTAATCGAGTTGGCCATCACGTTTGGAGAAATTTACGTAATGCCCTCGGTTTAACCGTCAATCAGCGCAACTATCGCGAAGCAACGTTAAAGTATACCGCAGAGATGATGATTGAGAGAGAAATAGGAAATTAGTGATACTGAAACTTCCGATTTTATTGCCAAATTATGGATCGTCGACTTCGAGTGTTAATCTAAACAGTGACACGTAGTTTCCCCCATGTAAATGTATATCTTCTCATTTATTACTGCTACAGTCATATTCCGTCAAAATCTGCAATTCTGTTGACGAGCAACCTATACTGATAAGGTCTTTGTACTAACTGCAATTTGATTTTCACAAAGGACCAGAAAGGAAAAGACCAAATAATCAATTATTGTGGTGTCCTGCAAGTTGACAAAATCTCCATAGTTTTTTTTCTCCGAAAATGGGATAAATCAGTTTTTTCTCTTATTTCGCTCTCTAACTCGAACCACCTCTCTTTGAATTCTAAAACATATCGCATTTAAAAAATAAAAACTCGAAAAAGACAGAAACATTTCAAGCATTCGTGTGCGATCATAAAAATAGACAATTTTATGTCGCGTGACGATAAATGTTTGATGATTTGTGCAGCGATCTCTTTCGTTTTAACAATTTGTGAATTACTTTTTGGCATTATTATCGAAAGTCAAAGTTCAATATATATCCGGGGTAATATTAGTTATCCCATGAAAATGTCAAATTTCCTTCCTGAACCAATTTTTTTAAACCATTCCTGTCGTTTTATAGAATTTTCACAATTAAATATTTACGGAATGCGACTTTATCATGCACCATTCTCTTCGTTATAAAAAAAGGAAGAGAACGGGATATAATTAAACCTTATTATCGCATACGAGGAACATTTTCTGCTGAAGAGAAGATTGAGGTAATTATTTACCCCAGTGTGGGGTTTACGTTAGAAAAAATAGATTGTGGGGCTCTAGGGTTAAATGTGAATTATTTTTTTCAAATTTTTGTCAAGTCACCAAGTACCGAAATGTTGAGCAAATAAAATTTGTGGTTGAGAAGATTATTAAACGAAAAAGCAGGCAAAATCTAATACATAGCGAGTGCGTGTAGATATAAGTCTGAATTTATATTAAATTGGTGAACGTTGAATACAACCATATGGTGGTATTCGCCGACTACTGGTTTTCATAATCGTTTAATTACATCTTGATTGGTCCTCTTGAAAATTTTGTCTATATTTAATCTGGTGACCGGAATGTGCAATCGAAATGACTCTGTGATGCGATCGACCATTAATCGACAGCCTGGAGGATTGCAGATTTCGAGGGTGAGAAAGTATTGACAATAAATATATATTTAATAATAAATTGAACAGTGTACATGCGATATATTGTCAATATAAATACTGATATCTATTATACATCCATATGAAACTTGCGTGATTGAGTTGAGAGACCGGAAATATGCGGGGAATATTTCCGTTCGATCCAGCGTTCTATATATGCCATTTGTATGACGTATACGTGTGGATATATTCACGTGGCCAAGAGCGGAGCAGCGTTTCGTGCTGTTTAATAAATCAACGAGCGTGACGGATCGAGAGTGCCTGGACGACCAGCATCACCAAAGCGACGCAAGCACGTCGAACTCTAGGGCTCATAGTAGTAAATATACCTGTAATCTATATATAGTATATCAGAGAACCGGGAAAATCGATGAGGCGTGTCATATACAAATTCAACCCTCGAGCTCTATGAATCTCTTTTTCTCATCAGTTTCTTCAATGGCTATATATCTTTTGCTTGATTTTTCCACAACTTTCTCAGCTCTCTGCAGGAAATCTTCAGGTTCGTCGCGAAAAAAAAGTTACTGTCAACACATACATTTTGGCATGTCGTTTAAGGGGGGATCTCGGTGAAATTTCCAAATCGTCGAGGTCTTTCCCGATTATGCTAAATCTTTGAATGAGTGTTTCTACTATCTAGAAACCAGGAAGACTAAAAAGAAGGAGTGAACATAGCATCGGCCAATTCATCGTAGTTCCAGCATCCCCAAAACACGTTGATGCTATAGTTTCTGGTTTTGCCACTAGCAACGTTCGTGATCGAAAGTACGGCACCCGTACAACTTACTCGAAAAAAAAACTCCATCAGGAACATCTCTACCAGACCAATCCCAACCAAGGAAAATCTCCGCCAATGACAATCTCCACCGGGAACATCTCAACCAACCTAATCTCCATCATTCCCAACTCCACCAGACAAAACTCACCCAGGAAAATCTCTATCGTGGTCAATCTCCACCAGAGGAACATCTCCATCAGGAACATCTTCACCAGTCATGAAGATCAATCTTTACTGTCGGTATGGAAAACTGCAAAAGCTATCTAGAAATCCCATAGATGGTGCACCAGTAAGTGTAAAACAGTAGACGCATAACACATAACCAAATTTTGTTACACAACAAGAGAGAAAGGACCGTTTGGAGCTGAAGAGTTTTGTCGTCAAACTCATCGATCAATCAAACACTGTAATCCGCAAGCGACAAAACTTTTCAGCTCCAAACGGTCCTTTCTCTCTCGTTGTGTAACAAAATTTGGTTATGTGTTATGCGTCCACTGTTTTACACTTACTGGTGCACCATCTATGGGATTTCTAGATAGCTTTTGCAGTTTTTCATACCGACAGTAAAGATTGATCTTCATGACTGGTGGAGATGTTCCTGATGGAGATGTTCCTCTGGTGGAGATTGACTACAATAGAGATTTTCCTGGGTGAGTTTTGTCTGGTGGAGTTGGGAATGATGGAGATTGGTTTGGTTGAGATGTTCCCGGTGGAGATTGTCATTGGTGGAGATTTTCCTTGGTTGGGATTGGTCTGGTAGAGATGTTCCTGATGGAGTTTTTTTTCGAGTGAGTTGTACGGGTGCCGAAAGTACTAATGTGTATAGTGATAATAATCCTCAGCGATGTGAAACTGACCGTTTAGCACATGCGCAAAGCAAAAAAAAAATAATTTTTATACGTGAAAACGAGAAGCCAAAATTCGTCGCAATTTACTTTCAATGCAGCTCAACGCTTTTATGCCAATCTGATTCTATAAATGTGAATGCTGGTAAATTCAAACGCCATTCATTGGGTTATTTCCTTTTATTTAATTCGACTCAGAAACACAAGAATCCAGAGTCGCGGTAGCGACTCGAGACAAGTACATTTAAAATGCTATAAAAACAAAGACATGTTTCGCTACTAGACTCTTTACAGCAAGCAGAGTTGGATCGAATGGTTTTTTAAAATCTCCGAAAATTGTTTCGGCGATAATTGATTAATTATAGCGTTTTGAAAGATGTTGCTGGTTCACGTATTTTTTATTTTTTTTTTCTTTCGATCGTGACTATTTAGAACTCTGTAGCCCATCGCATATTGTAAATATTAATATTTTATTTTTCCGTGCCATGAAAAATGGGTGGCGTTTTTCGCACACATTTTCTGACGTTTCGCGGTCGCTGTCTAGTGACACTAGTTGTAACTAGAAATATTCTGGTGATATGTAACAGTATGTTCGTCGATGTGACCGCCGACCGTTTCATATCTTTTTTAATAATAACAGTGACAGCTGTTGAAATGAAAAAGGTTATAAAGATCGCGGCCGCGGATTAATGGTGATAGTCGTGAGAAAAATGAGGTTATAAAGATCGCGGGTAGTCATAAGATTAAATGATTTTATAAAGATCGCGGGTGTGAAAGTTGATGTTTAGAATCATCAGGGTTAAGGTTAATAGTGATGGTTATGAGGTTGAAAAAAAATTATAGTGACGGTTATGAGAAAAAATTATAGTGACAAAAGCCAAAAATTCAGTTGTGTGTGACGAAAATCGAGCAGAAAACTAAATAAAGAAAAAAAACATGGATGATTACAGTGTTTATTTTTTGAGTACATCTAGAGTCGCGGTAGCGACTCGAGACAAGTACATTTACGTATATTATAAGATGGCGAAGACGAGTCGCTACTAGAGTCTTTACATTACAGCAAGCAGAGCGGTTTCGAACGGTTTTCGAAAATTGTTTCAGCGATATTTAATTAATTACAACACTTTAAAAGATGTTGCTAGTTCACGTATTTTTTTCTTTTTTTTTCTTTCGATCGTGACTATTTAGAACCCTGTAGCCTAACGCATATTGGAAATATTAATATTTCATCCTTCCAAATCATCAAAAAAAGGTGGCATTTTTCGCACACATTTTTTGACGCTTAGCGGTTGCTGTCTAGTGACACTAGTTATAACTAGAAATTTTTTGGTGATATGCGAGACTGTGTTCGTTGATGTGACCGTCGAAGACTTTTCTTCAGGATGCATAAGTAAGAGTGACAGCTGTGAGTTTCGAAAAAAGATCGCGGTTATACTAGTGATAGTTGTGGGATTGAAAAGTAAGATTATAAAAATCGCGGGTGTGAAAGCAGATAATTTTATTTTTGGTTAGACATATTCGAGATTAGGACTTTAAACGCCTATTCGGTGAACATTTAATATCTTTGTTGTAAGGTTATAAAGATCGCGGTCAGTTTCAACTTTTCATTAAAGTTACTTTTATTATATTATCGGTAGAAGAGTGATAGTGTAAAAATAAAGTTTAAATCAATAAATAAACTTTTGAACAGTGTCTAAATAAATAATTTTTGTTATTAACCCTAGCCCCAACAATCCATTTTTCCGAACGTAAACTCTAGAACGGAGTCGAAAACGGTGCCTCTTCTCTCTTACCATAAAATGTTCCATGAATGCAATAATAAAGTTTATTTAGAAACCATTCTCTTTGTTTTTTTTTATAACTAAGAGAATGGTGTATGATAAACTCGTATTCGGTGAATATTTGATATCTTTGAACAGTTGTGAGGTTATAAAGATCGCGGTCAGTTTCAGTTTTGGTCAAAGTAACTTTTATATATATAGATAGAAGAGTGATAGTGCAAAAATAAAATGTAATTTAATAAATAAACTTTTGAACAGTACCTTTATAAATAATTTTTTTTATTAACTTTAGCCCCAACAATTCATTTTTCCGAACGTAAATTCTAGAACGGAGTCGAAAACAGTGCCCTTCTCTTTTACCATAAAATGTCTCTTGCATGCAACAGTAAAGTTTATTAGGAAACCATTCTCTTCATTTTTTATATAACTGAGAGAATAGTGTATGATATCACCCTAGGTTTGAATTATATGTGGTTTTAAACCACCCTAGAGTGCACTTTGCACTTGCAACACAAAACGGAATCAGGCGATGCCAAATAATTTTGAGCGAAAAGATGTTTGATTTGAGAAAAAAAAATGTCATAAGTCCTTCACCAATTTTTTTTTTATCTATTGCTCATGAGATATAATTCGTAATCAATAAATATTATTAAAAAAAACTCGCGTAGTACTTCGGCCAAAATTATTTTTTCCAATCAAACTTTAGCTCTCGAAATTTTGTACGTATATTTTTTTGTTTCAAAATCTCGTTTCGTTATGATTACTTATATTTAAAAACTTTCGGTGCATTCTGATGCTATTGGAGTATTTCTTCGGCATCATTTTTTATGGAATATTTTCCGATCCGTTGATCTGTTGGCACGCATGATTCGGTGCAATATTTTTTGAATTTTTTTTTTACAAAATTAAAAAAAAAGTCAAGTTTTTACTTGTTCGTTGTTCTTTTATACGTCGTACCTTCTCAGAACTACTGTACGTTTTAACGGGGTCATCCCATGTGACAGCTATTTTTTTCGCTTTTTTGGGAATTTTTTTTGACGAACCATTAAAACACGCTATCTTTGAATTTTTACCACACATTTATTAACATTTTTACAGTCCTCATAATTTTATCAAACAAAAATAACAAGCTGAATCAACTTTACACCGTTTAGAAGACACTCATGTGTTGGTTGACGGCTGCCATGATTCCGAAGGTTTTGCTCATCTAAAATCAAACAATCAAACAGCATTTTAATTTGTGGACCTGAGGCTATCGCTGGAACTAGAATAAAGTAAAAATATCGAAAATTGAATTTTTTGCACATTTTTAAATGTTAAGTTCCGAGTTTCGTCGTTTTTTTCGACTTTTAAAACTATGCCAAAAAATCAATTTTCGATATTTTTACTTTACTCTAGTTCTAGCGATAATCTCAGATCTACAAATTAAAATGCCGTTTGATTTTTTGATTTCAGATGAGCAAAACCTCCGGAATCATGGCAGCCGTCAACCAACACATGAGTGTCTTCCAAACGGTGTAAAGTCGATTCAACTCGTTATTTTTGTTTGATAAAATTCTGAGGAACTGTAAAAATTTTAATAAATGTGTGGTAAAAATTCAAAGATATTCTGTTTTAATGGTTCATCAAAAAAAAATCCCAAAAAAGCGAAAAAAAAATAGTTGTCACATGGGATGACCCCGTTAAGTAATCTAATAATGTTATAAGTATTGACGGTTAATTACGAAGATTGAATTCACTTGAACACTTCTTAGATCAATATTTCACATTGCATTTTTAGTCCGAATATACACCAGCTCGAAATTCGATCATGTATCCATTTTTAGCCGAAATCATTAAAAAATCGATTGAGCGACCTCTAAAATTTTGATTCAGGATTCAATTCTTGAGAGAATCACTTTTTGATAACATGTTACCATATTTTGCTGCAATGCCGAAAAAAATGTCAATTCTTTTGCATCACTCAGATACATACATAATATATACATGTTTAATTGGCAGGCTATGAATTTCATACCCGAGTACGTACACAATATTGACATGTTTAATTAACAAGCTATGAATTCCATACAAAAAGTCGACAAATCCTAGCCAAAAACAGCATAAATGCTGTGAAAAAAGCTGAGACAAGTACATTTATACCCCCCAAATAATCATTCCAGTTAATCCCCCCTACCACCCAGCGCCAAAATACCGATCCCCACCAAAATTTACAAAAACCCGTCTAAGTCGTTCATGCAAAGATCTCCGCACAAAAATCCTTTCTAAAAACCAACTCATCATACAAAGTTTTATGAGTAACCGCTCTCATTATCTTATCAAATTAAGTCAAATTGTACAAAGGTGATAATTTCATTCTCGTAAATGTTGTGAGTTTACAAAAAGTTGATAAATAAATAAAGATCTACTAAAGTATATATGATCAAGTACATGGGATTTAATTATGTTTATAAAATCTTCAATTATGTTCATATGCCATTTCTCTAATTAATGCTTTATTACAACGAATTATTATCATATGATTTGGAACTGCGAGGGCTTTCAAAAAAAAATACAGAATTGCATTAGCCTGCGTAGTGAGCTTGAACGCTGCCACAATCTCATTTGTAACATTTGTAGTATAGTTTTATTGTTAACAAATTGATAAAAGTCTACTATCGTACGTAGAGCGGATACGCACAGAGTACTTGTCCGGCCCGAAAATTTTTCATAAAATTTGTCACATAAGTCAACATTAATCTACCATACATTTTGGCATTAACTAGTAAAGTAAACACAGCTAATTTGGAATCACAATATGCGGATTGTTTTGTATCCCAAATTATCCTCCTTTCCTTTAACCAATTGTTATCGGTGAATTGATGCTCGTGTGGAGCATATCTCACGTTAATACACGGCACGTTTATTCCAGTTTTGTAACATCCGGGGGAAAACTGAAGTTACAGAGCGTCTAAACGGTACACCCGAAATAAGTAATCCAGTACAATTTACACGCACTTTTACACCGGTTTTTACTACAACAGGTTTTACAAAACAGAATAAGCCTGCCATGTAAGAGCGGTCATCAATTGATTGCATTCCAAGGCGGGTAAGATTCAAATCTGCGTCAGGAGATCCGAATGTTCGGAGTGGTTGAAAAATTTACCGTGAACAAAAAAGCATATTTTTCGCTGACTAGTCGAAAAATTTTCGGGCCGGACAAGTACTCTGTGCGTATCCGCTCTACGTACGATAGTAAACTTTTATCAATTGGTTACCAATAAAACTATACTACAAATATTACAAATGAGAGTGTGGCAGCGTTCAAGCTCACGCAGGCTAATGCAATTCTGTATTTTTTTTTAAAGCCCTTGTAGTTCCAAGTCATAGGATAATAATTCATTGTAATAAAGCATTAATTAGAGAAATGGCATATGAACATAATTGAAGATTTTATAAACATAATTAAATCCCATGTACTTGATCATATATACTTTAGTAGATCTTTATTTATTTATTAACTTTTTGTAAACTCACAACATTTACGAGAATGAAATTATCACCTTTGTACAATTTGACTTAATTTGATAAGATAATGAGAGCGGTTACTCATAAAACTTTGTATGATGAGTTGGTTTTTAGAAAGGATTTTTGTGCGGAGATCTTTGCATGAACGACTTAGACGGGTTTTTGTAAATTTTGGTGGGGATCGGTATTTTGGCGCTGGGTGGTAGGGGGGATTAACTGGAATGATTATTTGGGGGGTATAAATGTACATGTCTCAGCTTTTTTCACAGCATTTATGCTGTTTTTGGCTAGGTATATAAAACTCCAAATGGAAATTGCCATTTACCTAAATTCATTCAGGAGCATCATATTTACGCTAGATTTAATTAATATTTGTATGATTATAGCAATAACACATGAAAAATTTAATATTTACGCCACACACTGTCTACGCAATATCCACTTCGTTGACGCAGCCCAATTTAAAAAGACTGAGGTTATAATTGCATCAATTGAGGAATTGAGGTTATCCTACACTTTTGAATTGAGGTTATGAGAGGTGCTGACATGGCAAATATATATTACAAAATTGTATTTTGCGATCGCAGCGCCTCTCATTTTCTACCGATTTTTGGGTTCACTTCTTAAGTACGGTGTGTTCACTCCTTCTCTCTAGTCTCTCTGTTAGAAACCAAGAAATAACTGTAAGCACCGTCTCGCGGAACTGTATTTCCGGTCCAGAACAAGAAAACATGAAAAAATGATTGAAGTGCCTAGATTTTTGTCGTTAATAATCACAAATTTTTTGACACATTTTGGTAAGTATCATGAACAAAAATCAGTATTCGTTTTATCATCCAATCATTTTTCGCAGAATTACAAATTTTTTTTTCGTTTATTTGGAAATTTTTTTGTTTCATATCTAATATTCTACAATTAATGAATTGCTTTTATAGTCAATTGAATGTTTTAAGTTTGATTAATTCTTATCATTATTTTCAAATATTTATTTTCAAATTTGAACCACTTCAAAACTAATATCATTTGTCACCGTTCTTACACTACAGATCTCATTGTTGAAATCAATAATATTTAATTAATATAATTATATATTGCTAATTCGTTCGTATAAGTTATTCATCACGTGACAATCCGGTAATGTTAATATTCAATTGGATTTTTTCGATTTACAGTTATAGTCTTTGATTTTTTGGAAATTGGTAATGACTTTTTTCGGTATGTTTTTAATAAAGGTTGATCGGTCATCACGTAGCTGTGAATGACTGAAATAAATTATAAGTTTATTAAATATGGTGAAAGATTTATTAATAGAAATTTGATTGTACTATAAGTTTTACTATATTAGTATTTACTACGAACGATAAGCGATAATTTGAGAATTAATCCATTGATTCCATTAAACATAAGTCAGTGTTACGTTAACGCTTGAGAAAAAATAAAAGAGATCTTCGAAGGTCGATTGATATCAGAGATGTGCAAGACTAGACTCACACGTTGAGATACTGACTACGAGATGTGAGATTTTCAAATTCGTGTGAGTCGAGAGCCGTCTGCGTCTTGCACAATACATACTAATGAATCGATAACCAAATAATTTGATAGGAAATACTAATAAATGATTGAACTAGATTATTCATTGAAAAAAATACAGATTTCATTGAGAGACTGAAAGCCGTGATGATAAACCGATATAAAATAATGATTGCCTGATTTATATTATGAGAGGTAAGATTTATGGTCAATAATTCTTGCGATTAATATTGACAATTCCCGATGAAGAATTCATCATTTTCATGATGTTAATGGACAAGATAATGTGTAACGTCCGTTGGTTTTCGATACTGAGACACGAGCCCCCAGATCCTTTTTTTCATCAATCTTTTTTTTTCTTTTATTATGCACATATATATATTGTAACGATACCGCCTATTCACGTGCGCGACGCGAACAGCTGATCGTCCGTCGTTATACTGAGCGAGCGCCTAGCGGACAAAACCGACACTAGCGTGCGAAGCGAGTCGCTGGTACAAGCTCCTAGAGGGAAGAATGTGAAATAACAATTGCGTACGTGACTTTTTGCACGTCGCATTATTTAATAACAAAACAATAACTTTTACTATGAATGCGATAATAGAAAAATCAGAAAAAAATCCCAAAATTCAAATAAAGTACGCAAGCGACAAAATTATAAGTAAAATTTAAATAAAATAGAAAATAAGAGAAGAAGGGTTTCTGCGCATGCGCAAGGCGATCGCGCTAGGGAATCGACGAATCAGACATGCGATTTCAATTATTTTTCAATTATTGATAACTTTTGGAAAATACTATTGTTGTTGTTAAAAATGGGAATAATCAATTATTAAAATTTAAAGAGAAATAAGAAATTATAAAATTCGTTAAAAAAATATAAAATTGAGAAGTTAATTATTCTCGCACATGCGTGATGTGAGCTGGCCTTGAGCCGAGCCAATCGGGTCTTGCACAGCAACAAGGAGGGCCAATAAGAGAATTTAGAAGCCAGACTTTGGTTCGAGATTATTTTGCGGAGCAACCGGTACTCGAGTTATTTTTAGACTGTATTATTACTATTATTCCTTTGTTTCGAACAGTATAAAAGGCCGTGCTCAGAGGCATCGGCAGCTCATTACCAGCTCATTCCCAGCTCATTCTCGGCTCATACCTGACTCTGGAAAGAGACTAATAAGCGAGCTCATTCCCGGCTCAGATCTGGCTCGAACTCCAGAAGAGAATGAAAGCTCTAAAAAGCAGAATCTCTCTGATTCTAACCGCAACTATCCTCATTTCCTCTACAATCTCATACTGAGAGGGCAGAGACCATTCGGGTTCGTTCGGTCTAAAGATTTGAGGTGTAAGATTTCCTTTCCATTCACACTGGGAGGGCTGGATCCATTCGGCTTCGTTTGGGTCAAAGATTTCTGGTGTGAAGACCTTTCTTTTGTTTTATACTGAGAGGGCAGGAATCACTTGGGTTCGTCTGATTTCAAGATTTTCAGTATAGATTTCTCCTTACCTCCACTCTAAGAGGGCAGGAATCGTTCGGCTTCGTTCGATTTCAAGATTTAAGATGTGGAAACCTTTTACCTTTCCTCTAAAAATTATAAATTTGCTGTTCGAATTAGATTTTTGTTCAATAATTGATATTTTAGAATCAAGTAACTAAAATTTAAATTAATTTCAATTATTGTTTCATTTGAGCTTTTGGAGAGTCGGGCCGGGCCAAGACAATAAAAATTAAAATCAAATCAATAAATTGTCCAAAATAATTTAATTATTGTTGAATTATATAGAATCGTGGACAGAAGCATTTTTGAATTATACTGAGTTAAAATATAATCGCTAATTCATTAATTTGGACAATTAAAATCGGTAATTTATTTTTAAACGAAAAATCGATTATTTCTCATCATTATTATTATTTCCTTTTGTTTGTAAAGAAAGACACCAAACTGCTAATAATTGATAAAATTATAATTATAAAATAAATATCATTGTTTCCAAAATATAGCAAAGAATCATGCGAATAAAATAATGGACAAGAACACGAGAAATAAATAAAAATTTTCTTTATTGGAACAAAATTCATGTACAAACAAAAATCATCTTTGTGTTTTCATTAATAAATTATATAATTATTGTTAAAATCGAATCCCTGTCTTTTCTCGCTTTCTTTCATACCTGCTCCTGATTATTAAGAAGCTCGAATTCACGCGTAGCGGCGTGTTCGATAGAAACGTATCGTTACAATATATATATCAAATAAAAACATGCGAAAATCATATCATAAAGACAAAACCTAATCTATGAATCATGTAAGCATGCAATGGAATCGATATATTTAGTTTTTTATTTTGTATGCATACTCGTTCCCTTTCCAATCCCCCTCCGCCCCCGAACAAAGTGGTCACCCGCCTCTTTAATATGAGAAGCAGATAATTTTCAATTAAAAGAAATCGATTTCCTTTAGAGTATTAGATTTAAAAATAAAATAAATAAAAAAACCGACGAATAAAAATTGTAATTCTGCGAAAAATGGTTGGATGATAAAACGGATACTTATTATAGTTGATAATACTTACAGAAATGTGTGAAAAAATCTGCGATTATCAACAACAAAAACCTAGGCACTTGAATCATTTTTTCGAGTTTTTTCATTCTGGACCAGAAATACAGTTTGGCGGAGCGATTCTTGCGGTTATTTCTTAATTTTAAGATATTAGAAACAGTCACCTAAACTTTTAGCATAATTGGAAAAGACCTCAACGACTTGAAAATGCCACCGAGGTCCCCCTAAGGGGGACAAGAAACACTGAAAGTAGGGAATGACAGAGCTTAATGAGAAAAAAGGGGAAAATCAAGAAACTCTTTTAGAAATGTGAGAAATAATGTTTTCATTTAAAGTACTATTTCAAAATTAACGCCCAATGCATGACTTCATTCATTAATAAGCCCATGCCAAAATATTTTTAAGTGACAAAAGATTTGAGTCTCCAATTTTGCCCCAATTGTCCGATTTTGCCCTGATCTCCACTTATGATGCTGATCGTTGTTATAACTGTTGAAAAAGAAATAAAATTAATGTTTTTTGTAATTAATCTAAGAGAAAAGCACCTGTTAGAAAAAATTATTTTTCTCAACAGCAATTAAACAGGAACATGAAACTTCAAGTGCTGAAAACTCAACTACTAATTACTTATACCAAAAATACACTCAAAGTCTCTCTACATACACTTTAAGTGCTAAAACTGTCAGAAGGCGGCAAGTCGATCGTGTGAATGAAAAAGCTTTCATCGACACCTTCGGGAAGGTAAGAGTCGTCTACGATTACATATATATTATGCGCCTTATCTCGTGCCAGCCGGTTGCACATACATTCAAAAATTGTAAATTATACACGATATCGTATGTATAAAAGAATATTATATATCGGTATGTACATATACATGAATATACATAAGTAAATTACAACTTTTGAGTATATATGCAACGGCTGGTGTTGAGATACGAAACCATATACTCTGTACCGTACATATATATTGAGAATATTCTGTACAGAAGTGAAGAAAAGTCAAGGCGCTTAACTTGCGACATTTCGAGGTTTCAGCTGAGCAATAAGACAGCTGAAACAGTGTATACCTAGTAGATATATGTACGAAAAGAAACTGAGACCTCCAGACGTTTCGGGTATTATGTACCGTTGCACGGTTTGCACGTTGGGCAAGGACGATACGTGTAGTAATACACAAAATACGCACACACACACACACACACTCACACACAAACCCTCAAATACACATGGTGATACAGGCATGGAAATCATACGAAGAGGACCCAGCACGTCGAGAGAAAACGTTTTCTTTGGACTCACTTGAAAAATGGGCGTCATAACTCACGAGATAACAGCATATCCATCTCTCGAATACATTATTTACCCTCACGGGAAAGGTAGGGTAGAAATGGCAAAAGGGGCGTCAGAAGCCACGCTTTACTATGAGCATTGGCCATCAAAAACACGTGTGACATCTCGTTAAAATAGTCGCCGAAACTATCAACGGAAAAAAATAAAGAGGCAACAAAAGATTTTTATGTATGTAAAAAATGCTAATATCTTTTTTTTTTGTCAACGAGCACACAACACAAAAAGCGTTTAAAAAATTGTACAAAGCTATGATAAATGGTTGGTATCTTGTACTGTAGGGACTGTAACAAATCGCGTTGGTACCGTTTCGAGAATTTGTAGACAAGTGAAAAAACGTGTAAATGTAAATAAGGTAGAAAATAGGATATTATTTTTGTACCAGTATTATGGAACTGAAATACTGCTGGCATGTTTTAACATTGCAAGTATATATGATTCTTAAGACGTTTTTGAAAAAAATAAAATATGCACATTATATTTTATCTAGAGACGCGGCAGCGTCTTGACGCCGTTTTTAAATAGTTTTTAAACGGCAAAGGCAAGACGTGCAGTGTATCTTTACTCGAGATTGGGCGATTTCCCCTAATTTTTGAACTTTACATCGTCGCCATTGGAAGAACGTTCGACTTATCAAAAAAATGAAACTTCCGCAATATAATGTGGTCAATGCCCTTCCGATGGTAAATTTTTTTTTTTTGCTGCGACCCGCGGAAATACCCGAACTGGGAACCATGCCGAACGGTGTCGCGAATTTATTTCGGAAATTTTCTTCCACAATATATATATGTCTACTTTCCGATCCCCCTCTATGTGAGCAGCATCTCTCCCTACCCGCAATACAGTACAATAAGTCGTAGCATTAAATAGACACATATACTATTCAAATCCGGGCTAGGGGGGTCGCAGGGGGCGAAGCCCCCCGCGGGGGTCCGGGGGCAGAGCCCCCGGCGGGGGGGCACCCCGGGGGTCCGGGGGCAAAGCCCCCGAGGGAAGCAATTACAACTTTTTAATTTTTGTATATACAACAAGTGCTGCCTCATTGAAATACAATACTGAATGTGTTGATGTGTCTATAACTAATTAATGAATTCGTTCGTCTAAAAAAATACGCTCGAGTTACGAAGGACAATTGATGGTTTAGATATATTAAGCACGGAAATTCGGTAATCGGTTAACAATGGTGCAAAGGAACTGGATGCCTCAAGATCTTCAAAAGTCCACCATTTTGGTATCTTGGAGGGCGTGTCTTAGAGGACTGTATTCTATAAGGAATAACTCATAACATCCCTTCCATATAAGACTTTATTTGGTATAGCGAGTCTACGAGCTTTATTGCAAACCACGCTCTATCTCAATTTCATCCTGTTTCTCTTTCGTCCGTGAAAAAAGATGGCGAAAGAAGTTCTCGGGCTATTTACCTTTTATCCGAAATCGATGCCACGAAGAACCAAGTTGCTGTTCATTTCGGTCTCTGAAATGAATCAACAGCAGTGTCCATATCACGAAACAAAAAGATATATATATATATATATATATATATATATATATATATATATATATATATATGTACCATCGCAAATGCAGTCTTCTTTTTTTAGGAGTTGTCCGCCAGATAGAAAGCAATACATCTTCGTCGACCATCACGCATCGTTTCGTCAGTGTTTAGAAAGTAATGTGGAAATGACTGGGAATTGCCCTGGTTCCAAAAAGATTAAAATCTCCCCCTGTTTTTCGCAATTTATTTTTGGAACTACGGTTTTGATCTGCTCGGACAAAATATTTGAGGAACCTCAGCTATAATCAATGATCAGATTGAGTGCAAAGTTCATTGTGATCATGATTATAAAAAGAAAATGTCTCTCACATCCACGTTCTAAAATTACTATCTATCTACCTAGTAATATACACATGCATCCACTCTCACATCTACGTTCTAAAATGACTATCAATCTATCTAGTATATTTACTTTTTTCATCTTCCTTCATATAATAAAACTACTTATTATCTACGTAAGGACGATTGTACCGACGATGAGATGTATTTCAAAAATAAGTTTGTATTTAAATGACGATAAACCCTGGTTTTGTTCGCTCAGCTGGTGACTTTCTTATTTGCTGTTTTTCCATCATAGGGCACCAGATTACCATAATTAGTTAATTAATATGTCATCTGCCTACCATGAATCCAGCTTTTGGGGCATTCTGCATAAATTAATATAACAGGGTAGCAAAATAAGGAACTGTCAGAAACATGTGGCTGATGAAACACGCCAGGAAGAGAAGAGCAGTTTCGCTGTTTACAAAAAATATCAAGCCTATAGCATAACAATATATGGATGTATTTATATACATGTATAAACGAAAATGGAGTCGTTCACCTGCGCCATAAGATAAACGTATTAAAGAACAGTGAGAGAGAGGGAGGGGGGGGGGGGGAGAGAAAATATACCAAAACATATACATCGAAATCGCTGACGTCATATGGGGAATATTGTTAGGCTGATGTGATCGATTATCGTGCAGTTTTGTAGCGAACGACTTAATGGTCGGGAAGAAAAAGTGGGATAGAGGATCCGATGGTTTTTCCTCGAAAGGAAGAAGTCCTATTCCGATGACAGATAGAGACAGAGAAAAAGAGAGACAGGGTGGGTTTCTACGGTAGATACTTCAAGTCAAAAGACGTATACCAGATTATTTCACAGGTTAAACGAGGTATAATACGCCGTTCTAGCCTTAAGAAATCGACTTTTAGCCCTCGAGGTCTTTTGGATCAACCACCCGATCTTCGCGCTGCATCCACACGTCAGCAAGAGAAAAACGATATGCTCATCCTTCGATCTCGATCAACGCAGCAGCAGGTTTTACGTGATCGCCGAGAACGTGATCGCGTTTTGGCGACTCTAGGTGAGACGAGTCGACAGGGCAAGAAACTCGCGTCAAACTATCTCTATCCCTTTTCCGTCCCCCTTCCTTCCTCTCTCTTCTTTTTTCTTCTCCCTCTTTCCCTCTCTTCCTCACAGAAAAAGAGCTTGTATATATATACATATATTCATGTTGGTGGATGGATATGGAATAGAGATAGAATGAGAATCAGGGTGTGTGCGACGTTCTCGCATACCCGACTAATGGCTCGCACCTACGACGACCGACCGTGCATAAAATTATATAATAGGCATGTCCCGTCTATGTACGCACTTATATACAGGCACAGCCATTATGAGATCGTTCAGAGATCGCGGGCTCTCTTGCTGATGCATGCGTTTCTTCTTCCAACCCTTTTTTTCCTCGCTCCCTCTCCCCCATGTGGATACATAACCTCAACGCTATGGAGCAAGCGATAAATAGCTGGATATATAGATAGATAGAAGGATACATTCAAGGGATACGAGAAATCGATAGTTCTCGGGTGCATTGACCTAGCATTCAGATACGTTTGATATATTATTCTTATTTCTAATTCTCCGTTCCCATCGCCTGAATATATGTCCTTCTTATATCAATTTTCCATACCTACAGTCCTAATTTATGTGGAAAAAGTATTACGAGTATTCATTAGCTTTTAATTTCAATGCATATTTAATCAATCGCATGTTTTAGTATATTTTTTTCATGAATCACGATGCTTTATTATAGTCATTAGTTACTTTAAAAATTTTGAAAATACCACTCTTCATTGCACTGCACTCTGATTTCATGATGCATTCTATCAAATGATGAATCTCAGATATTATGTAATTATTAAATAAATATGCTTCATTTTATAACATTCAAACTTCAATCCAATTTTTGAAGATTTGACTTCAATCTTGAGCTAAGTGAAGAGCGCAATTGTCGAATAATCAAGAGTTTTGCAACGTTGACAAATTTTGATACCTCATTTTAAGGATGGCTTTAATGAAAAGGAATAACGTTTTTATCGTGAAAAAATCATGAGTGTATATTTTATAAAAAGGAAATTTTACTGATGAATATTACATTTTTAATTAATACGATTTTATCAAGAAACTTCCTGTTTCTTGTTAATGATTTAATTAATTAACACAAATTATCATATTTAATACGAATAATGTTTCGGCGTTGACGCCGAAACCTAAGAATCATTCCACTGCGCAGTGGAATGATTCTTATGTCAAGCTGTACGAAGCTTGTCACAGCACTCTAATAGTGGATTAATACACAAGTGCGAGAATAAATGGGGAGGTTTTATAGATCGGTGCAGTATTAGGAAAAAGGGTTTTGCGTATCGCTGACATACGTGGTATGCAAATAAGCAAGGGGTGTAATTGTGAGAGGGCACGCGCGATCATGTTAAAAAAAGGTTTCGAGCCTAAAAGCGTCTAGCCAAATTATGGCAGTCGAGATTCTCCATTCTCTAGGTGTTTGTCGGGCCTCTCTGAAAGATCGCGTGTCAAAAGCATGGCACGAGCGAGAAATTATCCCGTCCGGGCTTCCAGTGCTGAGACTCCCTGACGTTAACGCCCGTTCAACCGAACGAGGCGACTATGTTTATACCAAGCTGCTTCACTGAGACGAGAGACCGAGTACTTCAGCCATCCACCTCTGCCAAGTCAGCCACTGAGCTTACAGCTGCACTTTTCTCTCTGTACCTATAGATACAACACTTGCACGTGAATACTTCATTAAAATTGGCGTTACAGAAAGGGGTGAGATTTAAGAGAGACGAGCCAGAACTCCAGCTGGTAGACGTAAATTCTATGGTAACTGACCGAATAACTTTTCACGCAGTTACGGTGTTTGATACAGTTTGCAATTTGATATAAAAAAAAAAGATCCAATATAGTCTGCAATTGCGCGGTTTTATCGAAGTATATGATTATTACAATGTAAGGAAACGGTTTAAATATCGAATTTTTTGTTTGTTCGTAATAAAAGAATCTTTTGAATTATCGAGAAAAAAAACAGATAATATTTTTATAGTTGCCAGTTCGATGCATTGTAAACCTGCCCGAAAGGTATTATAAAAGTATAACGAACTCTTAATGTCGATTAGAAAGCTATTTGGCGACCTCTTTTACAGTTCCTCATTAATTATTTTCAATAATTTCATAATTTTTCGCTGATGATTTGAATTTCAATCTAAACATTGGGGGCAATAATAATTTATTCAAGTTCTACTACGATAATAACTTATATAAAAAAACATTAAGGCCTTACATACGTCCAGAATTTTCAAAAAATCGATTTTTTTTTTACAGATTATTATTCTCTATAGTTTTAGGCGTATTTCTGTGTAAGTCGATTGTACAAATTCCCCATAGATCGAAAGTTATTATAGAAAACGTGACTGCCCAACGAGAGTCTGATGCGCGCAGGTAGATGTCTCGAGCGAAACGCACTTGAAACTTTAAATGCATTTTTCTCAAAACTACTTTTTCTGGCACGGTCTGCATGATAACTCATACAATTTTTAATATTTTTTGATGCTTTTTTTTTAAGTATTCGAAATTGTTTTCTCTATGGTCTGTCGAGTCGGATTTTTGATGTTGTGATTAAAAAATTTTATAAACATAATTAAAGTGTGACATTTATGACACAAAATGCACACTTTTTTTTAAACTGCCGTAAATTGCCAAAATTTTTTGAATTTCAAAAATCCGGCCCGACAGACTATAACTACAACTTTATTCTACAAGAATTTTTTTACGTTTTGCAGATCCATCAGCATTTCAAGAAGAAATGATGCAGACCATGGAGCAACTTTTTTTTCATAGTGCTTCGGGAAACGCGATTTTTTATGTTGTAATTTTTGAAAAAAAAAAATGAAATAAATTTTTTTATAAAGTTTAAATACTAATAAACAATGTGAAAAAATTATTTTTATTAATTTCTATTGCTATCTCTTCTAAAAACAGTTTTTCTTTTAGCGCGTTTTAGGCGCTGCTGGACGTATGTAAGGCCTTAATAAAACATGTTTAAGAAAATACATTTGTAACAAAAGTTCTGTATGTAGAACAGACTGGTGATTTTCATCAGCAGCCGATTAAGATTTTAATGAAATTTATCCTACATATAAATTGTAAGCGTCACCGGCGAATCGATTCGAAATGCGAAGGGAAAAACGTGAGTCCTGAGGTATCAAACAAGAAAGAAAGATAGAGGAAGAGAAGTGACAAGTGCTGATGTCAAGCGTTGAGCAAGCGAGCGGTGCGTTTCTGCGTCAGTCACCATCATGAGATCCTGAGTGTCGTACGTGTGGAGGCCAAGCCTTGCATCGAGCTCACTGACCCTCACGACTAATGACCGATGATTACCGACATTTTTTATACTTTTATGTTCTTTTTTTGTTATCTTTCCAAGCCCGCTCTCTCATTGCTAGAATGAGAGCGAGAGAGTAGCATCTCGGTGTGGGCTTTCGCGTTTTGTCCTTGGCCCTTTGCGAGAGAGAAGAGAGCGAACGAGCGCGGATAATAGCGGCATCTCCGCCGCATACAGTTTTTTTTCTCGCAAATTTTTACAAAGAAATCGCCATCCGGTTAATCGTGAGAGAGAACTCTTTTCTCTTCGAGAAGAAGGAGATGAGAGAGGAAGTGGCGTACGGTGTAACTGCTAAAAAAGAAAAGAACGAGGCAGTAGAAGAATGCCAAAAAAGCTCTCTTGATTTTCTACCACATGTATTACGAAGAGAGAAGCACCTTCTGTGTCTATCTCCTTTTATCTCATGATCCCTCCACGTCGTAGCTCTTACCTTTTTCTCGCGAAACAGGAAAATTCCAAAGCGAAAAAAGGAATGGAAAATCAAGAGAGAGAGAAAAAGATAGATGGAGAAAGAAAACGAGGCGAAAGATCGTGTGCCTGTGTGTTTGGCTGTGTGTCAGTGTGAGAGAGCTCTTGATGCTACCTGCTGGTTTTACGAGAGAATTCTCAAATTCTTTTTTCTTCATAATATAACTATATAAGTATATAGACGACAACAGGGTAAAATGGGACACTGAGGCAAAATGGGACTCCCGGAAACCAAAGGGCTAGGAAGCAGTAGAAAACGCGACTGCGAAAAAAATCGCAAATATTTTTCTGTCATTCAATACCATTCAAGTATTTCAGATATGTACTGTCCGTTATTTCTCAAATAAGACTCTTCCATTGACTTGGTAAAGAACACTACTAAGTACTTTGCGAAACAAATTCACAAGTTCCGTTTTTTCTCGACGCCTTAGCCGAAATGATTCCTTTAGAAGTAGTCGAATTTAATTAACAAATTGCTGCAAGTATAAAGAAAAAAATTGTATGTTTTGTTAAAGTGGTATTTCCTTTCGACGTTTCGTCTCATTTTGCCCCAGTTTCCCCTTTATGTGTACATTGGACTATTTTTTATTTTTTCCATCATGTACTTCATCTCGTTTACCGCTTGTGTTTGTGCGCGTATCTACGCATGTTTGTTCATGTTCGTGTGGCAGCGAAGCTGTAAACCTGTGAAGATTCGTTTCGATCCGATGAGGGAGTAGCTAGAACCCTAGGTAATCCGGCTATTTTCGTTCGATCTTCTCGCGATCATCTCATCCTCACAAAATGTCTCTTCTCTGCTCACCCTACTACTATATCCTCAATTTTTCTTCTACCCGTCTCATTCCGTGCGATTGGCCAGCGCGTCCGTTATCCGCAGGAATTTCCAACGTTTGCGCCTTGCCAGGCATGAAAGACTCATTTTCCACGTGAAGCGGAAAAAAGCTCAAGTTCGGACCATAAGGGTTATAAAGGTGGTGGGAACTATGGAACCTTTTGATCGTGTATGTAACTCCGTTGTTGTCGCACCATTAACGTATACGGATCGAATATAAACTACAATGGTAGTACGAAAAAAAGGTGTTATAGACATTTTTTAACTTATTATCAATCCTCAACACGATAAGATCACATTTTTTTTTTAACTTTCGAATCAACAATAATGGGAAATTGATTATGTGAAATTGGTTCTCCAAAAAATCGTCATTTGTTCGAATACGTATATAATTATTCGAACCTTGATAAAGCGATAAATTTTGATAATTGGTTGATAATCTTTTTCTTTTGGCATCTGGTATAATTCTGACGAACAATTAACACGTTTTTATTTTAATCCTGAAGAGTATACAAGATAATCTGCATCCTTGAGATAAATATTATTTGAAATTAAGTCAAATGAAATCGACTGCCGATAGCACGCAACGGATGACACGCAGATAGGGCCGCGAACAGATTTGATTCACGAAAAAAACTTGACGCAAACTGAATATATATTATTCTAGATAAAATCTATATGGACGAGTTACAAACTGTTTGCTACAAATTGCCGTCGTAATAAATATGTTCTTGAGACTTTGACTCACTTTTCTGAGAATAAAGTGTTTAGTTGTCCCGAATAAAAAGAATTTTATTAAAATAAATCACATTTTTTGTGACAGTTTCGGATAAAGAAAAAAAGAATCCTTTTTGGTATTGCCCCAGGCAGCGTAACCAATTTACGTACAGTTCGATATCATATGGTAGGAAATACTAAAAGTCTCAGATAAGCCTCGAGCGTGTACAAATTATATCAAACGGAGGAACAGAATAGAGGACCCTGAAAAACAAAAGCAGAGGGCGTTTCAATACTAATGTAAGTCACTTTGGAAATCGATCTCTTCGACCTGGCTGACTAGAGAACATTTAGTATTGCGTTATTATCTTTTTTCTAAAGGTATCTCCCGAGTTGTTCACAGCTTGGAAACTCCCTAATAAGCCGAACTTAATTAATTCATTTCTATCAAACAATCTATGGAAGACTAATAAAACCGTTCACACATTTTTATCTATCCGAAAAATGAAAAATAATGGAATCAGTGGAACAACTTCTTGAACTCTTTTTCTGTTATTTTATCAATTCAGATCGTCACTTTTTCCATAAGAGTAGGTATCAAATTAATGAACATTAAAGTTTACGACACCATCCCATCACTCTAACCCCTAGTTAAAGCCTAGTTTAGTAATTAATGGTTGATTTCTTCCAAGGAGAATATTATCTCTTCAGTTGCTCTTAATTCCGAGGAAAAATGAATCAGGAATCATTTAGTAGTTGTATTTTCCTCTATACCGTGAATTAAAACTGTTTCGATGTTGAGTTTTCTTACAAAAACTTTTCAAAACGTTACAAATATTAAGACGTCATATATACGTTGTGTTTAATAACAATTTAATTACACATTAAATTCATTAGCACCTGAATATCCAATCAATAAAAAAAATATATAAGAGGTAAGTTAAATAGACATGGAAAAAACCATACATACATATGTGTCTGTGGTGAAACGAAGTGTACGAAGTTATATATACAGGGAAGTCGAAGCTTGAACAGTTGTGCACCGATCCGGCAAAACGTGTGCGTATATAACTATAGAGAATCTGCAGTTCATTCCGCGGCCACAAACTAATCTCGAGAGCTACGCTCGCGAGAACCAGTGCTGGTTCGGATGTCTCAACGCATATATATATATACATATATCTGGATCGAAAAACGATGCTGGAGTACGGGGGTCAGGACGACTGGTGGAGGAAACCGAAGCCCTGAGAGGTTTGGATAACGTATCGATATTGGAAGGAAAAAGATTAATACCTCCCGAGCCAAAAGAGGAACGCGATCGAAAGGGAGGAGGTAGGAAGAGAGAAGAGAGAGATAGAAGTCTTCCGATATCTCTCGCACGTTTTGTTGCTATATCTTTTATCCTTCAATCGCTCTCGCTCTTTTCCGCGGTGGGTTCTCACTGTATAGGTACACATTCTTGCCACAAAACTCCAACTATTTTCGGCTCCAGAATACTCGTACACACACACGCACCCACACACACACACACTCACACACGTGTTTATATAAATATATACACATATATAAGAAACGTATTTGTAGTAGACGTACTGGAGATCGCTAGCAGGTGAGCCACGAAAACCGCAAATCCGATTTTATATCACCGTATGAGACTCCACCACCCACCAAATGTAACAAAAACGGATTTTCACATATAAACGTGATTCTCTATATATACATATATTCTTCGTTTATGGATGTATATGTGTATGTACATGTATGAGTATAGCAATGTATTATCGATGGTACTCGATTTCCTGAGTTACCAGATTTCACAACGTATTTGCCAGCTAACTTCCTCTTCGCTATCGTATTACCGAAATCAAGCCAAATCACGACTTTTTCCTAATTCTCTATGTATCCAACTTCCTCTCCCTCTCTCTCTCTCTCTCTCTCTCTCTCTCTCTCTCTCCCTCTCTCTGTCCCTCTTTGCCTATTAAACTGTCAGCACACGAAAAGTGGAATTCATTGATCGACGGCCTTTCCATCACTTTTTAAGTTTAATCAACAGTTGTCTTTTATTCGATATTTGATTTTGTATGAGCAATTTCATTTGTAGCGATAAAAAAAAACTTCCTGTATTGCAATGTGAACTTAATGAAATTATTCGTTTAGATAGTGATGAAGAAAACTCGAAATTCCTTCATCGAAATGCGACCTCTAGAAAAAATGTACAATCGGCTCAATATTAGCCAACACTGGGCCACACTCGGCCAATGTTGGGCCAGACTTGGCCGATGTTGGGCCGATTGTACATTTTTTCTAGGGACGGTATCAGTTGTAAAGTATTTCTTCGAATACAATAATTTTCTGACTTGATGGATTTGAACTCTTATTGCAATTGATGTCATTTAGAAGCTCTTGTAGTAGTTCGCGTTGACGACTCAATTATCTAGCTAATGAAATACAATGTACGAAGGAGAGCGAAACGAAAAATAAAATGGCTTTATTGAGTTAAAAAAAAAAAAATTAGGCCATGGAAATAACGCACATGGTAGAACGAGAATATGCTGTTTTGCACTGGAGACTTATTATTCATAATGTCATCTGCTACGTTGTATAAAAAAAGGATTAACGTAAGGTGTTATCCAAGGTACAACATTAATACAATTCGCGGATGTATTAAAGTTACTGAATGTAATGTAAGGTATAAAGGGAATAGAATATGTATAAGGAATATAAACGAACTGTCTATATACATATTTGAATACACACATTATAATATACACGTCATTATGAATAAACTATACAAAAGTGAGAGTATGTTCCTCATTGAGCGATAAATCAAATGCGTATGTACTTGCATTTTTTTGTAGCGACAATACTAAAATATGCAATAAGTTTGAAAAAATGAGACATGTTTTCTTTGAGAAATATGATTTCGAATAGTACTTTGAGTACGTTAAAATTCGAGGGAAAAATTGTCGTGATACATGCACTGGAACTTCCGATATGTAAAAACTTAAGTGCTGTATGTAATTTTACCGTAATAGCGTAATTTTGTCCGAACTATAAGATTTCTCATAGTATGGACAAAATATTTTTAATACATTGTCATTGAGATTTTAATTCAGCTCAATAATAATGTTAAGAGTTCCGTATATTTTCTGTTATATTGTATGGCATATGATAATATTTCAAATATAATTCATATGGTATAAGAAATCAACAAATGTTAGGTATGGTACTAAAAATAGGGAACTTCGTTGTGTTTCAACGCTTCAAACTTCAACATCAATGAATGTAAACTTTATGAAATTTGTATTTTGCCTAAGATCGAATGTCAAAGGCAATCTGGGCACAAAAATTTTGACACGTAGAACTCGCGACAATTTTTTTTAGAGCAAAAAGGGACTTTTAACCGTTTCAACGAATTAGTCATCACGTTTACGGGGATGATTTACGTGTATCGTGATAGCAGAGGTAACGAGGCAGTCTTGTACAGTCTTTATGCCTTCCTGTTGGTGTTCTAACACAGTTTGAGAGAATGCCCATCTTTATTGCCAACAAGCGAATATAACAGGCGGTGAAGCTCGAAATTCGAGTATTTACCCGAAATTCTAGCAGGCACAAGCCAGCGCAGAGTTAACCTACCGGAGGCATGTTGTGCCTCCACTACGACTATAAAGTAACGTAACGAACGATGACGATAATCCACGTTGGCAGGGGCTCTCCAGTTGTCGCTAAAATCCCCAGAGCTCACCCCTCTATCGACATGTACCCTGCCCACGGTAACCACCGTTGAAGTTTCCACTTCCCAACGGCGAGTCACGTTTTGTTCGACCAGTAAGAGAGCGAGAAAGGGAGAGAGTGAGAGAGAAGAAAAAACGAAACAAAAGTCAAAAAACCTAACTGTTGCTGTTGTAGAGTATCACATGACGAATGAATATGCACGTGCGATTGCGCAACTGCTGTAAACGCAAACGTGATTTATCCCATTTTTCCTACACTGAAAAAAAAATTAAAGTATTGACCATTTACGCGATGAGGTTCGACGAATTTCGTTGTGCCAATACTCATATTACGTTTAGTTAATCACCCGGTGGTTCATCCGGTGGTTCATTAATTTATTTGAGTTGAGTGTATTTCATATGATACAACTGCAATAAATGGTAACATTGAAAAAAAAATAAAATAAAATTTGAGACACAGAATCGACTGAATTTGAAATAAACACACGAAAGTTGAGTTTTATACGGTTTGTCCATGACTTGACAAAATAATAGCATCGAATAAATTTCTCTGCGAGAATTGAATTCAATGACACCATAGATCAACGGAATATATAGTTTGTGATTAAGCTAATTGTCTAGTAGTAACTGCAATAAATGGTATCTAGTAGCAACTGCAATAAATGGTTACATTGAAAAAAAATAAAATAAAATTTGAGACACAGAATCGACTGAATTTGAAATAAACACACGAAAGTTCAATTGTATACGGTTTGTCCGTGACTTGACAAAATAATAGCATCGAATAAACTTCTCTGCAAGAATTGAATTCAATGACAACGTAGATCAATGGAATATAATTTGTGATTAAGCTAATTATCTAGTAGTAACATGAATTATATATATTGTAACCGGACAGCCTTATTCCCTAGCTGGACTTCTGGTGTGGCAGAAATCCGCTAGAGGGCCACGGGTGAGCTAAGATAATTTCCCTGTACAGGAGCACCTATCAGAACTTGAACTTCGAAGTTATCCGAAGACCATTATAATTCGCAATGCAAAACAACTAATTAATTAAATTTGTTACTTAAAGAAACACTTAGATTGTCGATCAATAAAAACGATTTGATATAAACATGTGGAATATTAATATGTTTGGCAATAATCTGCGATATATAAACTTTATTTATTTATTTTTACAACGTCTCGTTAACGCGCGTAGTAAATTTCATCATTCGGTGTAACCGTCATATTATAAGATTGATCTGTACGCTTTTGACACTAGATTATTACACTTTACTTCAATTTTTTATTATTTATTTATTTTATTATTTAATTATTTATTTTATTTATTATTATTTAGGTATTATTTTATTTATTAAATGGCATTTATTTATTTTATTATATAGGGTTTATTATTTAATTATGACGTTTTTTTCCATGTCTTTTACACAAAAAACAAATTTTCATATTTTTTTATATAATTATTGACGATTTAAATATTATACCTGATGAATAATTAACTCTTTGAGACGAATCAATATTGCGGTACCGTTCAATTGGTATAAAAACAAAGAAAAGGAGACAAACATCAAGAAATTACGATGTCCTTGTTTTTTGTTCGTTGAGACTCTCGAGTATTTTTGCAATTAGCTCTGGTGTCTATTCTCAGCACATTTCATCTCGAGTACACATATCTTATCGTACATTCTCCTCATTTACAGTGGCAATTTAGAAGATACTTTCGATCGTATATGCGACCGCGAAAGTGGTCGGTCCTTACGCATCGTTGGAGAAATAAATGTTATGGCTTGGTGTTTATAAGGGAGAAGGGAATAAGCGAGCTTGGAAACGGCAATGCGTTAATCTGTCGAAAGGCTATAAAGAGAAGCTCGCTAGATACTCGAGAGATAGGCGAGAAAGGCTCGGACAGAAAGACAAGGAAATAAGATAGGGAGAGAGGGAGATAGAGAGATTGAGGTGAGCAAGCCTCGAGTATAATGAATGATGCGACAGATAATGGATGATCGTATCTTACAGTCAGCTCCTGGGCTACCAACCTTGTGTGTTTGTAACTGTTGGGTGTGATTTCACGCCTCTCGCGCAAAGCTGTCGTGGTAAAGCTCTCTCTTGCGTGCCACACTGTCGAGGGAACCGAGTACGTGACGACTGCTACCACAATGTGGTTATATATTTATACTTTCTACACTTAACTGGTATGCTATGCTTTTACAAACTCTATACGAACAGGACATTTCTTATAAGTGATTAATTATACATTCAAAACGTTGATAGCTCAACTTTTGATTTATCATTTTCCTTTTTGAATAATTAAAAAAAAAAATCAATCTACTGTTTTTATCGAGCTACTGATACTTCATGCGAACTATAGGGGAGAACGGTGCGAGTTGGGACAAAGGGGAAAATGAAACACGGCTTTTGAAAAGAAATATCGTTGAGTACTTGACAACTTTTATCAAAATCAGAAGTCAAAACTAAAAAAAAAAAAAACAACGTATCGTGATATCTTAAACGAAATGTGTAAATTGTCAAAAAATATATCTAACCACTCGAAGAGGAAACTCGGAATGAGCTTTCGGATGGAAAAGACGAATCGATCTCATTCAAGATTCCAACGTAATCAATACCGAAGTCTAAAGTACTATTCAAGAGACGTCGTGATCCACTTACGTATAATTCAATTTGCAAGTTTGCAACATATAGAAATTGGACTGTAGTCGCCCTTTGATATATTCGACCGATGTTTTGTAATATTCGAACAGGACTTGTAGCTTAGAGGTACCATGAACTTCATTTCCATTGACTGTTTCCATACAAACTTTAATAACCATTATAATAGTTGTTAACAATAATATAAATATGATAAAGTTTAGAAATAATTTCGATCTCTTTCGCACGAATATTTATGATGCCTCAGCTCACATGGGCGACTCGTCTCGTTATAAACTACCTAACATTTATGCTCTTAGATAGATAACCATAGCAACGAGGTTTATCGTTCGATCGATGCCATTGCATATTCGCGTGATGATCATATTGACAAGCAAAAAAATGTTATCCTTTCAACAATCAATGATCGTTATAATGAGCTTGAAAAAAACCTGTACAACCAGTATTTAAATACTCGACAAGCTGTACCGTTCATACTTGCAATCGATATGCGATATGATCATAAAGAAAACGGAAATACTAAAGAAACCAGGAAAAATGTTCGATAACCGGTGGAACGACTGACAAGGAAAGGTACTTTGGTGTCCCCCTCCGATTTTGATAATTTTTATATATGTTATAGTCCATCGAAAATTAAGAGACACGTAATTTTTTTTATCGGCTTAAAGTTATTTTTAAGGGGTGAAATCGACCCCCAAAGTTGAGCATGTTTTGCATCTGGTAGAGTGTTTCATATAGAAGCACTTAACCGATCGTAACGAAACCAATTGCAAAACGTTTTTCACGTCAAATAACCTGTATATAATGTTCAACTTCTTATGCACCCCTATTACATGGGGATGATTCACCCCCGAATATCCAGAATTCTTTTGTATAAAAAAAACTTGCAATCCGATTTCAATAAAACAAACGCCATTTTGCAGAGCAAAAAAAATAAAATTGACGTATTTTTGGGTTTTTCTCAGATTAAAAAAATTAAGGGGGTAAAACACCCTTAAAATGTCAAATTTCATTTTGAGCACTGTCCCCTTCCGATTTCAATATTTTTTTTATAAAATGTAGCTTATCGAAAAATAAGACCACCTATTATTTTTATTGGCTCAAAATTATTTTTAAGGCGTGAAATCAACCCCCAAAGTTGGGCATGTTTTGCATCTGGTAGAGTGTTTCATATAGAAGCACTCAACCGATCGTAACGAAACCAATTGCAAAACGTTTTTCACGTCAAATAACCTGTATATAATGTTCAACTTCTTATGCACCCTTACTTACTGCAGGGGGCTGAACCACCCCCTGACATTCATAATTTTTTGTATAAAAGAAAAATTGTCATTCGATTTCAATGGAAAAACCAACATTTTGAAAAGCAAAAAAAAATTATAGTGAATGTGTCTAGATTTTTCGAATAAAAAAAATTAAGGGGGTAAAACACCCCTAAAATCTCAAATGTCATTTTGCGCACTTAAATGATAAAATTCAATTCAATTGGTCTCATTATCATTGCGTATCGACTTATATGCTAAATAATATTTATTTCGCATGTACATCCGCTGCCCTTCTGACATGCTTCACGTTTATAAAGAAGTGTTGGTATCCGTTCTATTTATATAAGTTTCTATTTTGAACGATTTACGAAAATAAAAAAAAAACTCAAATATCAAAAGAGTCGCATCAGCAATTCACCGCCCAGAATGTAAACAAAGCTGGCTCATGCCTTGCCATATTCTTATTCATATCAAGAACCGCTATAGTGGCTCGACCCCAAGTATTCTTGAAAAAGCCAGTTCGCTCAGGCTAATGTTTGAGGTATATCCGAAAACCAAATAAAAATGCTGTTTTCGTGGTGATGTCAGATCAAATCGCCCACTCAAGATGAAAAAGGTAAAACTGACTTTATATTATTCCAGAAGTTAAGTTGCTGTTCGACTGTTGATCAGTCATTATCGTGTCCGCTATCGTGAATACCGTATTGTTATTAACATGTCCATCAATCCAATGAACGTAATAAGACTGTTGTTTCTTACATTCGAGGTAATGAACATTCCTGACAGTCCTGTTAACAATAATGAAGTGGAATTGAAAGAGAGTTTCGCGGAAATTCTGAAGGCCTCTATGGCAGAGTTCAATCAGTTAGAAATCGTCGAAGATACGACATTAGATTTTCAAGAACCGTTTAGAGATGTCATAGTAGAACCTGTCGAAGATAATGACATCGAATGGGGTCTTGGAGAATCTCCATTAAGCCCTGAAACGTGTACTGACGATGAAGAAGATTTGAGCTACGACTACAAACAAAGAGCTGTTGAGTACTGGAGAAGTGCAAAAACGAAACAAAATAGGAAAATAGAAACAGTCCAAAACCGATTTAAACTCGTTAAATCTGTGCGCCAATTAAGGCGCTGGGCTCAACAAATTAATAAAGGCGGAACTTACAAGGAAAAATTGTCGCGCATTTCTGAATATACAATCGATAATTTAAAAAGCGCCATAGAAGCAGGTCTCATTGTACACGATATCGATCTTCGGAGATGGGCATTACAAGCCCAAAAATTGATTGGGCATGAGAATTTGCGTTTCAGGGCTTCGCCAACATGGATAAAAAAGTTTAAAAAAGTTCATCGAATAACAAGTAGAAAAATAAATAAATTCGTGACAAGAAAGACTCTCGAATCAAAGGACATATTACAAAACGATGCTAATAAATTTGTCTCCGCAGTTCAATTGAAAATTGAGGAATATGGCTTGGAAAATATTTATAATTCTGATCAAAGTGGTTTCCAATTAGAAGTCCATTCAGGGCGAACGTTAACAGAAGAAGGTACAAAACAAGTAGAATGCCTTGTACAATCCGTTTCAGCGACAACCCATAGCTACACCATCCAGCCGACAATATCAGCAGCAGGAAAATTGTTGTCACCTCTTCTGATAATTTTAAAAGAGCCATCCGGGCGGTTGGGGCCAATCGTAGAACGAACCATTTTTCGACCTCCCAATGTTTTTATAAGTGTTTCAAAATCTGGCAAGGCTACATCAGGTACGTTGGTATGTAATATTCAAATATAAAAAATAGATGTGCTATTAATTTTTACATATTGATTTATAGAACATTTCAAAGTATGGCTTCAAGAAGTGTTCTTCCCAAATGTCGGTGAGAAAAGTGTGCTTTTAATAGACTCATGGAGTGGACATTGCCCTAGTGTTGTCACGGAAGTTACACCACATAACAAAGAAATTGTTACAATGATCATACCGAAAGGAACAACAGGGAATATCCAGCCACTTGATGTCTTCGGATTTAGAATTTGGAAAAATTATGTCAGACATTTTTCAGACAGTGTCATGTTACTTGATTATGATTTAAGTCTACATTTACGAAATAATATAATCAAGCTGCAATCTCTAGTACATAATCAATTATCATCTCCGAGGTACGAAAATTTATTTCGATATGCCTGGTTCAAAAGTGGGTACATAGAAGAACGACCTGAGCATTTCGAAAATCCCGTTGAATTCGCTTTTGGTATGTCATCTCAAACACAATGTGAAATTGAAGGCTGCACAAATGTGGCTGTAGTAAGATGTTCATGGTGTAAAAAGTCACTTTGTTTCAAACATTTCTTCGAAGAACATCATTACTGTTCAAAATATAATCATTAAGTTCAGGAATGATAATTGAAACGAAAATTTGAATTGGAATCTATTTTTACTACATGAAAGATTTTAGCGCCTATGTATAACCTATATATATATATTTGTGTACAGACCATGTGTATACAAAAATAAAAAATCGTGAAGCTCACGACCACCGAAGATGTAGGAGTACTCAATTTTTCATATAATTAAAAAGCCGATGTACATGCGAAATAAATATTATTTAGCATATAAGTCGATACGCAATGATAATGAGACCAATTGAATTGAATTTTATCATTTAAGTGCGCAAAATGACATTTGAGATTTTAGGGGTGTTTTACCCCCTTAATTTTTTTTATTCGAAAAATCTAGACACATTCACTATAATTTTTTTTTGCTTTTCAAAATGTTGGTTTTTCCATTGAAATCGAATGACAATTTTTCTTTTATACAAAAAATTATGAATGTCAGGGGGTGGTTCAGCCCCCTGCAGTAAGTAAGGGTGCATAAGAAGTTGAACATTATATACAGGTTATTTGACGTGAAAAACGTTTTGCAATTGGTTTCGTTACGATCGGTTGAGTGCTTCTATATGAAACACTCTACCAGATGCAAAACATGCCCAACTTTGGGGGTTGATTTCACGCCTTAAAAATAATTTTGAGCCAATAAAAATAATAGGTGGTCTTATTTTTCGATAAGCTACATTTTATAAAAAAAATATTGAAATCGGAAGGGGACAGTGCTCAAAATGAAATTTGACATTTTAAGGGTGTTTTACCCCCTTAATTTTTTTAATCTGAGAAAAACCCAAAAATACGTCAATTTTATTTTTTTTGCTCTGCAAAATGGCGTTTGTTTTATTGAAATCGGATTGCAAGTTTTTTTTATACAAAAGAATTCTGGATATTCGGGGGTGAATCATCCCCATGTAATAGGGGTGCATAAGAAGTTGAACATTATATACAGGTTATTTGACGTGAAAAACGTTTTGCAATTGGTTTCGTTACGATCGGTTAAGTGCTTCTATATGAAACACTCTACCAGATGCAAAACATGCTCAACTTTGGGGGTCGATTTCACCCCTTAAAAATAACTTTAAGCCGATAAAAAAAATTACGTGTCTCTTAATTTTCGATGGACTATAACATATATAAAAATTATCAAAATCGGAGGGGGACACCAAAGTACCTTTCCTTGTGAGAGTATGATAAATTCGTCTTTCAGAATTAGATCATACCGCATGAATCGTATAATACATTACGTACGTGTTTATGTATACGCTTTTTCGAAGGCATTTACGGAACATACGATATACGTAGTTGAGTTTGGAGTGAGAAAACAGGAAATCCGTATGTCAGTCATGCAACGTATGCGAAAGTCCCGGGATGCGTTTTCCTGGTGTATGAATCTCTAACACACGGTACGAACTTGTGTACATGTCGTGTATAGTGTTTTCGCAGGAAGGGTGGAAGATGCAAATGTACATATGTATATGCACGTATAACTGAAATGAACGTAGAGTGGGCTTGAACGAGTAAGACGGAGAGGGAGATAGAAAAGGAGAAGAAGAAGAAGCAGACGGAGAGAACGAAGGAGAAGAACGAACGCTTACCTTGCAATTCGCCTTTCTATCCCCGAGCGTCTTTCGATGCACTCTCCAAGAGCTAGCATTATATATCTATATATACACCTTTCTGGCAGACGGGCACTTCCCGCGATATATCCAGCGATACGGTCGAGGCAGCAGCTCTATCTCACGCGTACTACTGGCGTCTCTTCTAGCTAGCTGTTCAGTATCTACTGCCACCGACTTTTCTATCACTGTAGCGTATAGGAACACACAATTTCAGCTACGTATGCCCGACAATCCGCAACGAGAGAAAGAGTTACGAGAAAGTGACTGAGCTACTACAGAGGGTACCACCACATAGAGAGAGTATGGTCAGCTCCGACCTCTTCGTTCTACTAACTCTGCAGCGTGGCTTGTCAGACCAGTCAGTAGTAAAGGCAGCATTGGTCAGACACGCTCTCACGAATCTCCTTCTCTCGTACTCTCCCTCTATTTTTCTCTTTCTAGTTGTTGATGCCAGCTCAAGTGAACAAAAAAAATAATGCATATATACTACACATAAGTAACTGCAAAAAGTCGAGAATTACACGGTGAAAGATATTCAGCCAGAGGAAAAGTAAAACACAGTGAAGTCAGTCGAGCTCAGGAGATGTAAAATGAGAGAAAAAAATACGGGCACAGAATACGAATGGATAGAGAAGACCGTTATAACCTCTGTCTTTCAGGATTAACGTAGATATTGATGAAAAAAATACTAGTGTCCACATAGTCCAATGAAGTTTTCTCGTTCCACGCTCTTTCTAGCTTCGTAAAGGGGCATAACGAGGCCAAAAGGTCACGCACGTACCACATATTTCGTAATGTCTTGAGTTTTGCTCTTGCAAGATTCGACGAGGGTCCAACCTAAGATGAGCCTCGCTGAAAGGAGAAAAATATGACTCGGATACGGACCGAACGAAAAAATGGATCGAACTAACGGATGGGAACGGCTCACGTGAATACTGATATACTATGGCTAAACCTTGAGATTTTCGTAGAGGAAATGTCAATCATTTTTTCATGATTAAATGTAATTGTTTCGAATCAAAGTAATTTTTTGTGTACATTAAAGTCTGTGAAAAACTATTTTTCCTCTCACTTTCTTTCCTCTTTCCTTGTTTTAAAATAAATTTCTAAATAATTGAACGCGTAGCTAGTTTTTTCTTCAACGACTTTTATTCGCTTTCATTGTACACTCGAAACATTCAAGACATATTGTTTCTTTTAGATTACCGCTGGCATGTCCACCCTCTTGCTTGTGGAAGAATGAAGAGATTTTTCGTATACAATGTACAAGGATGATGACGGAGAAAATGCTTGAGAAGCGACATAAAAATCACGATGCATCGTTCAACATGCTTATATACTTTTTCTCGTCTCTCGTCTCGCTCTCACCAAACGATAAAGTTTTCATTTTTTTTATTTTTATTATTTGCTCAGTCGTCTTGACTTATTTTCTCGTTCAGCGTATTTCTTTCTACTTTGCCGTCTTTCTCATTATGGTGGCTCTTCGTCTCTTCGAGAAGAAACACACTGCATCGGATGACCTCATCGTCGACACTCTCGCGTTCTATTTACGTTTTCTGCCTGCGCGTGTTTTCGTACATAGACACCCTCACTGAGTTCTCAAACTCTCGTCGCCTCTTTCGTCTGGCTGACTCGAGATCAATGCTTTTTTCCAATCAGCTTCTTCGCTCTCACGCCTTGCCTGCTCATCTATTTCAAAGACTGTCTCAACTTGAAAACTTTCATTTTGAGATGCTTGAAAAGAAGTAGACCAATAAATATTTCGTGCCAAGATATTTACGAATATATCTCCAAAAATATAACTCTGATATACAAAATGGAAAAGAGTGAACTTCTACAAATTTTCAAATCGAGCATTGAATTGCTTATGGACGAACCCGTCACGAAATATTGCTGTCATCTCCTGTTCGTACAGTTTATACGACTTTGTTCGTAAAGTACTAACTTATCTCGTATGGAATACATTTTATGTAATGACGTTTCAAGCATATCCGTTTTTGTTTTTCTCCCTTATATCGTATTGTCCTTCATGCGTTTTCCAATCTTTCATTCCCGTTCACCGAACAAGTTGATACTTCTGAGGGCCTCGTATTTGAAGTTGGAGAATCGTGTGCGAGAGAGCGTAGGAAGTGCACAGCCCTTCAAAGAGGGATGAGTCGATATCTTCGTGAATCGCTTTTCGCAACGGTGATAACCATCCGGCTTTTCACACGCGCGGACTTTCATCGACGACGAGTAAAGATTGCTGAGAAAGAGTCCAATGCGAGAAAAGGAAAAGAGGAAACGAAAGCTTGGTACGAATAGGAAAAGGGGGGAGGGGGGGGGAGGGTTTGAACCTCGGGGTTTTGGCTGGGTTAAAGTGGTACCTAACCCAACGCGACAGTCAGATGCTCCGCTCCACTGCGGAATTGTTTTATCCTCCACCGTATTTCGGGTTCTTCCCATTCTTTTCTCTTCTTCTCTTTTTTGTCTGTTCTCACTCGCTTGCTTCTCTACCTCGTTTTCTAGAAGAGGACGATTTCGTTTCCGATGCTCGTTTTTCCCGTCTACTTCACCCGACGGTGTGCCCGTCTCCACTCGTTTTCTCTTGTCTCTCCCCGAGCAACGAAGGATGAAGCTCGGGGATGAGGCTGGAGGGTACACGGACCAAAGACGTGCATCTATCTCCTCTCCTATATATACAATATACGTTGAGACCGCACACTCGCCCTCCAAACTATATACCCCGTACCATCAAAGTTACTAACATAAACCCAGGACAGTCTCTTTCACTCTGTTTCTTCTATTCTCGTTCTTTGTCTCTTGCTCTTTCCCCTCTTATATACAATTCAGTTTTCAGTCTTATACGTCAATTGTTTACACCCCTATGACGTTCCCATGCAAGCCGTATGTCTTCCGAATACTCACTCATGGAGATTCATTTTTGCAGTGTACTTAAGAAGCCAAAATAGCAGAAAGTTCATTACTGAACAAAATTGTACATTCCGTATATGTTCCAGATTGAATAAATCAATTCCGATTTTTTTTAGATTATCGTGAATTAAAATTAAGGCAATGTGTCATATTGAATGAGCTGCCATGAGTTCGAGAGAGATTGGCTGCAAATTTCGAAGTGGACATTTTTCTACACCATTCGTCTAATTGGAATAAAAAAAGTCTTAGCCCATTTTTGCCATTTTTCTAAGTGGGCTTTTGTTATTCCAATCGGTCGAACGGTGTAGAAAAATTTCACATTTGAAAATTCGAGGGGGATGGATGACTGACGCATACTCTTTAAATATATAGAAATGATAGTTGTTAATGTTTATTTGATTGAAAATATGATTTATATTAGGAATCATGATGCTTAAAGTATGTAATATCATTAACAAATAAGAATATGTCAAGAGTGACATAAATATTTAGCTGTTCGTATGTGAAAGACCCAGTATTGTAGGTAATGATGATAATATTGCATATAATTCATATAGATTTAACCTAAAATCTATTCACTATATATCCAGATGTAACGTTGATTTCAAGCTGTCAAGGCCCAAGTTGCTTTTAAGGGGCATGACAAGTAAAGTCCTTTGTTGAGACGTCGAGATGTTACCCACTAATCCGCAACATAATCTGGGACATAGCATACATGTAGTGAGTCCAGCAAAGACCATGCTACAAAGGGGGATGCCTCATGTTGGCAAGATTGTTTGTATTCGCGAGCCTTGTTCTCGGGATTGATCCCAAGACGCATATATCTATGGATCATTATACATTTAAATGATGTTGTAGTTTCGGCCTTCGAAAGCTATTTGATAAAAAATTTTGTTACATTCTAATACAACTTGTAAATACAGGCCAGCAAAATGTTGTAATTTTTATTCAAGATTTTTGTTAAAAGCCCATAGATTAATTCAAAATTTTCATATTAATAATGAAAAAATGGAATCATGAAATCATTATTCTGATAACATTTCAATGATACAAAGAGGAAACATTAAACTTACAAATTTTCTTTAAAAAATAGATACATTAATCTTATCGTTCTTAAATTGACTTCTATTACTTTGCTCTGTAAAATTTTCTGCCATGCAAAATTATACATGGATTTTTGTTATTTTAGAATCCTCAAATCATGTAACGATTCTTGTTACTTTAAAAAACGTCGAAGACAGACCGTCGTGATATTTATTTCAAAGAGAGGACGCCAGGAGATTTTCGTTGGTATGAAATGCTTATGCAGTTTCAAATTTGTGTAACGAAAAATTGTATAAAGTATGCACGAGTATTGCATTTATGTACACATACATATGGATATATGTATAGGGGTGTGCAACAATTTAGTTCATGATGCTGTCTTGTTCGAGCATGTGCTCTCTGGTCTCTTCAAGATTCTCTGGAGACTAATTGAGCTGGCACGAATACTCGTGCATTACGTCAAGCCTCATTATACCACCACGATGAGAGATCTATCCTTCACTCTAAATCGCGCATCACCTATTGTGTATATACTATCCATAAGTAATACAAATAGGTTATCTATATTATGTATATATAACTATGCACTCAGTGTTTTCGAAGGCCCGGTGGGTTGGCAAGAGTAGAGCACTCTCACCAACGTTATGAAATACATATAACTTCAAGATGATGCAGAAGATCTTAAGCATTTATTCATCGATGGAGTACTATACCATATGCATATTATATTCTGCAGAATTATGTTCAGTTTCGTTATGTTGGCATATACATCCACTGTTAAAAAATATATGAAATTTACAATACTTTTACAATACAACGGTAAATGAAATTTACAAACCGGGTGTATGAAATGAAAATTATTGCACTCGTATGCCAAAATTGAAATATGAACTTAAATTTTGGTTATTGATGTGGAATTTAAGATACATAACATCGAATATTCATATGAAATCTGAAAATTTTGTGGACATGCATTGAAATAAATCATATGTTTGATTGATAATTAATACAAATGTATATGAATTCATCTACTATCAACAATGTATTAAAATTACAGTATGATCTTCACTTTTCTTGACAGTTGACTGAAAAATAAGATACACATGAATGTTAATAATACGATACATGTTATTTCCCATCATAACTCTATCTCTTAAAAATACGGTACAAAAATGGGAATGAAAATTAATATACTCTGCAGTATAAAAAAAAATCCGTGTATTAAAATTCATTTGCCTATGTATTAATTATAAGAATCTCAATATTAAAATTAATACACAAGTGTAGGAAATTCGTAACGCTCTGTGGGCACCGTGCTTCGCGCTCTGACCACCGCGTGGCGCAGAGCGTCGACTTTCTCATAGGAGGCACGTGCTTCGGACGAGGATATATACAAGTTGCTCGAATCTAAGAAAATTGTGTAAAACATGAAAATGGTAAACACCAAACTTAACATAAGATGTTGTGATTATAATAATATAAAAATTTTTACGGCGACAATTGCTCGATTTGATTGCCACGGCATCAAGTGGTGATAAGTCACTCTAATTAATTTCTTAAGATGTCTGCATGATTTCGACCTTCAACTTTAAAAAATCGAAGACAATAGTACATCAATTAATGTATTCCCCTTAAAAACTCATAATAGTTGAATTTATTTAATATTCATTCGTATATTAATATTCAAAAAGGATCACCAAATTTTATGATACATCTCTAGAAATATTGTAGACATATGTAATGCAAAAACGTTATACGGTGCCTGAAATTTAGTAATCTTGAATTTGAAAATTACTATGCTGGTAACATGAACTTTAATATACCTGTATAGTAATATTAGTTGATATTTCGTGTTTTTAATATGCAAAAAGTCAACATTTCTTACATGTATATGATTTTTCAAATATACAAGTATATTAATTTTACTGAACAGTGCTCGTATCATTAAAATACCGCGTCTCTCAATTTTCCTCAGCGTATCTGAATTTTCATGTACGGTATCTACGTAAAAACTTCCTATACATGTGTATTAATTTTCATACAGAAATTTTTTACAGTGTTGTTATCGCACGAACTCGCCTGCGGAACTCGATACTTCATCGTCGATATCTGTCGTGGCTTACACGAATGATACACTGACCGTGCAAACAAACAATCGCGCTCAACATTTACTAAATAAATATGTATATCGTCAAATTTCGAATTTTGATTTTCTTTTTAGAGTCCAGTGTAAATATTAGGAGGCCTTATCATTTCAGACAGGCATAATACAAAAAAGTATACTTTTACTCTAGAATCTCGCTCTAGGGTACAGAACAATCCAAGTTCAGACAAAACATTATACGTGCCTTGGGTTTCCTGCTGATTGGTCGCATTATCCACAAGATTAAATTAATATTTAGATTAATATACATATAGTTTAAAGAAGAGCAATGTCTTAGCAATGAAAATCGAGAGAATGATACTGGATACAAATGTTTGGGTGTCCGAAACTCTAGGATTGGATGCGATACGATCCTTTACATTAATATTTTTGTATTCTTGATGAAATTTTTTAACTAAAATGTTTAATTTATACTTATTCGAATGTTATATCAATATATTATGAATAAATTTAAGACTTCAGTTTATTTTTTACTACATACGATAAAAATAAATTATAAAAATTAAACTTTTCTCTACTACAATATTTTTTATAATTCGAGTAGTAAATTCTAAATTACAAAATGTTTATCAAAGACGGGCTTTAAGCTCGTAAGATTAAGTCAATCTACTTCTCATGGTACATCTTGAAAATTCCATTAAGTCTAGAAACATTCCGGCAGAAAGAGGCTTTTGTCGATATCGACATAGATCAAAATACCTTATAAACAATTTGTCAGGTAATAGTCGAACAAAAGTAGAAATCAAATAAAAATTGATTTTTCTTTCAACTCGATCGAATTTGTAACTGTGTTTATTTTGCGCTCTATATAATGCAAAAACATCGAACACATTCGATCTTTTGTCTTTCGATCGTGATGTCATGGCAGCGTATTTTCGCTAGACTGAGTATTCTCAGTGCTCGACCACTATCACGATGTTGGTGTTTACTTTGCCCATACTGGTCTTCTGCTCTTCTTCTTTCTGTGATTTCCGTTCGCATAACAAAGAACTGTATAGGATTGGAAAGGTATCACGATCCCTCTTTTATTACCAGTCACTTTTATGCTTTTCTCTCTGTTTCTTTATCTCTCCATCTCTTTCTGTTTGCTCTGGCTTCACCGAGTGACATTGCAGTGTGGACAAATCCAGCGAGGCTTTGAGACGAATGCTTTTTTGTGAACGGATCTTCTGTACCGCAGGAGGGTGAACCGATGAGCAAAGTATCGAGAAGAATGAGAATGACCCAGCAGTTCCGGGATCATATAGAGGGTGGTCCAGGAACGAAGATTATTTTTATGATACAAACTTTGAATTGGAATCGAACTCTTAGTCGAAAAGAATTTGGGCATTTTCCGATCAGATTAAATAAAAAAATCAATGGAATTAACAAAAATTGATCAATTTTTTGTCCCTCAAAAACGTTCAGGAACGTCGAGCATGCGTTTTGCTTTAATTTCTGCTAATCTTTCACTTTTCTGACAGCCTTGTTTGAAAGGATCATATTTAGGGCTTGCTTATCTAGAGACGCCGCAGCGTCATGACGCCAAGTATTAAAAAGAGCGTTTTTAAACGGCGAAGGCAAGCCACGCCGCTTATCCGTTGCTTTTGAACTTCAAGTCGTCACCATCGTTGCATAATACAGTAGAAATACTAAAATTTGATGCATACATTTTTTCCAAAGGCAAACGAAGTTTTTTTGAAGTGATGTCTCCTTTTTGAGACATAGTCTCAATTTTTTATTATAAAATTAAAGGAGGCTGGATAAAAAATAATTTAATTGATTAGTAATGTAATATTGATCAACTCATCAGGAATATTGAGGTAAATTTTGTGACACCCTGTAAATATCTGGATATATGTGTGTGTGTGTGTGTGTGTGTGTGTGTGTGTGTGTGTGTGTGCGTGTGTGTGTGTGTGTGTGTGTGTGTGTGTGTGCGCGCGCGCGCGCGCGCGCGTGTGTGTGTATGTGTGTGTGTGTGTGTGTGTGCGTGCGTGGGTAATCACGTCTGAGACAATGCAACTGACTTTGTTATATACTTTTTTTTCTTTATCTCTGGTCTGCGAGAGATCACAACTTCGGAGACACAGTCGGCTGTATTATACGTATGTATGAAACTCTGTATCTCCTGTATAGCGTTATACGACGTTTATTACGTGAATCCCACGCGCGTATATAAATCCGTGTACGCGAGTTCACTGCCAACATGCTTTACGATTTGTCATACAGAAACTCTTCTGTCGTACACACCAAGAAGGAGACCGACATTAGCGTGGCATCGATAATACACTCTCAAGATACATAACGTACCGAAGAGTATATCTCCATTTTTTTTCTTCAGTATTCTTATTGTCGTTCTCTCAACTGCTTCATCTCCCGGGGCACGCTCCGTTTGAAATATGATAATGGAGTTTAATGAGGACCGAAAGGAATCTGCCGCAATATTTTCCTTCGATTTTTTTATATATTTGTACGGCTTCATATCTCTTAAGCAAGTTCAGGCGTTATATGGACAAAAATGTCAAATAAAAAAATATAAAAATAGTATTACTTATTAAATGAAAATTCAGCAAATATCAGTAAAAGTTTCAGAACGATTATGAAATTCTGATTATTATTAATCGTTTTGAAATATCAGTATTCTTATAGGAAAATTGCAAATAGAATGTTCGCAAATAAAATGTTTGAAAAATTGTAAGATTCTCTTGAAAGATGAACTGGAAAGCTTTTTGTATGAGAAATCAATAATAATTACTGCTTTTTTCTACTCCATTAGAGCCTTTAGATTTGCTTAAAAGGAGGCTTTATTTTCATAATAAAAAAGTTCCAATCCTTATACCGGAGTGCTCAAAATTTTCCAAACGGTCAGAAAATCACTTACTAAATATTCTTTATCACTCAAAATTGACCCATCATGATTTAAACTCTCACCCAAGTGAAGTAATGATTCTACGTAAATTTTTATTTGATAATATCAATGCAGGGATTTTAATTTTGGAGAAAATATTGATCTTATCGGGAATTCTTCGTGGGTTCTATCAAATTAAGTTTTAACACAAAAAAATGTGTCAGGAATCCAAGTTAAAGTTAACAGGATCCGACAAGCAAAAAAAAATTTTTCAAAATTTAGATGATTTTCAGAACTTCGAAAACGTAATGGAGAAATATGCAACTTTGTAAAGTATGGGGCATTTGAATTCCTTTGAAAACCATTCAGACCGAATGACAAGCGTGAAAATTAAAAACTTGCAGGCTTTTTTTATAGCATTCGATTTCGTTTCCGGTTTTCATTTTCTTGTCATCTGAACTGACCTTTATTTAACGTTATAAGGTGGGCTTAGCTTATCTACGACATATCCAGGTAATCATGATTTATTGTTATTGCAAATAATTTTCTATTGTGTGTGCAGAATTGAGTTTTGATATTATGTATGATAAGAAGAGTAGCAATTAAA
Source organism: Rhimphoctona megacephalus (assembly GCA_963989365.1). Lineage (NCBI taxonomy): Eukaryota > Metazoa > Arthropoda > Insecta > Hymenoptera > Ichneumonidae > Rhimphoctona > Rhimphoctona megacephalus. The sequence continues at coordinate 15,464,500 of OZ022416.1, forward strand.
ACGTATTTCTTTTCTATATTATATGATATAAAGAAAGTGCTGAAGCAGACACGGTTGTGTAAGTTGTTTTTTGTAAGTCCCCATCAAAATTCTTTTATTCGGAATAATCGCAAAGGCTTTTTTTTATCCAACTAATACATTTTTTTCCCTCAGTGATTTTTTTCGTTTTTTCTCCTTTGTTTCGTTTTTTCTTATCCAACACGCACACTGGAAGCTCATTACAAAAGAAATCTTATCTTCCCTGTATCTCACGCAATGGAAACGGAACGATCCGTCGCTATTTATTCATTTTTATTATTCCCTCTCGAGTCTTTCTTACTTTTTCCGCTTCGTTCTTCAATAAAATGTTTCCTTCTCGAATAAAAAATGGTGATCGAGCTCTATTACCAGCGCATCACGATTCGTTCGATGTTGGTACGACGTAGAAAAACAAAAATAGCGGAAGAACAACAGCATTCCCCTTTGTTGATATACATTTCTCGTTTTTCTTAGTAAGCAAATAAGCATAAAAGCTTCGCATAAAAAAGCCCCTCTGCACCTCCTTAACAGACTCAATTTCGCTTGAGAGAGGGAAAACGGAATTAATTGTACATACTACTAATTTTAACGAACATGAGCTTAAATATTTGAACGAGGTACACTTTCCTATGAAGAGTTCAAATGTGATAATAAAATATAATACTCTGTACCATCTTGGCTCATTATTATCAGTTTCCTTCTACTGCCACTGCAAACTCAAGTATTTTTGTATTATTATCCTGGGTCGTGCACATTAAATTTTATTATTTTCCATGTCATTACGTCGATACTCAATATTTCAACTTTAATAATCATCAATATTTATTGGAATTATTGAGCACTTTTCGTGTTTAAAACATCAAGCATAGAGAATATTCAACAATTAATTACCGAACAGTTTTTTCTATACCACAAATATTCTTTATCACTCCTTGATGATACTTTTTGAAAAATATATTATGTTGACGATACGATTATCTTAACTATGTTCTATCTATCTATAACTATATTCTTAAAAAAAAACTACGAAATGGATTTGCGACCTTGGCATAATGAAATCAGGGTCATAAGTTTTTTTTTGAGTTTTCAGTTTTTTCAATCATGTCATGAGTAAATAGTGAGTGTCACGTGAATTAACGTCATAAAAGCGTGTTTCAATTGAATGAATAGCTACATGAATATAATAATATAATCAGTTCTGTCACATTTGGATGCCACAGTCTTGGATCATACGATAACGCTATATATAAGAAAATACACAAGTCATAGTTTTCGTGATCCAACTTATTACGCGGTCCAAAAAATCCGATAATTTTCGGAAAAGTCCAGCGATGACGATCTCGTTCTTTGGATACTTATTATATAAAAGATACGAGGTCAAAGTGGGACACTGGGTCAAAAAAGGATGTCTGAAAAATGATAGGCTGACGGGCACAATGAGACACTATTGAGAAATAAATGACATTTTTTTCGTGCCTTAAGGGATCTTTTTAGTGTGACGGACATGAAAATTGCTGATTTTTTTTTTTTTCAATGAATAAAATCCGATAATCGGTCCGTTTTTTTTTCATTCGTTCAAATGAATCATGTAGTAATAAAAAAATTTTTTATGTTTTACTTTTATTTTTTTATAATGTTTTTAGCAACTTTAAATGGTGCCTTAAAAAATAGCGCCTGACGGAGGACGCTCCTAAATCCAGAAAGATTTTTAATCAGTATGCAAAAATGTAGAGCTGTATGGAGGATTTTTTTCGATAAATATTAATAAAATGGCGGCCTTTTTAAAAGTAAAAGTCAAATTGGACCTTTTTTCGACAGTTTATCGTTCAAAAAAATATGACATTTTCAAATTAAAAAAAAAGCTTCCAAAGGGCGTTAAGGAATGGCATGAAGAATGATGTGGCGAAATTTGAGGAGGATAGCTTGAAAACTGTTCGGTGAAAATGGTCCACCATTTTGAAAAACGACGTTTCAGGAAAAACGCGTTTAAAGTTTTGAGTACGATATTTTCATAGAAACGGTCTACTTACGATCAATCGACGAACCATCATTCATCATACATCATTCATTCCTCCATCATTTAATGATTCTCATCCCTTTTTTCGTTCTAATCCTTTTTTTAATCCCTTTTTTATTTTTTTAAATCATAATCCTTTTTTCTAAGAAAGGCTGTAACGACCGGAATAATTCGAATCTCGCAACCAAAATTTAATAGCCATGTTTATGAAAGTCCATATTTTTGGATGATGCACAGGAAAAAAATCGATTTTCAAAAAATGTTACACTGAGAAGGTCCCTTAAAGCATTCAGATGTTACAGTGCCTCACGTGAAAAGTGAGGCACGGTGCCTCCGTTTTCAAATAGAGACCTATCGATAACTCGGCAAAGGTCACAGTTAAATATAGCGAAAAAGATCAATTTTTTTTCACCCTTAATTGAAATGATAATATTTAGGCTATATCTGAGATATGATACACGAAAAATAATAAAACTAATCAATTTCTTTTAAGGGACAAAATAAATTCCCATTTTTACAAAAGTGCTCTTATTTTGCCACCCTAATCCTATTTTGCCCTGATCTCTCTAATACTAGGAAATATAAGAATACCCTCACGAAACGATAATATCGTTGATTACAAACTATGCTATGTTAGTACTAGAAAAAACTTTTATTTAAGCGATTATTCTTCAACCGTGAAATATTCTGGACTGCTATTTATTTCTGCAACAAGTCAACAAAATACGTGTACACTAGAGACTGGGCAGACCAACATGGCGTGTAATAGGCACCAACTCCGTCGACTGTATGCTCTTAAAGTCAAAGACAGTAAATAAAGCGTTCGTAAATGACGCTGCGAATCATTCAGTTCAAGAAGAGGAAGAAGAAGAAGAAGAAATAGAAGAGTCGAGAGGAGAAGATGAAGCAGAAGAAAACAAGGAGTGCGCCAACAAAGGCGTGGGAGTGCCCATCGGCAATAGGAGTTACGGCTTTCTTCAGCGTCATTCGTTACTCTCACAGTCTGCACATTGGTGGTTTCTCTCTTGCTCGTTCTTCCTATCATTCACTCTATCCTTCTGGCTCTTAACTTAACTTATTTTTTCATTCGTGCTTTCTTCTCGTCTGTCTGGCTGTCTGTCGACCTTCTGCCCCGGTCGACTACTCCGACCTCCACGAAGGTCCGGGTGCTCATACTTCCGACGACCACATACATAGTAAACCGGATGTGACTGCTAATACGCGTGTCCTTGTCGAGACTGCAACACCAGACGAGTATTCATAGTGTCCACAACGTTGTCCTTATAGCTCTTAGTTCCGGTTGATATTTCGCGGTTTCCAGCCAGTAGCTTCTCAGACGATACGACAGTAAGAACTAGCAAACGATGTCTGAACACCTACACGTATCCCAACTCACAGAGCAGAGAGAACACATTTTTCTTACCTCTTCAATCTCTCTCCAACAACGACAAGGAGAAACCGCGTCAATTCATCGATACACATGTCTTATATATTGGCCATTCAAGCGACAGGGTTTGAAATTACTGCAATACAAATGGTCTTGAATCTACATAGAATTGCAGACCGATAATCCGTCTAGAAAATATAATAGGAACATTTTCAGGACGTTATCAGGTTGCCTCATTGCCGTATAAAGGCAATTATACGACGACTTGACAGCGTCCTGAATCGAAATGTAACGACTCGAATCATCATGTCCTGATCAGGCTATCTGGCTGGGCCCTGGTCAGGCTTCTGGTCTAGGCCCTCATCAAACTGCCCAATATGGACCTGATTGAACTGCCTCGCCAGGTCATTATATGCATTCTATAAAGACATACAATAAAACAACACCAAGAATATTATTCAACTTTTTTCATTTATTAAATGTATTTAATATTAATTTTCCACTTTCATTTAATAAGGTACTTAACATTCGTAGAATAAAAGTTCGATATTATGTAACGTTACATTTATAACAAGCACCCACGTTCTTGTGCAACATATAAGGTTAAGAAAAAATCACACTGCCGAATGATGTTTTTTAGGTCGAGAATTTTTTTCATTTTTACGTTTTGCATCATTATCAATATTTTTTCCCAATATTATTATCACTTTTTTAACTTCTGGTCAAATTCATCACTTGAAATTTCAAATTCGTCTGAATATATTGAATTAATTGCGGGGTACACATCACTCGCACTGTTAACACGTGGTCGTTTTTTAGGTTAGAATTCGTTTCCAGAAAAAACTCAACACTACAATACTACAGAGAATTTAATTCAATATTCACACTTGCATACTTAAAAAACATTTAATTTCCAACTGTTGAAACTTCATACACATTTCAATAGATTAAATAAATAAACAAAATACGAAACCAAGAGCATGCTTCAAGTAGATACAGACACTCGTAGTCTGAAATTTTGAGGTTAGAGATATGCGTTTCAATGTTGGAACAACAGTCTGGCGGTCGTCAGGCAGGCCTTAGTAGGTCCTCATAGGGCAACCCCGGAGGGCATTTTGAAACTGAATCTTACGACGGCCTGATTGAAGGGGCCTTAATAAAGCCTCACTAAGGCATGCCTGATTTGGACCGTTTAAGGCTAGCCTGATATGTCAATTATTGAGAAAGGCGCGATTACGATCGGATCAGGCGCTCCATAACGAAGTGGCCCGTTCCTCGATTTGATCACGGCCTGATCCTGAACAGGTAAACCCTAACAAATTTCCAGACAAGGAGTTATGTTCAAAAGAAATCAGCATTTGATTTTTTTCCAGTATTTCACTAATTACAAGTATACTGACAAATTTGTGGCCTTATTTTAATTTCGTTTTAATAGTATACGATTTAATGTTTATACACACCAAATATTGTGAAAAAATATGTGGTCATATTCTACTGATGAGAATTGTGTCAAATTACTTTTTCATCTCAATGTTACACGTAATTATGTCGACATTAAATAATTTTATGATCTTTAGCTTTTCAGATTCTCCTCGTGGTGCTCTGATGAAACTGCCGAGCAAAAAGATTTTTGGTACAGGGTAAATAGTTAGTTGATGAGTTTACATTATTTAAGTAGTGTATGAAAATAGTGATTTTAGTTAAAAGAAGGATAAACAAAGAGTAAACCTTTGTCAATCATTGCAAGACCTGCTATTAAAGTACTGGGAACTGCAATAAAGTCGAGTCCTTAACGAGCACAAATAGAACGAGTTTCGCACGTTTACCCTCGCTATTACAAACGATGATAAAACTGGGACGTCAAGGGTTTATTAGTGTCGTAACGAGATACAGCATTTAGACTGAAAAAAAGCAATTGTAACAGGATGAAACAAACTAACATTTATTATTTACGACGTTGAAGTTAAACTGGCAAAGAATCTCTTATTACATTCAGGCAAAGCTACAAGTTCACAATAACTTTTTGATTCAATAACTCATAATCTTAAAGGTAAACAGAGTTGAGTTAAATGGCACTAGTGGTTTATAAAAATATACTCATTTTCACCTTTTCCCTAAGATTATTTCTTCTCATTACGAATATAAAATGTGAAATGCACAGTAAACAAGGCAGGGTTATTCATTGAGAAACTTGTAAGGACCAGAAATCGCGAATCTTCTTTGTTTTATCCTTCAACACTACAGTGACTTCGAGTCTTGCAGAACGAACAGCTGGGATAAATTAGTGAGAAAAGTTAACTCCGAAAGATTTTATTTCTTTTAAAACGACGAAAGAGAGAGAGAGAGAGAGAGGGGGGGGGGGGAGAAAGAGTTGAATCTCTCGAAGTTTAAACTTAAGCTTTCTGCATTGTAGCGAAATGGAGCCCCGCTGAGTTTTCAGGCTCAACTTTATCATCGTGTATATATTTATATCTCACGGCTTTCGCATTTTCCATGCAGTTGATTTTTTCAAAATTTAATCATGGTTTAAGAGTTGTTAATTACCACGTTTTGAATTTTTCATCTGGTTGCACAAGTACGACCGTTCGTTAAACCGAGTGTTTACTGTGTATACCTGGTTGCAAATGACTATAAAACGAAGCATATAGAAATATACGTCTGTGAAAAATAAGTATGAATTCTCTTCTTCTGTTAGCATCAAAAAGAAGAAGTAATCTGCGTGTGTCTGGTAGCCAGACACATTTCTCATACTTTCCCCGGATTTGTGGTGAAAACAGATAGAACAGAGGGATTAGAATCCATCTGGCTTTTCGATTGCATCTGTATTCAACGAGATCTAGTATGGCATGCTTCGTGTACAACCCATATTGACTATCCCTAATGCTTTATACGTTTTGCCTGAATGTACACTACGAAAGCATCAACATGGAGGAACCTTAATACCAAAAAGGTTACGACTTAGGGCTTAAAAGAGTTCTAAATTATCGTAGTATTGTGATTCTCCTGTATCCTTGGTAGGACAGTTTTTATTATTCAGTACCAAATTATGGAATATTTGTGTTTGATGTGATTGAAAATTTGAGCTATAATTATTGACTTATTAAATATCATTTCCTTATTCTGCAGTGCATACAACTGTGCACTCCTTCATCATAATTATGTAATTAAACGTTTCTTCAATAGTGTTTTTTCACTATAAATCCCTCTTGAAACATCAGCAAATATACGAGGCAGCAGAATGGTGTGGTGTTCAGAATTAGCTTCGTGAGATGGCTACTCACCGTGCATATTAGTATACTTCACTGGTGCGAAATAAACAGCTTCGTTGAGCAGCTATCCGGACTGAATAGGACAAGGAGCGTTGAATACAAGCACAGCAGCTAGAGTATACACATGCACAAGAGATACATGTAAGTAAGCAGTACGAAGGATCATCAGGGCCCAATGAGACACACATCGTCTTAAGCTGCTCAGTAAAGGAAATGCCGTAGACTAACAAGCGGATTAGTCATCGATCATTGTTGTGTATATCGACTACTCCTACTTGATTCTGCTGATACAGTCATCAGCCTGAGGCAATGTTGTCCTCACAACCGAGAGATCATCATCTTACCAACCGAATCGATCTATCCCTACCGCAGGATTACACGTTACTGGCATTATGCAGACCGAGATAGCCTCAGTGGTTTCCAACCATTAGGAGCATATATAAATAGATACTTCTACCGGTTGGGGTTCAGATTCAACCGAATGGTTAAGCATTGGTTCGCATCGTTTTATAGTTACGACATCACTCACTTCAATTTCAATCAATTCATATTTAGAATCATATTCCCAACGATTATGTTTATTTATTATGTTAATATATCATTGCACGCACAAACTTTTATAGAAATATAGATATTTAATTAAGCAAGTGTTCCCTGATCATCTATTCTAAAAACCGTCGGGACTTTCCGAAACTTATTGAAAATCTCATCGCAGATTTGCGCGCTCCGCGGATCTATACCCGTTCGGATTACGTTTAGAGTCGGCGGGCGGAACCTCTGCCTCCGGAGGAGCTTACGCTTCCGAGTACTAGCGTTATGTTTAGTGGGCATGGAGTTGAATAACTTAATTTTAAGGAATAATTTAAATTATTCGCGAATGTACAAAAGGTGACTCGAAATTGGTAAAATCTGTAAAGAAAATAACAAAGAAAAGACGTTGACTGAAAATATGATAAAATAAATTTTTTCGGAAGCACAAACTCTCAAGCGGCAAAGATCCGACCCACCGAATAAAAGTTTTAAGTAACAAAACAATTTTTTTTTTTTTTTTCGAAAATTTAAGCCCTCGACCCTTTGCGAGGGGCCTCCTTTCGGTAGCGTGGTAAGCCTCCTTTCGGTAGCTGAACTCTTTCCTCCTTTCGGTAGTCCGAGTTCGAAGTATCAGGGCGAATACGGATTTTGCTCGCGAACTTCAAGACTTAGCGCGTACCTGATAGACGAGCCTTGCAGTGGCGTCGAATCTCAGGGGCGAGCGCGTACCTGATAGATGGGCCTTGCAGTGGCGCCGCTTTCGAGGGGCTACAAATTTTAGAGTCTAGGGATTTTTCGGTCGGTAAATTTCCGATAGTATTGGCGAGTTCGCGTCGGTAACAAAAACTGTTGTTTTGACATTTCAGTATTTTTTAAGTGTCCGCGACAACACAAAACGCGAGTGCACGAAATAAATTGAATAACTTATGATTTTTTTTTTAAATAGGTGTGAGTAGGTGAACGTGCCGATGATAAAATACGTCACCCTCGGATAAAGAACAAATACGGTAAGTTATCCACGTATGTTTTTGTATTAGTGTTATTTTAATTGTTTATTAAAAAATGTGTGCAAGAATTACAAAATAAAGTAACGATTAGTCTAATATATATGTTTTTTCCCAGTTTCTTAGGTTCAAACGCACTCCACCGGTAGGATGCTACGCTGCGGTCACACTGGTAAGGGTTTTTTTTTTATTTTTATTTTTTATTTTTTGTTATAGGTTTGTATTTATTAAAAACTTATTTGTGAGCTTGTAATTAGTATTTGTACAGATAGGGAGATTAAGAATAATGCTATTCCTTTTATTTACAGGTTAGGTTGCCCGCAGTGTTAGCTGTCACTAAGATCTCTACGGTTTAAGTTAAGTATAATCCTTATAATTAATAGAATAAGGTATTTTAGTAACTCTATAAACTAATTTTAATAACATTTGGTTAATTAAAGCTATTTTTCAGTTTTCAGGTATAGCGGAGACAGCGGAGAGGATTTTTGGCCAAAGCGCAGAGAGGGTAAGTTTCCTAAACTTTTACTAATTATTATGATCTAGAGAGTTAGTATTTAAGAATTAAGTTCAATATAAACTATAATTATAACGTTAAAAGTTTGAGCTCATATTTACAAAGGGTTTATTTATTTATAGGGTTGCGGTGACAGCGGAGCCAGCAAAGCTTGTGACGGAGCGTTTCTCTACTGACTGCTGTTCTTCACAAGGTGAGTAAGTGTTATCCTATCTTACTAATCTATTAAAAAATATTAATAATGTTATTTTCTTATTTGTTTCAGATAAAAATGATGGATGAAAATAAAAACGTTGTCGTCGCAAAGTGACGTACAACACAAGCTAAGCGATATGAATTGTTCAACACATTGGAATTTTATGGGACTTCGTGGTCATGGCATTGAATTATTTTCCAGAGACAAGTTAGATCTTTTTAAGCTTAGCGAGTGTAAATCAAAAGAATACAGTATAGCCAGAACAAAGTTATTGATGATAAAAGCAATAGCTTCCAATTGCTACTGATTGAGACTTTTCATACTTTTTACGCTAGTATCTTGCAGCTGTTTTATTCTAACATCTTACGTGTTAAATGTTCAAAAAAGTAAAGTTATACAAGCACGAGTTGTGTTTCGATAAAATACTAACATATAGGTAGAGCACGTTACGTCATCTCGTTTTACATTGATCACAGAAGAAAATTGTTTGTCATATCAGCCTTTTTTCTTGCTTCAATGCAGAAAGCTACAAGCCGCGAATATCGCATCATTTTTTATCATATTACAATGGCCAATCAGTATATGGTGGAAACCATTCCTGCGGGATCACATCATTATTTGCCGGTATTGCACGCGTCTTTGCTCCGAGATCATGGATCATCTCTGTAGAAATCGGATTATGCTTTATCGATTAGACCCTTTGTCGTACCGCACGACCGAGGGGTCGCTATGGACGAGGGTCTGAACCGCATGATCTCATGGAATTTGCATACGATCATCTCAACCAAATGATGGAATGTTGACCACGACTGTCGAAGACATTTTGTGTGGATCTCTAGTCGCTGAAGATGTCCTTAAATAAGCTACCAGCAGAGGAGTTCACGACATAAAACGTAGTCGAATCTCCGACTGGACCCCGATACCAGCTTAAAGGGTTTCGGTACAATTCTATTGTTTTCAAGCAAAGCGCCAACTTCACATAGCAATATTTCGTCGAAAACAAATAAAAAAAGTTCGTTGATGAATAAATGAATAATTAGTAAACCATGTAGACGAATTATTTAATTTTTGGATACCGGAATTGCAATAGTATACTTAGTGGTTTGGCAGTTTTTCAATTAGATTTTAACATTTTTTCTCAGTATTCCATTCGTAAAACTGTCGTTCACCAATGACCGTAGACATCTCATCATGTTAAAAAGTGTTTTTTGATATTTAATTTCACAAAAACGGTGTAGACGATCGATTTAAAATTTGGACGACACATTCAGTATATGTCAAAGAATATACTGTGTAAATTTGAAGTAAAGGGTTACATTTTGCCACTAGTACCGAAACTCCTTAAGAAAGAGAAATTGTAGAATCAAATCATTTTAATCATTTGTTACTTTAGGAGGACGAAAAAAGTCCGAAATCGAGTTATACAAATGTTACTCTTCTTCATGTAAACGTTTAAAATATTTGGCCAATATAAGAACATATCATATGAGAAGATTCTTCAGATTCATCATAGAATACCTCGCTCATGATATGTCACTTAGAAATTTAGGTTACCCGTTATCCAAATACGTATCTCAATGTAATAACACACGATTTACAGAAATATGACGACTATTCCTATATGAAATTCCAATACTTGATCTTACGATCATGTCACTCTACGTCGGAATCATTCAATAATGTACATATTATAAACCAAGCCCGATGTGCAAAATATAAATACGACCTTCAACTGCAATTATTCATGCCATGAAATTTTGCTCCGGTCGAAATCAGTTACACGACCGTAATATCTAGAAATTTTGGATTTAACACTCACACTTCCATCAGGTATTCAAGACCACGTTTGGGATAACGTGTGTATGCCGTCAGGCAACCGGAAGTGTGACCCTTATCATGAGCTATAATAATAGCGGTAGAAAGGAGATTGAATTAGGAGAGAATCACAATGTTCGTGTTGCGTGACTTCGGGGCGTTTCACCATCGCGTCAATCGAATATCATTTTTCGGGCAGACTTCTCACGGTTTTTCTTTCTTCTAGTATTCTTATGCAAAGCATGCAAGATTCAATAATATTGAAATATCTATCGAGAGCTTTCTGGTTTTGATAGCTCGGAACGATTGTGTGTAAATTGAGGAAACATCGAGAAAAGAACGTGGAAATAAGAAACGTAAATTAAAATATCGATCTGAACCGGTCGTCTTGACACGGTGTCTTGACTTTGATGTTCTATTAATATGAAAATCACTGAGCAACACGTCAAAATTCACATTTTTAAGCTCTGGCTATCTTTAAACTTATGAAATAACAAAACATTAACATAACAATACACGAATCTTACCTTATGACATTTTACGTCTTAAGGTACCTTATGACATTTTACGTATTAAGGCACCTTATGACATTTTGCGTATTAAGGTACCTTATGACATTTTACGTATTAAGAGTAATGCTACCAGGACATTCCGTTACCATCACTTCCACTTTTGTACTTCTTTAATTTTGCACGGTGAATATTTTATGGCGTAAATTAACTCAGAAATCTTAGAAAAAAGGTAGCAAAAAGTAGCTCTTCCGTATTATGATTTCTCGGTAAAAATTTATTTACGACGTTACTACGAGGCAATATACGGCAAAGGGGCGGTAGATCGAATTACTAGGAAGGTCGAATATTACTGTGTTCTTTTTTACTTTCAAAATCTTTAAAACTTGAATCACGACATTCTTAACTCTGGCAGCTACTGGGCTGTTTCAGCTTCTTCGAAGATTACACTGAGTCTCATCGTCATTGCACGCTCTCTTTCGCAGCAACTAATTCTCGTAGCTCGTACTCCATTTTTTTTGTTGTTATATACAACGTATATATAGTACAGCTATATGGAGGATTTTTTTCCAGCAGCCCTTTTGCCTTAATGAAAAGATTTCGCACACTATGGAACGAGAACACTCTTCTCATTTTCGTGCCGCTTCTATACACGATGCCTCCTATTTCTTTTTCGAGGTTTTCGCTATCCTCATATGTTACTCTATAGCAAAGTTCTAGTTATGTTCCGCCTAACTGTAAAAATTTCTTTCCCATATCCCTTTTCTCCTTGGAAAGGTTCTATCTTACTCCTCGTTTCGGCCTCTTTCTTTCTGTCCTTCTGTTTATATATACATGTATATTGTACCATCACCCACCGCAGCGGACTCTTCAAGGCGTGTGCGGCGGCTTCTTCAAATCCTCGTTAAAAAGTTAAAGTGGATTCCCTGCAGAGAGTCCCACGAGTGGTGTGGCTCTCCGCGCACTCCTTCCTCTATGTTTTTTTATCCTTCGTTTGCCTCTCGTCTATTCTCTGCCTTCTTCCATTTCTGCTGTCGGGGGCGACATGGAAAGGCCACGAATGTCATTTCGTTTGGAGCCTTCGTGTAGCACTACTCTATTATATATACAGTGGCGTGCAAAAGTTTCGGGCCACCCTATTTTTTATGCACATTGAACAGAAATATGGTGGTGGAAGAAAAACAAACGAGTAATGATAACACGTAATCACTTATATTTGGAAACAATAAGGTGTATACATTGATATCGATCTTAAATCATTAATTGTTCAACAATTTTTTATGACTGGCTGTGCAAAAGTATTGGGCCGCGTACTTTTGGGTATGAAAAAAATAACAAAAAACTTGAAAAATAAGGAAGCATGTCTTGGACTTCTCCACTTGACTCAATACTTTGTTGCCATGCCCTTAGCAGCGATGACTGCAGCGCACCGACGAGGCATAGACCCAATTAGTTGTTTGATTCGTTCTTGTGGCAATTTTTCCCATCCCATCGCAAATGGTTCCACAATTCCGTTTTGTTGAAGTAATTTTTCATTCCAACACGATGCTTGAGGTCTTACCACAGGTGTTCAATAGGATTTAAATCCGGTGACTGCGATGGCCAGTCAAGAAGGAGGACTTTCCGGCTTTGAAGAAAATTTTTAACAAGACGCGAAGCATGTTTCGGATCATTATCGTGTTGAAAAACCCAACCACGCGGCAAATTTTTCGTTGCAAACGGGAGCATATGATCTTGTAGTATGTCCCTGTACATTGCAGTATCCATATTGCCATGAATTTCCACCAGCGGACCAACGCCATCACCAGAAAATGCTCCCCAAGCTTTAATGTTTCCGCCACCGTGTTTTACGGTAGGAATTTGGTACCTTACATTATATCTGGTACTTGCTGGACGTCTTACGTACTTCCGACCATCACTTCCGAATAATTGAAATTTCGATTTATCGGAAAAAAGTACTTTCCGCCAATCTGATACCGTCCAGCGCTGATATTTTTTCGCTAAGTCTAATCTAGCCTTCTTATTCTTTTTGCTAATCAATGGTTTTTTTACACCAACACATCCAATCAGCCCCGCAGCTTTGAGACGTCGAGATACCGTACTCCGATTAACATCAGCTAGATTTTCACTTCGCAATTCCCGGGAAACATCTGCAGCACTTTTTCGTGGATCTACAATGCACTTTCTTTTTATAATTTTGTCGACGCAATTCAAAGTTTTTCGCGGTCTACCGCTCCGATTTTTGTCACACAGTGAGTTTGTTAATATATATTTAGTAATAATACGATTAACGGTACTTTTGCCAATAGATAAAGTCTCCGCAATATCACGATAACTTTTTCCTTCTGACGAAAGTTTTAACACGATTTCACGAAGCTGAATATTCGTGTGTTTCGGCATTGTGGAAGAAAGGAGACTGTTTTTCTATTGTAGGACATATTTTGAAACTAATGAGGAAAAAAATGTAAACAAACCGTGTGTACGAAGCCGCGGCGATATAGTGGCCTGATACTTTTGCACACTGACCAAAGTCATTTCGCGTAGACATGAAAAATACGCCATAATTAAATATAATATACGACGTTGTTACCTTCATTCTGTCTTGAATATTTTGAACAATGAACAAGTGGAGAAATACAATATTTTATCAATTAACTGGAAAAAATAGGGTGGCCCGAAACTTTTGCATGCCACTGTATATATAAGATTTGCTGTATGCTACAACTATACTATAGTACATGTAACAGAACGACCATGTCATGCCAGCTCCGCGAAAAAGCGTACGTAGAGACATTGTATAGACTTCCCTGGTTTTTTCTTGCCGGTGAAGTGCACAAACGAACTCGAGGATGGAAATAATTATGGTTCTTGAAAAATTCTACAGACTTGTCTTGACCTATATGTTTTAAAGAAACGGGTAAGCAGATGCACACTTCACGTATTCCATCAGTGATAAATAATAGCTAGGAATTGGGTAATCTTAAAGTAGGAGGAACCATAAAAAATATCATGCTGGGAATACTGTCGTGCATGAAACAAATAATTTTTTGATCACGTAAACATGTTCGGAAATATCAAGCATACTATGTACTTTAATTTTGAAATAAGACTGTCGGTAAACCCATAATGAACAGTGATAAATACATAGCGGAAAAAATTATTTCCGGTTTTTTCGCAGTTTCAGCTGAAGCCATATTTTTTGGGCTTACTTGATATTACATACATTACAAATAGTAAAATATAACTAATAAGTCAAGTGATTAAAAGTTCAACTGACAAGCGTTTGTTACTTTTTTTTTCTTTCTTCGAAAGTCGGGTCTCATTTTGCGCCTTCCCCCTATTTTCGCTCTGGCCTTCCATACATTACAGCTACGCCGATTTAAGTTTTTCTTGCTGCTTCTATTTTGTCGACTCGATACAACATTCCGTGTGAACCTCATTTCTCCTTTTCTACCTCTCTTGATCACTCTCCTCTGGTGGTTCTCTTTGGGCCGCGCGGCGCGGTGAACCACATCGTATGGAACTCAGGATCGTCGAGACCACATAGCGAGAGTATAAGAGTCACGAAGTAACCGAGAGAAAGAAAGAACGGGAACGCACATTCGTCGCCACCGCGAGATCGGAAACGTAGATTAATGTATTTATTAAACGTAGGGTAGCGCAAGCGAATCCTTTGGGGAAACTTCTGTGCCGCTTATATATAATTTTTGAGCCTTGTACAGAGTTTAGTGAAAGTCGAACCGATATGGTACAGGGTGAGTGAATGATGAAAGCTTGGAAAGAAAAATCTGTCATTTTTGAATTTGACATCAATTAATTTATGATACGCCGACCAGTAGGTTATTAATTTTAAAAAATCGCCTCATACTTTACATTCCTCGTTCTCGCTTTTTCGCATCAACGCATCGAATTCTTGATCTTCAATTGATTTGTATCTCATCAATGATGCATCCAAGGAAAAAAAATAACGATGTTTCTCTTTGTGACTTTGTCAAATATACATATACTCGGTAAGGCTTGAACTTGAAAGATTTTCTGTTTTTCTACGTAGGCATACGAGAAGATCTGATAACCAAAGAGTCAGTTTTTCGAATCCATAGACTAGATGGGATAGACCGATAAATGATGGAAGGTGAACGCATAGTCCAGGTATTTTCAATGTCCATCATCTCTGGCCTTGCCTGACTGTTTGTTTTGGAGAGTTATGTTAACATACATCCAAGCCCACTCACTGAGATATTAAGACGTCAACCGGAATATTTCAAACGATTGATTGAAATAAAGTTTATTTACATTAAACGTCAGATAGGTATGGATTTCATTACTATGAGTTTCATTCGATGAATTGCAGAATGGTATTACACCTCAATAAGGTGCGTACGTATGAGAGAAATAGAATTACAGACTGTTATCGCATCTGAAGGGGGATTGAATATCGTGTTGAAAATAGATCATTACTTCAAAAACTTCATCGATTTAGAAATAAATTTTCATATAAAATCTCGTGTAAAGAAATTAATTTATCTTGGTTACAATTTACTCCGGTAGTATTACTTATATGTAAGTAATCGGGCACAGATTTTATATATAACATAGAGAAAACGCCGTGTAATCGGGAGAAAGACAATATAGACAGTTCGGTATAAAGATTTGAGTCGATTTGTGTTGACATACGTCGAGACAAAGTCAATATGCCGTTTCTCTCGTCTATTAAATCGTTGAAGAACTTGGCTCGAGGCCTCCGCAGTTCGCGCACTCATCCTTCGTCGTCGCGGTAAGTGACTGACAATGTGTCCTTTCCTCTTTCTCTCTTTTGTACCTTCTTTCGCCAGAAGGCTGCTTCCCGTCTTCCCCCAGCTACAGCAAATACCCAAGGGTACTTTTCTTCCTTTCTGATCATCCTTTTTTTCCTACCCACAACCGAAACCGTCTTCATCCTTTCTCCTGAAGGCTCGGTCTTCCTCACTAGCATTCAATATGTATTCTCTTTAGTGCTGGACTCCACTTCGGTACTTATTTAGGTTCCACCCCATGGAAGAACAATGATGTCGTACCTTGTCAAGACTCGGGTGGAGTCTCTTACTTAATTGAGTCGAATCTCGGAAGATTCGAGCGACGTTTTTTGTCAAGGGTGTGTGTAAGTAAGGGGAAGAGAGGAGAAATAGCAAGCAAAAAGAAAAATCAAACGAAAACAAAAGTCCGCTATACAAGAGTAAGAGGGAAAGACAAGGGAACCGAAGAGATTTTTACGAAGGAAGAAGAAGAAAAACGGTCGAAGACAGCAGTGAAATACATCCAGTTGTGGTTAAACTCACAAACGACATCAACTCTCTCTTTCTCTCCATTACTTGTCTGGGTTGTGTTCGCGATATAAAATGTTGTGCGAACACCGGTTCACCGTGGGCGATCGAATCACAAACTCGTATTCCCCTTTCAAATCAATCTTTCTCAAAGCTCCAAGACTTCGCGGATATCAATAATGAGCCTAATTGTATTATTTGTTGAGTGAAAGGGGTATAAAAAATATTCCATTTTTTCGTTAGCCGTGAGTAGAATGAAATAAATATATTATGTTTATCACACAGAGAAATTTCGCTTGCGCCAACAAAATTCAATCAGTCCAATAAAATAACAGGTACATCAATGATTGAGCAACCAGCGTTACCGAATATATTTGTTTTTGCACCATGCAGCCTAAGTTTTTTTATACAATGATATAAAAAATCGCAAATCTTTCAAATTAAATAAATATTGAAAGCTGTTCTCTAAGCTTTGGTGCATGCATAATTTATTCGAGATTGGCGATATTGACGTCAAACCGAGTGGAAAAATATTGTGTGATTAATAGTTAGTGTTTGTGCTTCTCCCTTTCCCTCTCTCTCTCTCTCTCCCTCTCTCTCTCTCTCTCTCTCTCTCTCTCCCCCTCTCCCTCTCTCCCTCCCTCTTGTTTTTATGTCTCATTTATGCTACTATAGTTTATTTTATTGTATTTTTACTTCATTTTATATTATTTTGTTTTATTTTATTATTGTATGTATATCAGCGCTATTGCCTAAAAGTTAATACTGAGGCAAAAATAAACAATAAAAAAAATCAAATCAAATCCCTCTCTCTCTCCCTCTCCCTCTCTCTCCCCCTGTCCCTCTCCCCCCTCTTTCTCCCCCCTCTCTCCCCCTCCCTATCTCCCTCCCTCCCTCTCTCTCCCCCTCCCTCTTCCCCTCCCTCCCCCTGCCTCGCCCTCTCTCCCTCCCTCCCTCCCTCTCTCTCTTCCCCCCCCCCCCCTAATCGATAATTCGCAAATAAGCCTCTTCGAAAAATCACAAAAATAAAAATTTGCTTAAGGATCTTTTATCAATACATTAGTGATAAAAAATGTTATTCAATTAAAATTTGCATATAATTAATTTATCAAGGATTAAAAATGTTTGATGGTCCTTCTTTCGAATTTTTCAAAAGTCGTTGCTCATAAATCTGATCGCTTAAAAGGATGAAAAGATTTGAAATGTCATGTTGGATTTTTCTAAAAGCGAGTATAAAAAGTTGACGGTTTTCAAAACGTATTTTAGAATTTTGGTTGTAATTATCACGAAGAAGAAAGTTCTGAAAAAATTCGTAGGTATTGGGAATAAAACGAAATTCAATTCATATGACAGAAAAAAAATCAGTTGATTTTTCTGTTGAAATTTTTTTCGTTTAAACAATTCATTAATAACTTTTTCACATTATTATTACCGAAAGTCAATGTTGATATCATCTTGGAGACGGTTAAGTTTTTTAAATCGTGGAGTACCAAAATTCTGATCAAATAAAATGTTTGATTAGAGGCATTTGTATAAAGCGCCCTGAATTATATGCAGAGGAGTCAATTCGCTTACGAACGATATTGATTTTCAATGTTCGACAACACATATGAGACAACACTGGTAACCAGATACAAGCTGAACATACAAAGTGATAGAGAATTCCTGAAACACGTTAAAATATATTCGACAACACGAACTTTACTGTTAAAGCGCATGATTCTAGGTTGAAGCAATCAAAGTCGGTTATGAGACGGAAATTCGGTACTGAATGCTGAGGGATTCTCACCTTACCCAACCCTCCGTTTTATCACCAGAGAGTAGTTTCAGCTTATAGTTCGTGCATAGTTCACCCCCGACCCAGGAATTATCCGAAACGATGAACTTCATCTCCCTCTTAGTCACGGAACTCCGGTCTCCATTCATGTGATACAGTGTCCGAGAGTGACAGAGGTAGCGAGAGAGTCACGTCCCCAAGTAATCGAACATGATCGAGAAATCTAGTTTCTCGACCGTCCTCCCAATGGTCTTATAATCCGCCTAATCGTTCGTCGAAGATCGAAAGCTTACACGTTTATGTATTTGTTCATCATAGCTTATGTCGGAAGTTAGTATGGCCGCAATTTTTTGGTCACAGAATGCATTAACTCTCCCTGGTCATACGGGGTCTAGATGACCCCAATGTTTTTTTTTGTAAACAAGTTCTCTTGTTGCAGATTTACATGGTCAAGATTTTTTTTCATCACTTGGAGCGTCGACTGAGACGCTATATATAATTAATCCGTATAATAATAAGAATATTACAAATAACATTTGCTTTCATGTACACTAAAACACAAAAGAGAAGAAGGAGACGTGTATTTTCAATGGGTTTTTTCGATACTGGAGACTGGATTAGTTCTATTGCTTATTTTATTCGTTTATTCTCTCAAGCCGTTGATTGTTTGAGAGGATTAATATTTTATTTTCGAGTCGAATTGTTTTATGACTGAAAGCCGATTGAGGGTTTTACCAAAAAACATGCAGCTCATCAATATCAATTTCTATAAGGCAATATAAAACGAGTTCGAATCGGTCGAAGACTCTCTTGTTCCCTTCCGGCGGCCACATTTTTATGACCACTCATTATTCATAAGATTTTGTATGTACGTGAAAACGTACGCTCTTGTGGGGAATTCCAACCCTTGACCGAAAACCATCTAAAGATATTGAGGAACCAATGAAAATGCATGACACATCTTTCCAAGGGCTTCCCCTCCAACCTGAGGAGTGGGAGTGATTTGTATTTCTCATTTTTTTAAAAGGGTAAAAGCAGATCTCAACTAAAAGTTGCCGAGCCAACATCAATCAATAGAGCTCTCAGAACGTTGCCGAGCCAACACCTTAAAACCAATATTTAATTACACGTTGCCGAGTCAACACATTAAAAACAACATTTAATTACACGTTGCCGAGTCAACACGTAGTTTAAATTCGAAGCTTACACACATACCATTTGTAAAATTTCAATAGTTTGTAAAAAATACAGTTCAAGTTATTGAAACATTGTGTTCGAGTACATGTCTTTATACGAAAACAGTCACCCTCTATTAATTTAAAGTGTGACATAGCCAACCCCCTTTCGTCATACATCAAGTGCAATAAGCCTTACAACCTTATTGGATTGCAATAATAATCGCGAAAGAGTTTGGTATGAAACATCACTGTATTATCAGATTTTGTTCACAACGATAATTGTTCCAGGTTTTGAAATATTCAATGTGTAGAGATTCAAATTCTTTGAATCTCTATAATTTCGAATTATAGAGACACGATATTATCTCATCTCTTTGTATATCAACTTATTTAAACCAACTGCAATTTCTTTTCTGGTTATATTCGACTGAGATTTCAAAATTTCGTCAATCTAAACTACTGTGTATTCTTGGCGTACGAAATGTCTGAATTTGATAAAAGGGGGGGGGGGGAGAGAGAGAGAGAAGAATACCACATTTATCTATGCGTGACATTAATCCTTGCAAGGTAATATTCGAATATGCGGCAATACTTAAAGGGCCGTTTACACCCGTTCGTTGTACGATAGCTATTTTTTTTATTTCATGTAAAAGCTCTCGATTTCTTAATTCTTTCGGAATATCCCGTATTGTATTATTTTATATCGCAATATATATAGATGTGTGCGAGCTATTTTGAGCATCAACTGTGTACCACGCGATTTGTTAATTTATTAAATATTTGCAATTTCCGGTATAATTATCCCTGTCACATATTTATTTTCTGCTTCTTATGTCGTATCATATTCGTTTTCGTCTCCAGGTTATCGTAGCTATAATTTCTATTGCTTTAGGTATCTTATATATACGACAATCCTTGTCTTTTATGTTTTATGTATTTTTTGTATTCCACCGTCCTTTATTTCAATTAAGTCCATCTTGCATAATGAATATCGCTCATTGAAAAATGTTCAGTATAAAAAAAAGAGAATAGATAAAAAGAAAGAAGAGTATTATTACAAATGTACTCGTATAATTCATATTCTTTTGGGATCCAATTTAACAAACAGTGTTAACGATGAGTGATCACGGAGGGTTAATGTTATGTCAAGCTTATAGGAGATGTCATGGAAAATTTCCGAGACTATGGAAAACATTTAAATGTAATCAATTTTTGTCAGCTTTTTTTAAAGTAAATACCAAATGTTATGTAATGAAAGTTTTTTTTCTTTCGAGACAATAATTTTATGATTTTATAATTATTATCATCGAAATCGATTTAATTCGAGATGAACAATGTAGTAATGATTTTGTCTGGCTTTCCTTAACCTGTAAAGGGCCGGAAAGCCTAAATATAGGCGTGACCCATAATCGGTACTTTGGATATGATAGATATAGGATATACCCTACTACTTTTGGCAATTTTTATAAGGATATCAAACTCCTCAAACCCCGGCCCTCTAAAGGTTAATGTTGTCCAAAATAAGGCTGTTTCCTTAACCAATTTCAGGATGACTGTGAGAACTTTTCACCATAACCTGATTTAAAATTTTTTTTTAGTTTACAAATTTAACTGTTGGAAAGACCTTGAAGGACTGATGAAGATCAAAGATATATTAGCAAATACATTTTCCAACGTATAGTGACGCCAATTTTGTCTGTTTCCGTCATTATATACCCAAACTTCTTAAACTTCATAACCATTATGGACCTATGTGTACCTGATAGCTAATTAAAAAAGAAAAAACCCTTTCTTTTCTGAAGCTTTTGTCATCGAAAGGTCTACTGCACTCATTTTGCGTGGAATCGGATCATGATGTCTATATTTTAATTCAATATCTGGTTTATTGAACCCATGATTCTATTTTTTTCGTCCGTCTTCCTAAGTAATGCTATACGATGACTTCAAGGCGGCTTTACGTATTCATCGTATCCCTATCGAGTAAACCCGCCGAGAAATTGACAGCGGATCCCGAGGTATGGTTCAACGGTGTCTGAATCGTGTCTCGAGACTTCAACTATAAGGCTTTAGGTTTTTGATCCATCGTCATCTAAACTCTATTATGATTGAACGAACGAGCTATTTGTAGCCACCGCTCGAATTCGATACAACAAAACAAGGAAGAGTTTCATTCTCTGAGTTACACTTTTTACTTTTTATGTCCTTTTATCGTAGTCAATGTGAACAATCGCATAGTCGGCATAGATACATAAGAACGATAACTCTTTCTTCGCTCTCGTATATTTCCCTTTTTTCGCGATGGACAATCCAGGAGGCCCAGGCACGTTTAGCCGAAGACCCTTTTCACGATTTCATGGCGGCTTATTTTTGCATACCACGCTGTTACGATCGATACATATTTCGAAATATACGACCACCATGTATAGAGAATCTGCACATATGGCGATTTTATTCCCGAGGGCCAATAACATATACATATACATACAAGCCAAACGGGAACACGAGTCTCTTGGAACAGAAAAAAATGCATTAGTTCTCATTCAAGGTCAAATACGAGAGAAGGGCTTGTGTTAGCTCACATACTCCGCGGCCTATTGAAGTCCTCTGCCGATGCCCTTTAAATACAGTGGCGTAGAGGGCGAAAGGGATTTCTGGGCTCGTGGACACAACGGATCGAGGGAACCACCAACAACAAAGAGACGTCGCGCGACGTCCCGTAGCTTCCTAAGCATCCATCCTCTTTGCAGCGGAGGATTGCTCCCGCAGTGCGGAGCTCAAAAGCAGGGAGAAGGAAAGACCGCGCGACAGGACTCGAAACTCGCCTCTTAAACTCGGTGTTCACTGCCGCCGGAGATTTGTAGCCTTTGCGTGATATATCGCGGCATTTGCTATTCGGCAGGTCTGCCTCTTTCCCCCTCCCCCCTCAGTCTTCTTCCGTAGCTTTTGTATACCGAGTGTGGTGCACCCGCTGAGATACCATGGACAGAGTCACCCAAATTCGCGTACTGGACCGTTGACCAGGCTAATACCAAGACTTGAACACACGACGAATGCATTCGGAAACTGGCCTAGGGCCAAAATACTGTTAACCAGTTTCAGTTACTTCAGGTCATTGATAATCCTTTAGATATGCTTACGTTCAAGTTTTTGTCCTCGGGAGCTTCGCACGAGATAGTCTAATTCCTACTTGTGTTGATTCAAGTAATTTTGTTGTTCTTAGCGAAGTGGTCTGTACTGTGAGCCTGAATTCTCCAGAAACTTGCACTCCATATAGAGAATTTTCGAAGCTTTATAAGTTACCCAGCATGTTACAATTAGTTAGTAATTCAGAGTATAACTAATAGCAAACACAAGAACCACTAAGTGCAATCACATGCATATAACAGAATTCGAAGATTCAAATATTCATTGACTCTGTAATCAAAGCAGGTTTGTTTCTGTTTTCTTTATTTATTGTATTATGGGTTCATCCCAACGTTCATTAAATTATGAAGACCACTATCACTAATATGTAATTCTGACCAAAAGTGTCTGACTTTACAAAAACGGCATTTATTCATCACAATCACAGGAGTCACTTTGTGACATTGGACAACCATACCAAAGTTATGATTACAATAATAACCATCTTCAATAATCATCTTTCTACGTACGTGGAAAGATGAGAAAAATAATAGCCATTTCGCTGGATATGCCCAAACGAGCAAAGGAACGAAATAAACCGCTTCTAATGATCATTCATGTGAATACGTGGAGATATTTTTTGCAAGTTTCCTCATTCTCACGTGGATATACCTGAAACTGTGGAAAGAGCGCAAAAAAATCATATAGCTCGAGTACTGATGCAGCACGGACGCCTTCCCCACGATTGTGGATTCCTATACTCGTTTGCCTGTTCCCCAGAACTTGGGCAATAACGCCATGGCGTGTTATACCACATGTATACACATAGATATGCCCCGTGGTCATTGCTGCGGCTTCTCCTGTTGAAAAATAAAAGTGCTACTATACTCTTTTATCGATCCCAGGTTGCAGCACGGTTTTCTGCTCGACATTTTCGTGAATATGATCGCTTCTCTGGTTGTCATTGAATGCGTCCAAACATTCGCTCTTTCTCTTTCAACGGTTCGCCATTAAATTCGCTCTCCACGGGATAATCAGCTTTCTCGTTATTTGACGAATTCATCGAGCCAGAGCGCATGGGCTTATTTCGTCGTGTGCACTCGAATACTCGCTCTTTGTTGATAGCCACTGGTAGAAAGAGAGAAGTTAAAAAGAGAGAATCATCTCATGAGTTGAGAGACTCATCCACTCGTGCATTTCATATTGCTTCACACAGGATTTCAAGAGAGTGGATTTTGTCTAGTTCTAGCTATAGTACTCCATATGTGCCCGAGTAGATGCGATATGTGTGTAATATGGCTTGAGTGCGCTGAGTAATTGACCTCTCTCTGCATCGACCAATCTCATATGCGGCGAGAATCGTTCTCCACGTATTTCCATATTGTCCTTTTTCCATTCACAGTAGATCATTAACAGCAAACCAAACCGAAAAAGTCTTGTGACATATATTCCTATAAAATTCCAGTCCACGAAGCCGAAAACGCACAATGATTTTTTTTACTTCCATGTTGAAATCATTATTGGATTATGTGATGAAACTCGATGTCTTTTTAATTAGTGGTCAAAGGGAGATTGTTCAAATTGTGATTGCAACTGAAATTGAATACAATCAGACCATGTTTTCTCTAAATAAAACATTTAGTGTCCCATTCGTTTGCGGCAAAACAGGGGCCGAAAACAGTGATTAAATAAGCCGGAATCTTTCTGAGGGACAATAAATAATATTCAACGTTTAATAGTATGGACACACTTTAGTGCCGGCTATTGTATACTATACCAATTTAAATATATTGCACATTAATATATTATGGTAAATATTTGTACGTTTTCAACGGGAGTCCGGTGGGCGAATGGAAATTAAAATAAAAACGGGCCAGCCGGAAAGAAAAACAGCGAGGAAGAGGAGGATAGCTTCGAAGCGCGAGTTAGCGTTGATTTAGTGGTGTACCGTTAGGGACCAGATGAAGTCCGAGCAGTGGTAGAGAGTCCAGTTGGAAGATCGTTTGAGTGGAGAGCGTTCGCTGGAGAGCTGCATGCATTTTGGATTATCAATACAGATGCATCCAGGTATATGTACATACATATACAAACAATATTCGCTATATTCCGTGGATATATCCCATGTGAATCATGCTATGACGCAATGATACAGATAGCCGCCGGAAATGGCGGAAACTAAACAGTGGTAGCCGGAAATGATGCCGGCTCCCGCCGCGTACTTCCGCCTGGAGAACGCGCGTTGGACGAGGAGTCACAGAGAAGGCTCTTCTGTACTACAGTATTATCTGCTGCTCGCTGAAGAGAATTTCGATCGCACTAGCTATTTGTAGAATTCAACAAAAAGCTTCAACATGCATGCTATTTACCATGGACATGTAAAACTTTTGCTTTGGTTAAGTGGTACATGCTTCTATTAGAGAGCTGCAGGATAAAGATGTAAATATATGGAAGGAGGCCAAAAAAATAGAAAGATTTGCATGCAAAGACATAGCGATGCTGGGAATCCTCAACTCGTGTTCAGCGGAATACAGCAGGGTGGATGCAATGCATTTCGAAATATACCATAGGCATTGCACGAAGTGTGTGCGGTACGCATACGAATTTTCCATTTCCTACTGTGATAGTGGCCCAGGGGATGTGCGGTTATTTTATATCACTCTCGTCCCCCAACGCTGCTTCGATTTTTCTTATCGTTTTTTTTTCTTTTACTCTTTCGACGTGGAGCGTACATCCATCGATATATTTATGGTAGTAATGATCGAGGTCGTCAGAGTGAGTCTCACAGAAAAGGGGATGAGAATTCAGGGAGTTGGAGAATTGAGCAGAAGGGGGTAACGTTCGGTAAAAGACAGAGAAGATCGAAGTGGAGGACGCGCGACGAAATCGGGTCGGGCCCAGGCGTACTAGAGGTTGAAAATAAAATCCGATGGGGTGGAACAGGTGATGGTGGCAGAGTGCCAGGGTTAAAAAAAAAAATTGCCGGTCGGTTACCGGAAGAGGGGTATAGAAATGCGGGTGGACAGAGCGCTCGAACCTCTCGCGTGTGCATACGATAAATCTCCATAAATATGTATGAACGTCCTACCGTTCCCACGGGACCTTTCCTACTATAGAACCTACTATCCTCCTGATACACTCTTCCCTTTCGCTTTTACTCATCCGTCGCCGTGCCACTTGCATCCTAGACTCGACCGGGAGTACCAACGAATTATGACCGTGAATGGTATTGACCTGACACTGTAATTCTTCATTTTCATCTTTCAATATTTACTCCCGTTCTCTCGTCAAAACTACGTATCAAAATTCAATTGATATTCCTTGAAATATATAGGCTTTTAGCTTTAATATGCAAAGAGGATGACGCGTACGTGTATGCGGAAATCCATTTCAAACTAATTTCATTTATACCCTCAGCGTCGCTTTTTTATTTCTGCTCTTCATTAGCATGAAGGTATTTCTGGAGAACGATCCAACTTTTTTCTCTCAAAAGTTTAGGTTTCAGTCTTCACTAGTACGATTTTTTATTAAAATTTACAAATTACAGTTGAAAAAGCGTCTAAACAGAATCGAGTAAGATAATTTACATGTGGGTAAAGGGTAACATATCTTCAATGTTGTTGATGAATGTCAACGTCAAGCCAGAGGTTGGTATGAAAATACGTGATGCATGTAGTCCATCTACGCAGTTTTCACACGTGTATTCCGATGGAATATACATGTGAAATACTAGTCAGGATTTCACCATTCACTACGGATACTTGTATGTTCATTAACGGTATATACATCAGTCGGTACAGAATGACAGAGACGAGCAACGTTGGCAAAGTGGTACTATAGGGTAGTATGATGAATGCTGCACTTGCAGAAATGATTCATCCGGAATTCATAGTTATATTCCGCGGTCGTGAATATTACTAGCATAGCAAAACGATACAATTAAATAATCAGTCGACATGTGGAGTGCACTATACATTCGTTTGAACAAAAAAATCGAATTTTTAATACCGCAATAGAATTCAAGGAAAATAGGTTCGTGCAGTTATTTGTTGAAACCTTCCCAGCGCAATGGATAATTCGATTCGATTCTTGGATAGTATCATACATTTTTGAATAACAACAACAAAATCCTTAGAATATTTACGAAATTACATAATCTTTATTGATCAGCTATGGAATAATATATTTTTTAATGCAGTAACTTTTCGAAGATAATCACATATCATATTCAGAATTCATTTTCGATTCATTTGCTTCTAACCGTGATGTCATTCGATGACTTAACACTATTAAGAGAAGACCTTTTATCAAATTGGAGAGCTTTTGTTGACACTCCCAAACTAAATTGAAAAATGTATTGAAATTCGATCTCTGGATATGCAACAGATACACTGAGAAAAGAATTTTGTCGAAAAACTTGAAATACATTTAATTCAACTAAAATATTTAGTCCCATACACACGAGTAAATATTTGTAAAATTTCATAAAATATTTGGACAATGATTGAAATAGATCGCGATTTGGATTAATAAAATTGAGGGTTGCGTGAAAATATTGGAAGTATTTTAACGTATTATTTTGTTGGTATAAGAACAATTATATGTTGAATCTACGTGAACTGTGTTGTCGTGAACTGTGAATCGCAGAATTTATACAATAATAACAATAATCAACATCTTATAAGATGTTGATTGTTGATAAATTCTGCGATTCCAGTTGCACTGCTACAACTTGCGTAGATATATAAAATATCTTCTTTCGTCAAGGCATCAACCGGCTTGTTTTGGTTGACTTGTTGGGCTACCCAAAAGAACCCTGGGGGCCTACTCCACGTCAGATACAGATTATAGTCAAGCACGCAAAACGGCCGACCATGTCGTTCTCGATTTACAACGATCCCGGTATATAGACTCGCTTCACGAAGTGGATAAATTCGCTTCGCCGAAGACACTGACGACTCCTGAAAGTGGCAGATGTCGGGAGTTCGCGAAACGAACGAGCGAGTCCATGACCCAGTTCAAGTAGGAACCATCTCTTATAACCCGGATAGTGTGCTCAGGCTTTTGGAAGGAAGCAAGTCGGGAGTGAAAGAGAGTGAGACGACAGAGAAAGATGGAGGGAAGCAGTGAGAGAAAGAACGACAGAGGAAAAGCAGAGGAGCAAAATTAGAGAAACTGTCGGACTAATTCAAAATTACCAAGCAACAAATACATGCTCGAATCACTTCAACATTAGTATTATGAGTATACATAGATTTGTTTGTGTTTTCTGTGTGAGCCAAGGGTGAGATGGAGAAACGCAAACATAAATACGTGATTCAAAGTTTTCCTAGGTTTTCCATCAGCACGGAAGCAAGACAGACACACATTTTCGTCTCAGAATTTGCGTCAATATTATTATGGCTCACACCGAGGTGATGAATAGAAAGATTCGACAGAGTTTGTGCTACCAAAGTTGTATGATTACTCGTGTAACCTTTACGTCTGACCTGAAACGACACATGGCAAATGTGCCAATAGAATAAAAGTAGTGCGAGTGCAGCGTATTTGGGACAGTTAATAGGGTGTTATTTCGTTTCCCAAATTACGGTAATACGAATTGATTTTTTTCTTAATTAGCTTGCCATAAAAAGATCCAAAACATCTCTTTCGATAGCCAGAACATTACATGTTAAACTGTCTTCATACCTTTGATAGGAAAGGGATCACTGCTGTGATCCCTTTCCTATCCTTCCTGTATACCCTCCTATATACCAAATTGTTATTCCACACCAGACAAATTTACGCTCAATAAGAATCATTATAGCTGTCGCAGACTACGTGATTTTATACGCAAAGTAACATTGACTAGCAACATACGCCAGTATGCAGGCTGTGATGCGTCATTACGCAATGCACTCACGGAAGTAGATGATTTAATTGAACATTTAGTTATATGTGCATGTATAGAAATGACTGTGGAAATCCTGGGTGGTAGATTTAAGGCCTTACATACGTCCAGAATTTTCAAAAAATCGATTTTTTTTTTACAGATTACTATTCTCTATAGTTTTAGGCGTATTTCTGTGTAAGTCGATTATACAAATTTCCCATAGATCGAACGTTATTATAGAAAACGTGACTGCCCAACGAGAGTCTGATGCGCGCAGGTAGATGTCTCGAGCGAAACGCACTTGAAACTTTAAATGCATTTTTCTCAAAACTACTTTTTCTGACACGGTCTGCATGATAACTCATACAGTTTTTAATATTTTTTGATGCTTTTTTTTTAAATATTCGAAATTGTTTTCTCTATAGTCTGTCAAGTCGGATTTTTGATGTTGTGATTAAAAAATTTTATAAACATAATTAAAGTGTGACATTTATGACACAAAATGCACACGTTTTTTTAAACTGCCGTAAATTGCCAAAATTTTTCGAATTTCAAAAATCCGGCTCGACAGACTATAACTACAACTTTATTTTACAAGAATTTTTTTACGTTTTGCAGATCCATCAGCATTTCAAGAAGAAATGATGCAGACCGTGGAGCAACTTTTTTTTCATAGTGCTTCGGGAAACGTGATTTTTTATGTTGTAATTTTGAAAAAAAAAATTAAATAAATTTTTTTATAAAGTTTAAATACTAATAAACAATATGTAAAAATTATTTTTATTAATTTCTATTGCTATCTCTTTTAAAAACAGTTTTTCTTTTAACGCGTTTTAGGCGCTGCTGGACGTATGTAAGGCGTTAAACAGTGAATACAACTACAAAAGATCCCAATCAATATGTATTTATACCGGTGTACGATGCTGCAAACACATGCCTAAAGTATCAACCAACCTCGATTTGCCCAACAAACTCTTTAAAAGAACTTGACCTTTTTTTTAATAAACCGTTCTAGTTTTTAAGGTTATCACGTGAAATGTCGCGAACAATTATTGATAAGTGACAGTAATTGATGGCTTCACTATTTTGGGGTAAAAGATGAAATAAACTGAATTGCATCTGCTGTCACGTCTTTATTTATGGTTAGTGTTAATTTTTTCACTTTTTTTATAAATTAATTGACGAAATTTGGGGAACATTATTGATGATTTTCGAGATTTGGGAAATTTGACTCTTAAATAATGTGGCAATAAGTTTAAAGAATGGAAAAAAACGTAACTAAGTACATGCAGATTTGTTCTTCGTATTTCCAAAGAACTGAACACATTTTGCCTGTACAGTATTGTTTCATCGTTTCATCATTGAAATATTAACTTTTCCATGCCAAATCGATAAACTTTAAAACGTCACTACATAAGAAAAATACCCGCTATGAATTTTTATGTTCACATCGTACAAGTGTTACTTGTTCTTAATAATTGACAACTAATCCGACTTCCAGTTTTTTATCACGAAACAGCGTAGGCAGATCAGATGGTCATTAATCCCAATGGAATCTTATTTATATTTGAAAAGTTCAGATAGATCGATCTACTTGCTACTTTATGCAATTAATGATGATGGATCGTGTTTACTCGATAAAGCTTATAATCTAGATGGTTTACAGACAAATTTAGTTTTTATCACCAAGTATAGTTGACCTATCAACGCTGTGAGTATTAAAAAAATCATAAACCTGAATGGAAATAGAAAATAAAAAAATATGTAATCGCAGTCGGTAGGACTCGAACTTACGCTCCCAGAGGGAATCTGATTTCTAGTCAGACGCCTTAACCACTCGGCCACGACTGCTGTGTTATAAGCTTAAATTAAGTAATGTATATACAGGTGAAAGAACTGCACCGATAAGCCGTTTAAAAAAGCCAAGAGTAGGAGAAGTTGAACGAGTGCAAAATTTTTAGCTGAGGCAGTGAAGACTCGGAGTCTGGAAAATGGAGCAGGTGAAAGTAAAACTGATAGCAGAGCAGTCGTGGCCGAGTGGTTAAGGCGTCTGACTAGAAATCAGATTCCCTCTGGGAGCGTAGGTTCGAGTCCTACCGACTGCGATTTCGTTTTATTTTTTTTAATGCACTTTTTAACTCCATCGTTTGTGCTCCAGCTTTTTGATTTCTCCAATTTTTTGTTCTTTTTCACTCTAATTATATGGAGCGATTCTCGTTAGGGTTCCCCAATGGATTGCAGGGCTTTTTTTACATTGGCTTTTGGACGCGTCAAAAGAACTCGCTACAGGAAAGGAAAACGCGTGGGCGAACGATTATGCAAAGTGGTTACGAACTGAGTATTCAATTAGGAGACTTTGACCAGCTTTTCCGTCGTTCTTGCACGATCTTTTATTTGCGCCCTCGTTCTCGTCATCGCCACATACCACCCTGACCGCAATCGTTCGTGATTTGAAAAATTATTTGTGCCTCCGTTGCTCTCGGTCAGCTTTGATTAATCGGAGGCTGCAGTGCTAGGTATGTGTCAGACAGAGAAGGAGAGAACCAAAGAGGGTGCAAGCGACGTTCTCAGCTGTAATACCTTCTACATCCCTTGCTCTCTCGCACTCTTACGATACGATTTATCGTTCGCAATTTGTCGACGTCGCGCACCCAGCATTTGCTGGTAACACGTTTGACGTACGGGACGAATTAAGTAGAGCACAGTAACGACAAATTCCTGATGCGGATGCACCCACATTCCAACTTATCGTCCGGTCTTCTAAACACGAGAAAAATGATTTGTCCGAAATTGAAAGAAAAATTAATCAATTAACCCTCATGTATACATATACAGTGGCGGCCAAAAGTATTAGGGGCTCTAATTGTCTATCTTACTAGAAAAACTGTGACTTAGAACTTCTTCAACTATTGACTACCATAAACCTCTAGCCACGATGAAATAAGTAAAGGAAAATATGGTTCAACTTTAACAATGATTTTCTGAACCACTAAATCTCAACCCAAACCAAAAATTATCATCCTTTTTGAAAGTTGGATTCAAGAAACATTACAAGTTATCAAAAAAGAAAATTTTTAAATTTTCGTGCCAAAAATATTGTATCAAGAGCCGTGGTAGCGACTCGAGGCCAAGTATTAAAAAAAAAAGCCAGCGCGAGCCCTGCCGCACTCTTATATACTCGAATATGACGGTATTCGGTCTTTTTCTTTCAAACCGCTCTTACGGAGGAGCGGATTGAGTAAAAAATGTGATTGTAGAGGACGAATTTTTTATTTATTTTCCCTTTCCATTGGTCTGTTACCAGTCGATCCATCCACCCAACCCTGAGATATCGTAATTCTGTGGATTATAATCGAATATTTCGGGATATTTGGTTTTTTGGAGTCATAAAGGCTTAAGTCGCGCTTGTTCACGTTTGGGCATACGTCCTTTGCGAGACTGATGTACATTTGTCTACCTTGACGTCGCACAGTAACCGCCAAGAATTATATATGAACGTCTCTTTTTCCTTTCCATATGATTTGTTTGGACAAACGCCATATATACGTATATATTTGGACAAACGCCATATATACGTATATATGTATACGTATCGCACGACACGCCTGCTCTCTCTCTCTCTCTCTCTCTCTCTCTCTCTCTCTCTCTCTCTCTCTCTCTCTCTAAGTAAGTTCGAGATTATATAGGCTAAAATGTTGCCGAGGATTTTTATCTTGGCGTTTACGAGCTCGATTGGTATCAATACTTATTCTGCCAGTTATTGATTATTGTTGTATTTTTTTTGGTATGACAGATGTTTACAATATATTTTTGCGTGTAGCACTTAATTCTTGTGTAAGGTTTATCTTCGATGTGCGATGGTCAGAGCATGTTACTCCTTTTTGGGAAAAGTTGGAATGGTTAAAATTAGAAGAGCGAAGGAAATACTTCATACTCAGTATGGTGCATGAGGTCTTTCATATGGGGAGGCCAAGATATTTGAAAGAACTTTTCGAAGTGGCAAGGGAGGGCAGAATTGCGTTAAGAAGAAATCCAGAGTATTTTATGGTTAAACATTTTAGAACTGAGTACAAACGTAATGCATTTAGTGTTGCTGGTGTTTATTTGTGGAATAAGCTTCCAGAAGAGAGTTTAAGAATGGATAAGAGAGCGTTTCGTGGGCTGATAACTAGTCTACTTGCAGATGGCTTTATTTAGTGCTATATTATAGTCTTTGCTTTTATTAACATAAATTTCTACGTAATTTGTTTATAATGATAATTACTTTTAATTATTATTATTATTTTATAATAATGTTTAACAATGAAAATTATTTCTGTATGATTTTTGTATAATATATTACGGTTTGATTTATATAGAATCTTGTTGAAAAGTTTGAAAAATTGTATAAATGTGGTTGTATTACAGAGGACTGTAGTCCTAGTGCATTCGGGATAAACAATCTATCTATCTAAAAAAAAATCTATCTCTCTCTCTCTCTCTCTCTCCCCCTCTCTCTCCTCTCTCTCTCTGTCGGTCTTAATATTTTTTTTAACCATATTCACGGGAAAATGATTTGTGGAGCAAAAATCTGGTGTTCGTTCACGAAAATATATATTTTTTCCTTTTCATTGGTTCTTATTACATTCTTATTAGAATTAAATCGGTTCACGTAATCTCGAAATGTAATTTTACGTATCATTTACAAAATACAGCTTTTTACTCCTTGGACATATTATCTAATATTACATTATTTCATACCTCATCGTTCATAAGGTGCTCCACAATTTTCGAAACTTGTTTTTTTTTTTTCGAAACGTCCACTACCGGTATAAACACCGGTACATAAATGAACTCAATGAACGGCATTCTGAAGAGGACAGATTCAGCTTTAGTTTGCTTTTTCGAAAAGGTTTCAACATTTATTTTTTGCAAGCAATACGTATTTTTATTATGACTCTTTTTTGGCTTTCTTTCAACCTCTGCAGTCGGGCCGCGAATTTAGTAGAATTTTTTTAAATCAGTCTGTCCAACGGGAATCTTAAAGTTGGGAGTTTAAACTTCAATTTCGTTTTTTGAAAAGTTTCGTGCGATTTTCTTTCGTATAGTTATTCAATTTCTGCCAAAAAAAAAAATAGGGTTTTGAAAATGCGGCGTAACATGAAAACTATAAGGTTTGAAAGTGAATCTCAAGGAAGTTGCATTCGTTAATGTAAGGTATACTAGAATTTTTTGAGAACTTTCTTCTGAAAATCTTTCAATTAATCTTGATCAAAACGCTGACCAATGGAATGCCATAACTATAGAAATCTATGGGGTTTGTGATAAAATATTTGGAGGAAAAAAAGTTGAATTTTTCAATTCTGCATGCATTAGAATTTTTTTCCATTATTATTTTTCTTTCTGACTAATAAAATCGAAAGGTGAAAAAAATTTCTTTGAGCAAAATCTACAAAAATGCCTACGCGTTTATGATTACAATATACAACCTTTCCCCTTTTGGTAATTTATCACAAGCTTCATAGATCTCGAGCTATGGCGTTCAAGTTGTCGAAGTTTTGATGAAAAATAGTTGCATGGAAAGAAAAATTTCGAAGAAAAAAAATTCTGAAGAAATTCTAGTGTCTAGTCTCCAGAGATTTTCTTCTGAACCTTATAATAGTTTCTTGTTATGCCAAATTTTATAAATCCTGCCTTTGTTCATTAAAAACTGAATAACTATGCGAAAATAAAATCGCACAATACTTTTTAAAAAAACGAGATTGGACTTTTAAGTTAAAAATGTTAACTCCCCTTTTTAAGGTTTCCCATGAGAAAACTAATTCAAAAAATTTCTACTAGACTCGCGTCTCGACTGCAGAGGTCAAAAGAAAACCAAAAAACAGTCCTATTCACAACGCCGTACCAGCTGCAAAAAAAAATATCGTAAAAAACTTTTTAAACAAGCGAATTGGAGCTGGGTCTGTTCTTTCCAAAATTCCGTTCATTATGTTCATTTATGTACACCGCCGGTGAAGTATCACCGCAAACAGCTTGGAGTCATATTCGGACTTTTGTTCGGAAAGTTCGTCAAATATCGTCAAATACGTTCATCGTCCTTATCTAGCTTAATATCATAATAATAATTTATTTTGATATATATATAGGATTGTCTTCGAAAGCCCTTGAGGCGACAAAACCCTTTAGCAGGCATCATTCAGAGTGTACATGGTTTCCTATGAAATTTCGTAATGCATTCACCGTTCTTGGCTATGTTAAAATGATTTTTTTTTTTTATTTTTTTTTAATTATAGACACACATTTTTCAGTAGGTTTTTTCGAGTTAAAGTAACTTTTTGCATGTAATGAAAAAGAAATAAAAGTTGTGAATGGAAACACAGTTTTGTTCTAAAGTACTAACAGCAATGCAAATTGATCATTTTATAAATAAGGTCGCAATGTTTTAATATTTAACGTTCTTTTTTCCTTTTTCAAAGTTCATTTATACGAGAAACCTTGGTCGTATGATCTTCTCGAATTTTGCACTTAAACTGCTGTTAGAGTTTTGCCCACAAATATTTCTTCTCAAATGAAATGGATGTAAATCCAACCAGAATCCTCTGGCTATTTTCATCTTCGGAAAGCAGTATTCAGATGTCATGAATTTTTTACTAAAAAGACACAGAATTCCAAGGAATGTAAAACAAGTATATCACTTTATGATTCACAATACAACGTCCACTGTCACTTTAGTATATCGAAAAAAGTGAAGCAGGAGAAACGTGTAATGAACTCTGATGCTTACACGAGTCTTCTCATCCTCGTACATCCTAGGATATTCTTGGTTTCCTCGAGATCCACGTAACTATTAATTTCAAGGCAGACAACACCCGTGGGAAATTACTACAAGTTATATCATTGACTACAAAAAAGAATGAGAAGGCTGTGTAAAAGAAAAAAGGAGAAAGGTGGAAGAAAAAAAAGCAAGTACGATGCATACACTACTCGCAGTAAGTCTAGCGGAAGATAGCCCACTCTTCGGCCACTTGAAGCTTGAAAATTGCAAGCACGAGACCGTAGAAAAGACATGATTTTATTTTCCGCATCGTACTTTTAAATTCGTTTATCTTGAAATTAGTTGACGTTAAATTTTATGGAAGAAGAAGAAGAAGAAGAAGGGAAGATTTGGTTGTAATTAAAATGATTAGCGTTATAAATGCTTCAAAGATTGCGAACTTGGAAAAGTCGCCTGAATAACCAATTTTCCTTCTCTAACTTTCTTCTGTTCGTATTCGATACTTCTACTTTATATATAGCCAAGTCTACAGATACTCGACGAAATATATGTTCTATATAAAGTATACGGTGGTCGAGCCGAGCTAGCAGAGAAGGAAGCCCTCCTTTGTCCTATTATCTGGCTTTCTCGATCGCGAGAGCTCTTGCCGAGTTTCCGATAGTGGGAGGGCTCGCTCTCTCGATTGCGCCTTCAAGTGTCGATGTCTCATAAAAGTGGAGAAAAAAAGGCGATAGAGAAAAATGGAAAGTACGCGAAGGAAGATGAGAGAGAAAGATGAGGAGGTGACTATGAGTGTGCTTCTATATAGGAAGTACACGTTACATTTATAGCTTATTATCCGGCCACCCTCTCATAAAAGTAGGCGTGGATGTAATGATTCTTTTCGTATGCTACATATCGTAGAATTTTCCCTCAGGATTGGAAGGTAGACTCAAGGGTTGGAAGAATTTTGACACAGTATAGTGCGAAAAGAGTCTGCAGAGGGTTATAAGAAATGTCAGTCCATAGAAACCAATAAAACAATGAAGAATAGAATACGATTATTGCCTTTGTTTTCATAAACAGCTTTTAAGGTGTTCTTCATGAAAAATGTTTACAAGTTCATGTAAGCAGAAAGGTGTTGCTGCTCATGTGATTAAAATAACATTGATTGATTCAATCAAATAGCATTAAATTAAAATCACCACGGGAACAAAAAGTTTTTTTACGAAAATAGTAGAAATAAATTTTTATGTGTGTCTTTCCAGGTTGTTCATGAAAGTGCTTCGTAGTAAATGATTTTTGCGATGTGGAGAAAAGAATTTTCATCAGCAAAAGGCGGAATGGGGGAGGACGGAAGATCGAAAGAAGTGTAAAGAAGAGGGCGGTTCCAACTTGAGAGAGATTCCGTGCTAAACGAGATACGCCGTGAAGAGAGTGGCTGACCCGCCACCGACGTAGATGAACGCGCTTCCAAAGGTATTGGTAAGAACCTCGAGGGGTCTGAGCAAGCGATAGGAATTCTCCGCTATTTATAAAGGGGTTATTAGCAGCCCCGGGCAACCCTGTCCCATATCACCGATCGGCATTGCTTCCATCAACAAAGAAGACGTGAGAGAACTGAGCACTAGGCATCCAAGAGCAGAGACTTCTTTCTTTGTCTCCTAGGGTCGATCGCGGGTATTTTATATCTCGATGCTAGAACTCTCGACACGCGACCCCTCGAACTTTTCAACTCATCACGATTCCGTCCATCCGCATCTCTTCCGCCTTCTCTTTTTTACTCTCTATCACAGAACTCCACATTTACGGTATCTCGAATTGATTCTACCAGTTCTTTCGACTTTGAAGATTCATTCTCAATAAATGTCTGTTGTCTCGAATGAATCATGGAAATCGGGATGTCACTTCGAATTTTCAAACTATCAGAAGCATTTTCGTGACGACTTACTGAATTCCTTTTATGTGATAACATAAAAATGCCACGAAAGAAAAAGCTGTTCTAGAGTTATGTCAGCGTAACTAAGTAGTAAAAACGAATAGAAATCCCTATCGAAATTAAGCTCAGAGGAATAAATTTAATTAAATCGAATGAAAAAAGAATCGATTCAATGAAATCTGTCATTTCGTGTTTTATAGTAAAAAACTAATATATAATATAACTAATAACATATTCTCCCACATCAAATAATACGAATTTAAAACCAGTTCTTTGGAACTCAATATTTAATGGACTCAACTGCATATAATCTTCAACAAACTCAATGTCCAAGCAAATAAAAAATAATTTCAATATTATCAGACTATGAAAAATAATTAGTGCTTTTGCACGAATTCTCTTATTTATTGTGCCCAAAAACATTACGGATAAATCAACAAAATATCTTCCAATTACACTAATACTAATGAATTAAGTTTTTTCCTCAGTGTGTCAACGTGAATCGTAAAAATAATAAACGATCAAATGCGATCATACGATTCCGTAGATAACATTCGTAGTATCATCAAATTTAACGCATAGTACTTTGTAATGCATACATACTATATGTATAACTGGACAAAAATGCAGATCTTGACTCTGCGTACATAAGAGTTACGATTGTACGACACGCCCTTCTGCAAGGTCGTATACCATAGTCGTTCTTTCTGTTGGTATACATGTAAAAGCAATTGGAGGACGAGGGTTGCGAATAAAAAAGACATAAAAAAGGGCAGGAACAAAAAGAGAACGAAAGTGCTCATGGTAGCAGTGGCACCGCGAGAGACTGGTGCGCATTGAAGCACCCGTCGTTATATTGAATACTTATGATCGTACAGGTGCTCCGCGAATTGCTTTTCATACGTGACATATTATTCAACGCGGGAGAAAAACAGACAAAAAGAATCGTTCCGAATTACTAACTTTTTTCAGAGATTTTTTTTTTTTTAATAGGGCTTTTCAAATTTCAACGTCAGAGATCAAAAGGTGATAATTTGCATAGAGGAATATATAAAAATATGTAAAAATGCATTTATGTGTACATGCATCGAAAAATACCCCGTTGAAAAATAAACCGATTTCTTTTCTGGGTCTCTATATGCCATGGCTTATTTTTTTTTAACTTCAAATAGAGTTGAATGAGCCATGTAGTAGTCTCCAAAGTTCGCTCATGTGAGTTTCGTATTTTTTTATTTATAAATACTTGAGTAACTCTTTCGAAACATACTCACACGCTTTAAAATTCATAAAATAATTTTGTTTGTAATGATCATGAAAATAAAAATATTTCAAATTTTTTTTTAGATGAAAGAAATTAGATGTAATATCCTGTAACAAAATTGTGTGAGAGTATTGAGTTTTCAATAGAAAGAGAAAATGTTCATATGAGAACTACGAATCTGTAGAAAAAATCGAAAAAATTGAAACAACCACTGAAAATCTACGAATGTCAAATAGAAAAATCTATACACAAAAAAATGTTGGCTTGAAAAGACTTTGCAGCACAGATCAGCAATAGATGTTAGTGGCTTTAAATAATGATTATATTAAAACAATTTTCCATTAGAACCGGAAATGATCATAGAATAACTAATGTGAGTTGGGTGTGAAAATGGAAAGCGTTAGTTTTACTTAGTGGAAATAGCCAAAGGGGAGTTCTCTGTGATAAACAGAAAAAAGGCGGTTTTAAATTTTCATGCGCAATTTTAATGCATTGGCGGAGAAAAATGGGGGAATAATAGCGAAAGGATGGCCCTTAAATGGATTGAGGATCGAACCGATCTACACTATATAAACATAATATGTGTATGATAAAAATTTTAAGAGTGTGGAATAATTGTATATGTATGTGCATGGGTTTAAGGCATAAAGCTCGTGGCCGAATCGTTTTATCGTTTTATATCGGGTAGCATGGGGACTACTGAGTAGGTAGGGTAGAGTAGAGCCATTTCAAGAGAAACTACCACCGATGGATTGCGATGTTTCACGAAAAGAGAAGGAAAAACCGGGATCAGAAGAACTCTGGTGTAAAATGTTCGAGGATATAAAACTCATTCGACGCCGTCAGAAGTTATACCTATTAAAGATTAATAAAGCATCAACGTGAAAAAGTGCCATAATAGTGATGGTAGACCGGTATAAGCGCGAGTCAATGTGGTTCCGTTTGTGAAATGCTTGGTTTTACAAACACAAGCACATACGAGTGCAAATACCACTGACACGTTATAGGACATATCGTGGGAGTGAGAAGATGTGGATAAAGAGAAAAGAGAATAAAAAGTATAGATTGTGATGGGGAAGAGAGAAGTTAAAGAGTGAGAGACAGAGAAAGGGAGAAAATAGCGTGAACAAAAAGTACGAAAGAGTATAAAGAAGGAGAGTTGGCATAAGAGAAGAGAGGCAAAAGGTCGAACCATTTGGCTTTACGCCACACCTTTTGAATTATTTACCTTTTTCACCTTCACTGCTTGCTCCGCCGTAATACTGGAACTTAGGACCCTCTGTCTTTTTCTCGCTTTCTGAGCACCAGTGCCACTCTTACTAGTGGCAAAAGAAGAGAGTTGCATCGACCATGACCCACCCTTTTCCTTGCGGATACCAGCCCACCAGAAGCATTTTCGGGTTCGTTCGAGGTTTCTAAAGTTGCAGCACATACTCCTTCTCACTCTACATGCCTTACCACAGCGTTTGTATCTACCCTCAAACCGTACTTGCACCCTAACTCTAGACTACACCTCACGCGAGCATAAAAGTTACCGGTATGGTGTGTGCACCTCCAGACGTCCAGTGGAACAAGAGGGGATGTTGGATATGGAGAAGGAAAGAGAGATAGACAGAGAAAAGTTAGCCTTAGCTCGCTTTCCAACACATTCCCCTGCAATTGCGGTAACGTGTTACAGCCAACTAAATTCGTTCGAACTCTTAATTACAAGTGGAAAGAGAGTTCTTGGCAGTCGATGTAGCACCGATAATAAAGATGCGGGGAAGCAAACTGGCTTTACTCTGTTTCCGTGTGCACCTACACAATGTATGGTGTTGAAAGACCGTGAAAGGGATCAATTTAACCTGAGCTAACGCCTCCAGACGTTATACAATGTGATCAACATTTAAACCAGAACCTTGTATACAAATGTAATCACGATTTAAATGGGATATCAATTTATTCAACTTCTACATTTTGCCATTACGGGTAGCAAACTTTCACGTTCTTCATTCCTGTCCAGCTGCGAAATGATCAAATTCTGCTGCTCCCAAATAGTGTTAAATTAACACCAACAATAATCTCAAAGGTCTGTCATGTAATTAATAATATTTTAGACTATTGTCTCATACACATGTGTGGTCTGACCTTTCTTTACAATGAATATGTGCAGTAGCTATGAAACTTGATAACTCAACTCCGGATAGCAGTAACTGAATTCTGGAAACCACTAATGAACTCAAATTCGATATTGTGGCTTAGCCTTTGGTTGTATATGGTGTATTTGCGTAAAAAGCCGGATATAAATGGCGCAACCAATATAATTTAGTGTCGTGGCTGAAAAGAGAGGAAGAGGAGGAGGTCTGCCACTTTCATAAGCAGGACGTACATGTATATATCACATATTTACCATACATTTAAACTATAAACATAGTCCACGGTATCATATATTTGCCATATATTTAGCTATATAAATAGTCCACGACGACCACGAAAAGGGCAAATTCTATGGACCTTTTGATAAATAATCAACGTAGGGTCATCGTTGGATCTCCACTGCTGCTGCTACTGCTGTTGCATGGTTATATAGTAGGTTATATGGATACCGGAGGTGTGTGCTCGCTTCGGACCTGGTCATTATCCACGTTCATTCGAATAAATCAATTAACGGATTGCGCACCCATGGGACTTTAGAGAGCGAAAGAGCCAGGGAAAGGGAGATGGAGTGTACGAAATATAGTGCAAGTGAGGCTTTTGGGAGTGATAACGATAACAAACTTCGCCCCAAGTGAAAATGCATCGCTATGCTGAATTGAGTTCAGTCAGTTGACTAGTATAAAAAGACATCAATTGTTGCACATTTGCAAAATACTAGTAATAGAGGTTTCGATAAATACACTTGCATTGTAAAACCGCTTTTCTCAATGTCTCGACTGTCGATAACTATTTATTTAACCATACTCCTATTTTGTGGTCTTGCAATCGTTAGCAATGAATATAAAGCCTTGGGGTTAAGAGCTACATAAAACGTGTCTAGGTGGCAAACTGTCGTCGTATTTTGAAACACCATTTGCAGGCTTTCAGCGTCACGTAACCAAAACGTAATAAAAATGCTTATCTAAGGGACATTCATGCTTAGGATCTTTGACTTGTTTATTGATTATATTTTATATTGATGACAGATTGAACTGCTTGATGTGGGTAATATGCACTGGACGATAATGATTAGTTTAAATAGGTCGACAAATGTATGCGATAGAAGGCATTGACTGCGATGAAGTCGTACATCATACTTGAAATAAAAACGTGAACATTGCCAACTAATAAAAATTTCGAACAAGTAATAAATAATTATTAATAAAATAATGTTGTACAATGAAAAAGAGAACAGAAAAGGATAATTGGCTAAACTCAATGTCTTACAGTGATTAACACATTCTAACATTACTAAAAATATTTTCTACCCCATAAATAACCGGGAAAAAACAGTCTTAAACAAAACTTTGAATATAAAGTTTTATAGTTGAAGTCTCAGACGCATTTAAACAATAGATCCCATTACGGACCTGTAATTTAGTCCCAACGAATTTCCTCCAATATTTTTTAAGTCCATCCAAATCCATCAGTGGAGATTTTCACGAATAATTCACAGCCTCTCGCCGAGACTTTCAAACTCTGCGCAGATTCTCTGTGCAAATTAGAACAAATTATTTGCAGACTCTATCACTTTGCGACTTCTATACTTTTTTTCGAGTTTTTCTCGCCAGATTCAGATCGATATTTCACCATCTATTTCTATGAGACTTACTTAGATTCTTCTGGAATTTCCGAGAACATTCAAGCGAATAATTTGCAATACAGTTCCTCGTTGTGTTTTATTATTATTGTTTTTTTTTTAAATAGTATTCTTGTTCTCGAACTTCAGCGAGAATTTTTTAAAGAACTGATTTACGTTTTCCAGAGAAATATTAACAAAAGTACGCCAAAAGCTTGGTGTTTTTTTAAAAATACACTCGAGCATGTATCTAGAGACGCGGCAGCGTCTTGACGCCAAGTATTAAAAAGAAAGGCAAGACGTGCAGTGTATCTTTACTCGAGATTGGGCGATTTCCCCTCATTTTTGAACTTTACATCGTCGCCATTGGAAGAACGTTCGACTTATCAAAAAAATGAAACTTCCGCAATATAATGTGGTCAATGCCCTTCCGATGGTAAAGTTTTTTTTTTGCTGCGACCCGCGGAAATACACGAACTGGGAACCGTGTCGAACGGTGTCGCGA